>OY757269.1:1015079-1035667 GCA_963584085.1 Pyrausta aurata | reverse complement strand
ATGAAGTTCAACCAATCAGCTCTCGAGGTGTGTTCCCTCGCATGTCATAACATAATTTCACGGTTTTACTTCGATAGATTATAATTTACCGAAAATGTATGCGTTAACATTATGTTATGGTTCGCAATCTATCGACAGTTTACAATATCGCGAGAGAGATTATAATTTAACGGTATTTAAAATTTACGAGGACATGTATATTACCATAAATGTATTTATACTTATGTTTATGTAGCAACATAAGGCTTGTATTAATGTATATCGCAATACATTTCGTAAATGTGTATGTATATTTTGTTTATGTAATGAATAATTATCTGTGTTCGTGCGTTTTGTGATGATATGATCGCGTTTACTTTAGCACCGTTTTTATTTACACTAGTTCTCTATCCTTCTTTCTTTACCTAATGACGTGAAATTGGTTAAATAAGAAAAACTATTCTGCTTGTATGTTTTGAAGACTCAATGTTGCAATATCCTTCATTCACTCAAACTAGATTCTTTCTTTCACCAATTCCCATATCACTTATTTCTACTTTCTTTGACAACTCCCTACACTATACTTTCTCAACATAGCTCGAAGCAGCGAACCGTCAGCTGCGCTCCACCCGTCAGTTCGTAGAGGAACAAGCGAGCGAACGCGAGGCGGAGCGAGACGAGTTCGCCAAGCGCTTGGCCGACTTGCGAGACGAGAACGGGCGACTCGCGACGCGGCTGCAGAATAACGCACGGATACTGAATGAGGTAGGTGCAACGTTCAGCTGAATTGATGCTGTCCGGAATGTCATGAGATGTTCGTCAGGTATTTGGGAAGAAAATGGCGATAGTAAGCGCTTATAAGTTGATTGGCGACCGCTTACAGTTTTTCGACCCAGTAAACGTTTGCTAACTGTCAGGACTATGACACAATCTACTATTTTGTTAAAGGTCGCTTAATTTGCTTATAAACGCTTACTAACGCAGAAAATGGCGATAGTAAGCGCTTATAACTTGATTGGCGACCGCTTACAGTTTTTCGACCCAGTAAACGTTTGCTAACTGTCAGGACTATGACACAATCTACTATTTTGTTAAAGGTCGCTTAATTTGCTTATAAACGCTTACTAACGCTATATTCCGCTGAACTGTTGTATTGTTATTCATACGATAATCGCACCACCTTTCTTGACAGCTTGTTTCCTGCTACAATAGCACTTATATTGCCCGTTTTCTGAGGTATTTTAACACTAATAGCTAAACAAAAGGGACGGATAAAGTATCTCGGAAATCGGGTATTAATCACTTGTTACATTAATTCTGATTGTTCCTATAACTACTATTTACTAATTATTTTCTGTTGTGGTGTTTAGTAGTTGTTTATGTTTACTAATTTTATATGTGTTACTTGTCACAAAATTGCATACTTAACTAGAAGCATATTTTGTGATGTGTATGGTGATTGTATTCCTAAAGGAAACTTTTACGTATCCTACTACATAATATTATGATAACAGTTTTACTAAATCTAAACATCGCGATAAACATTTATAGCAACATTAGTAGTATACGTAAAAGTATGTATGTATGCTAATCCTATTTTTGCCACACAATGCGCAACGCAAAACCATTTCCACTTCCTTTCGCTGAGTCATATCCAACACTCGATGGTACAAATTTTCTGTTGAGGATCCCACGAGGCCCGAGTACAATAAATATCTACTCGGCACCACCAATCGTTAGCGGACTTTCTACCACATAACTTTTTCTTCAGCCGATTGTGGTGGTTTCTGTTTTCTAAATTACTAATTATATCTTGGAATGATCGGTGAATGTCGTCAAGTACCCAATATCGCATATCCTCGTAGCTAACCGGTAGTGGCAATAGTGTTGCGTGCGCGCGCTGACGTACTAACCGCGTGTGTTCAGATGCACCGCCTGCGCGCCGCGCGCTGCGCCTGCCGCGGCCCGCTCCCGCAAGTAAGTGTGCTGACACCTCCCTTACATACGTACCCTGTGTCCTTTTGAGCTAATGTGGAGGCATGACATTTCATGATACGACATCGGTTGAACCTTCAACGACCCGTTAGTAACGGGCAGACATTGTAAAAATTATCATTAGTCTTGGATCTTAAGACGAGTCAAAGAGTTCTGAAACTATGTACGATCATGAGATGATATACCTTCTTTGCCACTCTGTTTTCTTGTAGTATTTGTCGGTTGTAAATGTAGTTAGTGAGCCTCAATCCTAGTGCCGTAATTAAAGTAGAATATGGAAAAGGAAATGTAACCGAAAATTAATTAATTTTTCACTAATTAGTTGTATTCTAAAAATTGCACATTAACAAGCATGTTTTGCACCTGTATTATAACAATAACGATATTTGTGAACACATGTTAAGGACCCTTAACCTTACAATACGGTTGCTGACGATCCTTTTCACCGCTAGGTGGAGCAACTAGAAACCCAAACGCGAGAGATGAACCAAATTATCAATGAATTAGAAACTCGTAAAGCTGCTTCGGACGAGGAACTCAAAGCGACTGAAGAAAAGATAGTCCTACTACGAGATATCATCGCCAATCTTGAAAGCCAACTCGAACAGAAAACTGCACATGAAACAGAGATACTAAAAGAGTTGGAGACTATGAAGCAGACGATAGAGGAAAGGGACAGCAAGATGAGGTCGTTGCTAGGTGAATTGGAGTCGCTGAGGAGTGAGAGATTGGAGCAGACTGATGTCACGTGTGTCAAGTGCGGGTGTGAAGAGGACAAATATAGCGAGCTTATGGATAAAGTTAAAGAACAGGTTAGTTACTTATGCTTCTTTTATGTTAAAATTAATTAAACAAAAGCGTAAGCTTTGAATACAAAAGCTTTTTAAAGCAGGGGGTTTTCGATTCGTCTGTATGTTATTTATTTTTTATTTTTTTTATCTCAAATCTTATCTTAGTCATTTGTCAACCAATTTGTTTTTTTTCGTTTATTCACTTTACTACCAAATCATTGGCAACAAAGTGTGATGATTTACTATTTGAAAGAAAGGACTCCATTTTAGGCGAAAAAAACTTTTTGGAGTCGGTGCCCACGGTCGGTGAGATGGCTGCAATACGATGGCACCGACTGCAAAAATAATTGGTTCGCCTAAAATAAAGCTTTATTTTTAAAGTTAATCGTTTATTTCAGATTTTTTTTGTGGTTTTTGAAGTCGGTTTTACTTCATTGTTAAAATTGTATGAGGTTTTACTTTTTAAAATGTCTATTTTTCAAAATGACTTTTTAAATGTCTATCTCAATATGTTCTTGTTTCAACAGTGTCGCTGGCTAGAAGAGCGTATCCACCGTCGCACGCAGCGGCTGGAACGGATACATGAAGTATGCTCTACTTCATGCAGCGAGCCCAGCGAAGACGTCTCTTTGAGGGACCAGCGGGACCGAATGGAGGTATGGACATATTCAGGATTAGACCATATTCGATCAGCAGACCTTTGTCACAATTATCACTATACAATCGGCTGATATCATATACCTTCCTGCGCAAACACATAAGATACAAGGTATGTTTCTTGTATGTATCTTAGGATCGTACAACAAGAAATGATATGTACATATACAGTAAGACACCATGAAATATAGCTTTTGGTTTGGTCAGAAGCTGAGGCCAGATTTGACTGACGTACTTACGTATCCCTAGCATTCCCTCTCTAATACAATATTTCCCTCTCTAACCTAGCATTATTCCAAGTCTTAGTTTGCTTAGGACCAACAACGTGAAAGTTTTGATTCAATCTAATAAATAATAAACAATATAATCGCAGGTGAAATCGCCAGAAAGTCCGCCAACACCGCGCAACGAGAACCTCATAGAACTGCTCGGCATCTGGGAGGGTTTGGAGGCGCACGCGCGAGCTGAGGAGGCGGCGCTCAAGCGCATACGAGACTTGGAGATGCAACGCGCGCAGCTCAAGGACGTCGCGCAGGTATGTAGTGTACCATTTTTGCCTACAGGGGAAATATATTACATCATGGCTTCGCCAAAGTGTGGGTAGTAAGTACGGGCTAGTGTTGAGTGGGCGCTGGCTGTAGAACGGAACACCACCAACCGACCGAGAGATACTCATATTGGTTACGGTCCAATTTTCTAGAGACGGGTCCCGAATTTGTAAACTTGTATTAGCTGGGTCGGGGCCTAGACAACTTTGGGAACCACTGTCTACATTCTTTTTATTTCTGCATTTCTGCTATGCAAAATTGACTTATTGAAATAATACGTAACAGTATTCAGTCATACTGCATGCCTTAAGAATTATTTTCCAGTTCTTTTTGATGCGAAAAGCGAGAAACTTATATAGGACTAGCTTTTGCCCGCGACTTCGTTCGCGTGGACTTCAGGTTCGTCCCGTCTAGTCTAGTAATAAGTAAGAAATACGGTAACTAAGCACTGCAGAGCCCTAAATTGTAGCCTATATGTTATTCTGATGTATAAGCTATATTGTGGTAAAGTTTCATTCAAATCCATTCAGTAGTTTTTACGTGAAAGAGTAACAAACATCCATACATCCATACAAACTTTCGCCTTTATAATAGTAGTAGGATTATTAACAGACTTATTTCGTTTCTGTAAGTTGTGAACCTAAACGAAGCGCCTAAAAGACACTTAGCATATTTAACGGCTCAATGTTATTGCAATGATAACTTGTCGATGAAATACCGAAAAACATATCACATCGCAAAATGTTAGTTCAGTGTTTTAAATGTTTGTGAATATTGCACTCACAATGTGACGTGTGTGGCTTATCACTATTTACCTGTAAACTACCTACCGTAGTAAGAATAACTGAAAACAATAGCGCAGCGTCACGACGTCGTCCGCCAAGAAGAGTTGCCGGTAGGGCGCCAACTGGGCCCGAATAATTAGCTTTTGGCGCGTCGCCGGCGATACACGATAGCCCACTACCGTTGTTGAGCAACAGAGGTTCTCAAACTCTTAACCCTTAAAACAACTCTTTCAATTTACTCTGATATTCATACTAGTTTAAAAGACCATGTAAAAGAAAAGTCCTCGTGAGCTTTGTAAGCGCAAACGAAATCTATTTAGAAAAAGAATACTACACGATTACGATTGGTAAAGGTTGCCTGGAAGAGATCGCTTTTAGCGATAAGGCCGCCTTAGTTGTACATTTACTTTGAGGTTAAAACTGTAATTTACTTTGTGTTGTACAATAAAGAGTTATATTATTATTATTATTATTGGTGAGGCGATTGGATCACACGTCGTACGAGTGTATAATCAAGTCCACCACAACATTATCAGAAAGTGAAATAAAAAGAGCTTTCTAAACATCACCTTTGTTATAAATGCTTATTCTAATAACATTTTGTCTGTCAAACAACTTATGTTACAGACTCAAAATAAACACATATAAAAGGGTTAAAATGCTATGTTTATGTTTTTAAGTCGACGGCGCTTCTTATTTGTAACAGGTGCTTCGACATGCTTTAAAAATAGTCTCCCGCAGTAGTATTTTTGTGGGCGCTATTTTTGTTGTAGAATATTTTGTCAGATGTCAGAAAAGTAATCAACTTACAATCTTACAAAAAAGTCTTTATTATTTAGAAACATGTTGAGAAACTGATCAAAGCATATAAATTAAAATTGTAAAGTCCACATAATCCAGCGTTCCCTCGGACCTTGGAGTATGGAGGTTGGCAGTGCGCCAGTGATTTATTTTGATGAGTGCGTGCGAGGTGCGCCATGCCATGTCACGCCGTGGGTATTTGACAAGGGCAATGACAACTTCTAATGATTTTTCTCTGTGTATTTTGTTCGTGCTACTGCTAACTGACCTGTGTCTGTGTACTTAAGTATACTTAATACTGTGTGTTGTTTAAATGTCTGTTACCATTATACCGTCTTACCAATTAATTACTCTAGACTTTGGTAACAACGGAATAGTAAAAAAGTTGTAGGCATAAGTGGTCATATTCACACCTACCACAATTTGGCAACCATTGCAAACAGCCACTTACTGTATGGTAATCTCTTCTTAAAACAACACAAAGCTTTGTAACGGAAAACATCAACCCCACGTAGTTTCACTCACTCAAAAATATCCGCTTACTCACTGTTTATTTGTAGTAGGTACAATCGTTTGGCAAGAAGTAGACGTTTGCATTTTCATTGTCACGGATTTTACCTCCACGCTGTGATAAAAATACGATATACAAATAATTAAATATAATGTCTTGCAAATGTGAAATCATATAGGCCTGAATACCACTTTGTAAGATATAATGTAAAGCCTAAATCATCAAGCCTTGTGTTTATTATTGGTACGAAGTGTCGATAAAATATTATGGGATCGTATTTACGAGTGTTTGTTTTAGTTCCATCCGCTAAAATGTTTCTAAAATAGTCTGAAGTGCTAACTAACAGATCGCAAAATCCTTTGACTGAGGTTAACGCCCGTAAAGCTATGCGTTTTCTTTTACTGATAAAAGAAAACGTATACGTATGTTATTTAGACGTATGTTTAAAAATTATAAAGATAGTACAAACGTTTTTTGTTAAGAGTACATACCAAGTTATTTCGGGCAACCCTTTTAACGATTCGTTCATGCCTACGTTCATTAAGATTTTCTTACCTATTAAAAGGAACGAGCTATTCTTGTCTGCATCCTCCCCATAAATCTAATTGCTTCAACCATAACACTCATGATCCTTAGTGGAGTCCCTAATTTAACAGTCGAGTGTACAAATCACAGATGCACACTGACATAGTTTAATTTTCGTCCTTACTCCATTGACTTAAGATTCAATACAGCTCTAACTACTTTCGGACTAACTGGCAAAGTGTGCAGTTTATAGAGTCGCAAAATATCAAACTAGTGGCACACTCGTTACCCTGAGTCACCGTGTCTCCTTATAGCCGCCGTTACCTGTAATTCGTCACGGGACTTCAAAGGGACAGTTTTGGTATCGTCAGAGATGTTTACCGGACTGTAATAGGCATAAGATCCGCAACGTATGCCTTTGCAGATTTGATGGAAATAATGTGTGCACGGTTTTTGTAGTCCGTGCTTTTGACAAATAGTAATAATAATCACTCTTGATATGGCTAGGCTATGCTAACGCTACTGAAGTAGCTGCCATAACTTTTTATTAACTGTCATAAAGTCATGTGTAATATGATAGAGATCCAGTTATAATCGTATCCCGATTTTCCTATAAATTAATTCTGTTTTTTGATATGAACGGTATAGCCCAGACTCAAAATTCCAACTATCTTTCTTTCTTCCTATTTCGCGCTTAATTAGATATCTGCAATATCTATCTAAATCCACACAGACACATGTATATTAATCTAGCGAGTGAGTCACATCCACTTGTTGCGGCTTCACGAGCAATTGGAAGCGACCCCGGTGCGGGATGAGCTCTCTCCGCTTTATAGCATTTTATTGACTTATCAGGGGCTACCAATTTTTTATTTTTTCATTGCCAAATGCCTTAACTCATTGCTTTAATTTGTGATTACTTCTGTCTGCAGCAGATAATAATCTACCCAGTAATGTGTACATACAGTTTTCTTAAGTCGGCTGAGTTCCAGTCTATTTACTTAGTGAGAATTGTATTTCTACCATTAGGATCCTTTACATCATCATCAGAGTCATTCATTCGCGTACATTGTTGTCATGCCACATAGGAACTTTGCTTAAAATCTCAGTTTTCCACGAAATAACATCCTCTGTTTTCACCGTGAGACTAATTACGACAGTCATGTGTTAGTTTAACCATAAACCGGCCATTCGGTCGCGTAACTGCCGCGTTAACGTCCGATGTACACTCGTAACGGGGTTGTAACCCATTTTCACTCGTTACACAACAGGAACATTAACATCTGTCGATAGTATACATTTTATTGAAGTGTTGCATGCTGTGGTATTAGAGTTCGCTGCACGAATTATTTGCTTTCAATAGGGACAAAGAATATGATGAATAATAAAGAGAATAGTTAAAAAGAAATATATCCTATCGAGTTTCTATAAGTAAGACGTTAGTACTTAACACTTTTTTCACACCCATGTCGGTATGTTTAAACCCCGTTGAACTTTTCTTAAACCGGCGGTTGAGTTAATTTAGTGGTTTGTTTTAAGTTCACTGACTTATTGTGATGAACTGCTCCACATTAGACCACTGACATAAGCTATTTGGGAACAGAATACCCAAGTACATGTCCCAAAAGGCAACGTCAAAGTGAGGTCATATGGACCGAATCGGAAATCACACTATAGCGGTTTATTTTATATTCCCAAGAGACCTCTCGTCTGGAAACCGAGTGGAGTCTCTCGAATTCCAATTCGATAAAGAATTTCTATCATTGGAGTTGCAACCTGTAACCTAGTTCGATGTCGTTTGTGTTCATTGCACAACAGGAAGATAAACAAGCGACTCGCCGCGGCGGGTGCCAGCCCTGCCGTCGCTGCCGTGATGTAGGAACACCCTAAATATAGATGCGAGGAACCACAAATCTGTGGATGCGGTATCATTGGAGATATATATTCCTGTCGGTTAATAAATGCCGTCATCAAATCACCGCAATAAAGCAGAGATGTATGAATGGAGGCTGGATTATGTTTTATTGAATAGAGTTGATAGTTTGAAGAAAAGTTATGTTTACAAGTTGTTTCTACATATCTTTCGGTTATCTTATTTCCACTCGATAATACCCTTTTTCAGGGCAGTGTACAATATATTGCAACCATATTTTGACCTTTAACCATATTTATAACTTAGGATCCAAATCCAATGAACTTTTTGGCTAGTTCTGCCCGTCAAAGTGTTAAAACTTTGACAGACACTTGCTTAACATTTGTTTTTACAGATAGTATTCCTTGTCTTTCACATAAATCCCTTAGCACATTAACTATAGATCCACCGCAAAACTGCGAAGTTTAGTTTCAGTTTCGCAGATCACCTATAACTCTGTACACATATGATCCAACTGCCGCATCCACCGCGTCACATCATTCCGGTACGCGCGCGCGCAGTCTCTCAGTCGAGCTCTCATTGCAGTGTTCCCCGATGCTTCAGAGCGTGTTCTGCTGCCGCAAGGTCTCTCTCACGCGCATCATCAGTGTAAATGCCATAAAGTCATCATCCACATTGCACCAGCCAACATGTGACGCGATGTAGTGGAGTGTGTGTGATGTTTGTGTTGAGGTACTTTGGGAAGTACTTAGGAATGGGTCTGCCTGATCTGACGGTGAGTTGTCTGTAGGAGCTTGTGAAGGATCTCTTATGATCAAATTTAGGAACAAGTAAGTTCGAATGACTGAAATGCATTAGTGTTTTACTGCGCAGTTACGTTGCAGACGTCATTGAATCTGTCATTCGTTTCTGCAGAGCTTGAACCGTTTGGAACTAAGTACTGTATCAATATTTCAAGACATTAAAAGGAGTTCTATGAGAGACTTCTTTATAATAAGACTATCATCAAGACACTAGTTGAGTCAACGGATCAAAATTAAAATGAAATACGTAGTCCAATAAATACAGTTTGCGACATCAAAGATTTGACTCGTCGCGCTCTTTGAACTATTGCAACAACGGTTCATTTATTGTAGATATTCGTAGTAAGTAATTATGTATATCCAGTCAGCAACTTCTGTACAAACAAAATCATGAACACTTCTATAATATGCTTATTCTTCTGATATGAATAGATATCCGGTGGATAAAGTTTTAACAATATCATAGACAAGGCACGTGTAGACATTTTTCTAAGACGTTTGTTATTGGTTTATAGGCGCCCGCCGCAAATGAAAATAACTGTGACACAACGCGAATGATCTATGATATCAGTGGTAAACACATATAGCTTTTTCTTCTTTATTCGACGATTGATTAATTGCGTCTTTGCCAATGTAGAAACACGCCATGTGTTTAGCGATGCAATGATTAGCTGTAAAATATGTTTTGCTTACGATTTATTTTTACGATTTTAATGTACAAACCAGCCGGTACAGCATGAAGACTTTCTGAACAAAACATTGACTGGGATAAAAAAGCGGGCGTTGTTAAAAAAAGAAGCTTAAAAATAGCAATAAATCTTCAGTGCAAGTAAACAGAACCGTTTATTGTAAGCATACAATGTAAATGTCGGTGAAATTATTGAGTGTAAATTGTGTTTTTGAAAGTCGCATTGTAGAACATTGTGACTTTGGTGTAGAATATAAAATAATCTCGGCATTTTTCTTATAATATTTAAAAACAATATTAATTAGAAATTGATATTTTATATACAAAAGCACCATGTATTAATACAATAAATATGATGTTGGTCTAAACTGCATTTACACCACATGCAGCAAACTTTATAATATGTATATTATGACGTTTGTTACTTGTGATTGTTTACCATATGAGCAGTTGCAAGGACTAGTAGCCTAGTTCAGGCGGGTTAGAGAATAAATTAGCGATCGGGTGAAATCACACCTAGTAACGAAATATATTAGGTATAATCTCGTCGATAACAGCAGAGGGACTTCTATCACCATTTCAAATGCTGAAAAATTTAAAAGGCTTCGTTTAATGATTTGGCTAGTTGTGTGCCGGCGTTTAACAAACTACCTAGGCATTCAGTTACTAGCTGATTTAACTAGATGCCTGCAACATACCAGGTGTTATTGGTCTATTGCAGATACAATGGTCAAGTCAAGACGTAGTATTGGTAGAGAGTCTGAGAGTGACTGTAAATACTCTTTGGCCCCGCAACAAAACTCCGCAAAAAAAAAATATAGGATTCTGTTTTCGGAGGGCTTATGCGACTAAACCCAAAAAAAAAATCCACTTTAACCCCAAAACAGAGGATTATAATTCACAATTTTGGGGTTATAGTGGAATGAATGTATGGATTGTAAAATTGGGAGAACAATGGGCTTTGGGGTCAAGTGGCATAAGCCTTTCGGAGAATATCATCTGGTTGTATACTTACACAAAGATTTTAAACTTTTAAAACTCGTATCAAGATACAGATGTAAAAATAACGGATATTGGTCACCAAGCCGTTACAGTATAGCTGGAGCATTTGTCAATCAAATATAATTGGTCTGATAAGCTCTTCGCACTTGTAACCTCGTTGCCCAATTCAAGCGGGGTCATTTTATAGTTGCTTTAATTAGAGGCTTAATAAACCGATAAAAATATAAATATTGACAACATTCCAAGAGTGATTGTTGTTAAATATGGTATTTGATAACTTTTTTCGCGAGATAGGATATCTGTAAATGACAACAAACTCTGTTCCCGGTTCACGCTAGGTCACAGTATATTTAGTAGCAGCCGGCTTAACTCGCTGAATGACACAAACCATGTTGTAAATTAGCAAAATGTCGTGGGCATTCACGTTCAGAAATAAAAGCTACAAAACTTTTATTGAATGAAATTTTCTTTGTGAAGAAGCGTATGGTTAATGTGCGATAAAACTAAGAGTAAAAAAGTTGATGTGGTTCCTTGTTCACTTTTACATAGTCATTATAAGAATATTGCATAGAACATGGGTAACATTTTGAGTAACAAACGTTGATTATTATTCATGTACCTATCAAAGAAAAGGTTGTATCCACAGAAACGAAACCGTTTTCTTGAAGAGTGTGCCTTGGAATGTTTGTACATCTCTCATTAATAATTCCATCGCTACATATGTTATAGTAAATAAACATAGTGAACCAATGACGCATGTCGAGTAGATTGTTTCCGTGTGTTGTCCATCACAGCTGAATCACGGCAGTTGAGATCAACTGCCATCGGTTTAATAGATCATGAGCAATTCTTACATCCTCTTGCCGACTACATCATAACCCATTTGATGTTTTGGCTGCTCTATTAAACTGCCTGTTATTAACTAAACAATATAAGCTTACCAAACATATCTAACATTATTTAAAATGGAACTAGACAAAAAGACGAACGTATTGTATTACGTATTGTATACGACGTTCTGTATTATAATTGCGTGTCATTCATTCAATAAAAGTAGTCAGCGGTAGACCGCATTAACAAACCACAAATATCAAGTAACGATTACAATGGTTTTTGAGTGCGGAGTTCTGAGTTAACATTAATTTACAATTCCACTTTTCCCAAACATAACGACAAGACAAATCCATCCATTTTTCAGCTATCGTAGTTTCAAAATAATAGTACACCTTCATATGACAATATTGCGGTTCATAATCCAAAATATCTCATTGATATCGAATTCACGGATAAAATATCTCATTGATATCGAATTCACGGATAAAATATCTTACTCTCCCAACAGGAGGTGCGAGCCGAGCGCGATGTGCTCCAAGCGCGCATGTCAGAGCAGGCGCTCAAGATATCATCTCTCTCGGCGCGGCTGCAGCAGCACAGGAACGACGCCTCGGCGCTCGCGCACCACGCCTCCAGCCAGCTGTCGGTGCAGCTGCACGACGCAAGAGCAGAGGTGAGCACCTACAGACACCCAGCTCAGAAGTAAAATAACTATATTCGCCTGCTAACGTCTCACCTAAAGGCAAAGGCGTTGATACGTATGGGGCTGTTTAGGGCTCAGTGCGGATTGGCGGAGCTTTAAAATAGGCAATTGTAGTTGAAGCTTCAAATAAAGTAGAGTTATTGATGGAAATAGAACACCCAACATCTTTGCATATGTGACGATATTTCTCCTTCTCTTCTACTTCTGTAAATGGAGGAGCAAAAAATTGTTCAATCATCTCACCAAACAGCAAATCAAGCTATCTTTCTATCAACCACGCCTTTCAAAAAGGATTAAACACTCAATTGAAAAAGAGGTCATGCTCAGTATTACGGCCATGACGCTTTCATAAGGTCAACCTACGCATCATAACTCGCAATTCGCACATTTTTTAAATGAGATCGGAAATCATGACAGTGCTCATTGCTTGTGCTCATAAAAGCGAACTATAAAAACATCTCCGAGACGTCAGATCTTCTTTCATGTCAACTGGAATTGCAGCTACACCCTTAATATCAAAAATCCTTCCAGGTCCAGAAGTTGAAAGAAGACTTAGAATCTAAAGACAAGCAGCTGCAACGGCTAAAACAAAGCTTGGATGAGAAAGACAAATTGAATGAACAGCATCAAACGTTATATGGGAACTCATGTAAGTATTTTTTGATTGAGATTGTGCAACAGGTGTACGGGCGGGTGTCTCCCCGCTGCGCGCACCCCCTTTATGCTCCCCGCTCTCGCCTCCCCCCGCGCCCCTGTATCCCGTAGGCGAAGTCTCAATGAAATGGTTTACCTTTGGTGCACATATAGTATATAGTTATGTTGTTAAACATATTGTTAAACTTTTTTACTATATCATTCTACTGCCAACAAACCTATCTTCCGCAAAATTTACGGAATCGTCACACCTTTATGCTTTGGTCATGTTACTTTATCATTCGTAATTTGTCCTAAATAAAAAAACATCAGATTCAGATTCAGCTTTATTGCATACTACATTGTTGTACACACAGATAAAAAATTGTTACAAGGTCTTATAAATACAATGTAGCGCCCCTACACTGTAGTATCTATCTCAATAAACTCTCCTTATTTTGAGCCTTTCAGCCACGACAGTAAATTGTGGTGGCAGCTGCCAACTACCATGAACTTGAAAACACTAACTTATTTTATCTTTTGTCACCAGGCAATCCCAAAGACAAAGTAGTGATACTGGAACGCGAGTTGTCCTCCGCCCAGACGCGCATAGCCCAACTAGAGGCCATAGCTCGCGGGCTGGAAGCAGACAAGGATGAGCTCAACTCGGCGCTCAGAGACCACCAGCGGGCGCTCGCTGAGAAGGAGGAGCAGTTGCAGGAACTGCTGGGTAAGAAATCGAGCATTACATAATAGTGATGATTTAATAGCTTGAAACACAATAAGCTATAAATAAGAGTTTTGAGTTTTCTGTTAATATTTTTTGCCCGTATACTTAATGTATTTTGCGTCATCTTAAGTAATTATATGTTACAAAGTCATTCACTTGTTTTGCGTCCATCTTTTCCTTGGTTGGTCCCTTAAGCATGACCACATAAAATAAAAAGGAAAATCCGACCACACACTTCAAAATAAACTTTATGAAGCTACCTGAACTCTGAAAATTTAAAGCGTTTTCATGTGCAACAAACAACGTTTTGGTCGTTTAATTAATGATAAGTGGTCGTGGCAAAAGACCAAATTGATCTGCCAAGAAAATATTTTTATTTATACTTCGTTAAAGTCAACTCGTCGAGTTATAAACACGTTCGTTACAAAAATATTTTTGAATTAAATAAGATATCTGTATCGAGATTTCAAACCGAATTCATAATCCACACAAATATGATTTATTTTCGTTTTATTACTGGACGAGTTTATTGAATAAACATTTTGGATCAACTCCAACACTCGTTTAGTTAACGCAGCCTAGACCGCGCGTCAGCTAGCTTATTATTTATCGTGACTCATAAATAGCCTTTTTTCGCAGCGCTAAAACTGGACGATGACAACCAAAGAGAGAAGAGCGAAGCGTATGATGGCGGGAAAGTGTCTGCACGGACGCTCAGCGACATCGTCTCGATATCAGAGTTTGACGAACAAGACCTACAAATGCGACGAGCGGAACTAAAAGGACACAACTTGAGTCTGACAGGCGCACCACATGCGTCTGATACCAGAGAAAAACTCTTCAATAGGACATTGCCCCCAGACCTACAGAGGCCAAACATGAGCTCGCTTAATATCGAGTACATCGACAGCATAGAACCGCACTGCAGCCCGCGCGCTGACTCCCTCCCCGCACACCTCACCTCCACACAGAACAAGGATAGATACAAAAGAAACGTCAACGAGACGACCATGTTCGGAACGATCGACAAGTTTGGAGAGAGCGTCAAACACTCAACAGCTCAAAACATACCCGACAACTGCTCGATGTACCCGAACAGAGAAGTAAGCGCGAGCAAAGACCTTAGTGTTGAACCCAAAAAGATCAACTTCTCAGTCGAGCCTTCCCATGACAACAAAACTCAAGACGAGGAGGAATTCACATCCTTGAGAGAACTAGGCATAATTTTAGATATTAGGCAGGAGAATTTCCCAGATATACTGACCCAATTGAAATATGAGATAAAGAAATCTAGATCTGAGTTGGAGAATTGCAAATCAGAACTGAAAAACGCTGAGGAGCAGCTCTGTGAATTCCCAGCGTTGAAAGAAGAGGTAGAGGAGCTCAAGGGGCTATTGGAAAACACGATGGCCACTATGGAGACGGATAAGAAGTTCTACGAGAACCAATTGGAAAACTTCTCGTCAAACAAAAAGTTGCTGGAACAACGATTGACGGAGTTAACCCAGGAGGTCGGCGAGAAATCCAAGGATTTACATTTGCTCAAAGAAGATATTTTAAGGAGAGAGAATATGATTCTCGAACTCGCTAAGGAGAAGCGCAACTTGACGAACAAGATGACTGAACTAGAAGTTAAAATTGACGAGCTGCAGAGCAGAAACAATAATTTAGAGAAAAATGAGACAGAAAACCATCAGTTGAGGAAGAAAGTCCAAGAACTACAAAAGCTTGAACAACTAGTTTCTGAGAAGAACCACCAGATTGATAGCTTGAACCAGCACTTAGACAGGCTTGATGACTTGCAGAGGTGTCTCGACGACAAAACTGAAGAGTTAGAAAACTTGAAAGAAGCATTCGAAGAGAAATCAAACGAACTCTTCCAAATGCAGGATACTGTCGAAGCTTTGAATCGGGACATCGCCAAACTGACTGAAG
The DNA here is from genome assembly GCA_963584085.1 of Pyrausta aurata. Classification (NCBI taxonomy): domain Eukaryota; kingdom Metazoa; phylum Arthropoda; class Insecta; order Lepidoptera; family Crambidae; genus Pyrausta; species Pyrausta aurata. Next base: position 1,019,874 of record OY757269.1, on the reverse strand, counting down.
AGAACACCCAACTCAACGACTGCAACAAAGAACTGAAACTCAAATTGACAAAACTGGAGAAAGAACAAGAAAACGCGTCTTTAAAACTACAAAACAGTGAGACCGAGTTAGAGAGAGCTAACTCTCTAAACAGCGAACTGACATCGAAGATTGAAGAGCTCAAACAATTGACTGACAAACTCAAAGACAAGGAGACTGAGATAGAAATACTTCATGAGGACATAAATGCCTTCCACGAAGAGATAGCATCATTGAAAGAGCAGCTAAAGATGGTGTCGCGTAGTCCTTCGCCGCGAAGCAAGAACGGGGATGAGAAAAAGGCGACAGACCGACAGGCAAGCAGCGATAAAAAGCAACTGGTTAAGATAAGGAAGCAGATATCGTTGCTGCAACACGAGCTAGATTTCAACAAGAAGGAACTAAATGATAAGGTGAGATAAGCTCCTGTCTTTTTACGAAATGCTATTTGAATTCACATTAGCTGTCGATAGAGTGTGAAGGTTTATTAATATCTACAGACACCAGTTTGTTTGTGTGTCTGTCGGTGTCTGCGCCATCATATTCGCCTAGCAAAGAAAAACCGACTTTATATAATGATATTATTTTGTCTGTCGCGGCACACGTCTGACACATTAAGCTTCTGTAGATATAAATGAACCTTGGGGCCCAAACATAGAGACTAGACTGTCTGTCATCATATTAAAATTATGTATTTTAGACTATTATTTCCATAAAAAAAATCTCCAAAAAATATTTATTTAGCTTAATATGTATCATCAGCATTATGATTTTGTGTTTTAGCATTATGATGTTATATTAATTCCTTATTTTCATCTCTAGGCCTTCGAGCTAGCGAAAGCTAAATTGGACGTGACTGAGCTACGAAACAACCTGGGCCAGGCCAGCAAGGTGGCAGCGGAAAAGGAATTGGCGGCCAGCGAGTTGCAGCAGCAGCTGGATCAGCTGGAGGTCGAGAAACAGCAGTTAGCTGACCAGTTGCTGAATGTATCTGCCAGGTAATACGAGTAGATACGGCCCTACCACAAACAGTTAGACAAGGTTTACAATCAATGTCAAACAAAAACGTTTCGATTTAGCTGCATCATATTTCAATAGTGATCTAAATCTACTCTTATTTATTTGTGGTAAGGACGAAAATATTTTTTCGGCCGACTGCTCTCATATGTTAGTGAGAAGACAATCCGATATGGTATCCTCAATCTTGGTCAAATCAGCTAAACTGCTTGAAATTACAATGTAATTCGTTTTCTCAGGATAAGAGAAGAGGCAAACATGTCGGAACTTAAAGCGAAACTTCGGGAGAAAGTGGAGAGGTGCCAAGAGCTGGAGAGGGAACTACAGGAGATGAAGGATCTGGTTGACAGGTGAGCTGATAACAAGTGCAAGCTTTTGTACGTTTGTATTCTGCATTGATCAAACCACACTTGTATGTGAAGACACACAAACTAAAAAAGGGTTTCAAGCGGTTATACACTTCATTTGTGTGCATATTTGTAACAATAGATAGACTAGTTGACACTAACAATCATTGACATACTTTTTGTTAAAAACGCTAATCTTTCATAGATTTACATTGGTGATTTATTTGAGAATATTGCATATTTTTAATTTGTAAATGAATTAAAACGATCAATGAAAAGTTGGCCTGAATTATTGTATTTTGTTTAAATTTTAGTTTCATTAAATTTATGGTGATTGCAGGATATTACCTAATTCTAACTAAGCTTTAGTTGTAGCTTACTTAAGGAAGTGCGATCGTCAACAAATTATTTTTTTATATGTTTCCTTCTGTATTTAAATGGCTTGCACGTCAGGTTTTAAGATGTTGAATTAGGTTCCTGGGATATGGATCCGTGGAACCGAATTCGTTTCCCGATCAGGACAATTTAGAAATACATATATATTTTTACATTGTTATGATTACCGTCTTAGTTTCTGACATTCCGTATCACAAGAGCTTCAGCTACTTATATTGGGACCTTAAAAAAGTACGTGATAATATCCAATATTGAACCATTGATTTATTTCCAGGCCGCAACATGCACCTGCGCGCGCGCTGGTGCCGAGCGGCAGCCGCTCGCCCACCGCCGAGCTGGAGCGCGCGCTGCGGGACCAGCTCGACTACTCGCACACGCTCGACGAAGACATTATGGAACAGGTCTGTGACACAGTTGTGACGTTTATTTTTGACCGACTTCAAAAAACGAAGTTTGACCTGTATGTGTTGTTTGGGCACAACACATACGCGCACGCACCTTCTTTTATATACATTTGTACTTTTTTATGATTTTATATTTTTATGTCTTTTTGAGTTATACGTTTTGTTTTTGATACTTTGATTTATTAATTGTCAATAAAGATTAAATATCGCTAATATAAAATAATATGGTTTTAATTATAAACCAGCATAATATTTACACTCCTAATATAAGATCGAAGGCAACGAATAATTAACATGTGTGTTTTCAGTAAAGTATTTACACTATGTAGAAGGTTTTATTACTATTTTAGTTCAATCAAGTACATTAAGCAATGAACAATAAAAAACGTACGTAAGTATGTTAAACAATAAAAAAACGAGGATTTTTTTCTTCTAAAAATTGAATAGTTAAAATAAGGCGGTTCAATTTTTACCTTATCAAATCTGAAAGAGATTTGTGTCTTAAGTACGTCGACACATGGACGGCACTAGACAACGGCTGCAACAGCTGACAAGTCGATGGCAGCCGTTGACATGCTACTGTTGAAAATTGTGAAAATTTACACGTGGCATATTGATATTACGTCGACGGAACAGCGACGGCTGCAGTTATTTCATTTTATCTAGTAGTAAAAAAGGTTTTGTAAATGTTTAATTGTAAAAAAAAAACTTATTCTGTAAGCACCCCACTGCTGGGCAAAGGCCTTACCTCAAATATAAGGTAGTGTGGGCCATGCTCCACCACGCGGACACCACTCAGGGAATGCTATTTCGTCGTTTTTAATGTTGACAGAAATCTTCAGGGAAAAAAGGTCATAGTCACGAAGTTGGACATTTCTTGCTAACATTTTGTGTCAAAATTGAATACGTCAAAATAGCATTCTCTGAGCAGCAAAGCTATAACGATGTTTACAACACTGAACTTGTTTTATTTATTATTATTTCAAGTAAGGTCATAAAAACATGAGAGCATAGTGTAAATAACCCTTCCTTGCCAAAACACCCTGATCAATACAACCTTGACACTGAAAAGTTAACTCAAACGTTACCGAATTATTCGTCGAATTGGATTAACTGCATCCAGTCACGCGACAGCTAACAGCGATGCTTTATCGTTCCAGATACTGTCGGCGAGCAGCGACGACAGGGAAGACATACCAAGACTCGCTTTGAACACCTCCAAGTAAGTTTGATATGTATTTTAAGATTGTTTCGGCTTACATCCAAAGCGACCAAAACCCGTTTATCGTATCCTATCTACATCTTGTGTCAGACTTTGGCCTCAACCATGCATTGTTGTCTTCCGTACTTTATTACTCTATTACTTTCATTTCATTTCATCATTTATTGCAAAAAATAAACAGTAGATAGATAATTAATTACAACATTAATATCGCTCATTACATGTGCACACCCGGTTAGGGTACATCACTTGGGATCTGTGTGGTATCTAAGTATTCTTGAGTTTTAAAATACTCTTGTGCAAACTTGAATGTGCTTATTTACAATTGCATATTTGCAAGAAAGTTGAGAATGTGCTTCTTTACATAGAAGCAAGAAAGTTTTGTTTTATGACAGTGAGAACGATGTGCGAGCGAATCATGACTCTGTTTCATCTTGAAAAAAAACGCTTTTTCATCTCTCCTGTTCGGAAAATATAACTTTCCTGTGTAGATAGCCGGGTGGAAAATAGCTTTTCCATCCCTAGGGTGGAAAGTAATTTAGTTTTAATTGGCATGGCATAGAGTCAAGGCCTGCAGTCAAAGCTTGGACCAAAGATAATTGAGTCACATCATCTATTACATATGTTTAATAAAACACAATTTACGGATAATTTCGCGATAATTTATTTGATTTTACACATCATGTTATTAAAATAACAAACATTTTTGCTAAGCTATAAATTGAAAATCATATTGTGTAGGTATTATTATCGTTGATATAAAAAATATACAATTTCTAATTTTAATTCAATCAACAATTAAAATATTTGGATGTCCGCCATAATGCCAAGATGACACTTTTTTTAATTTATATTGTCAGTGTCATTTCAGGAAGGATTCGTCCAGAGCCGTTAAACTTTTATAAAAAAAAGAAATTATTTTTGGATTCTGTCTTATTTTTTAATTTTGACAAATTATTATCTGTGGAAAAAATCGATCGATATTCTTTACAAAGATTTTAATTATTTGATATTTTCTGCTTTTTTGTGCTCTGTTTTCATGTATTCGTGCCGTTCTTTCTAATCGTGTTAGATGTTGTTAGTACTGTAAATCAACTGTTATATTTTGTTCAAAACTTGAGTTTTCCTTTCTCGCTGAACTTCATAATACCTCACCAAGACATCTACAACAACTTTTGTAAATTTAATGTTTTCCTCACAGTCGAAATGAAAAATAGTATGTTTAACTCGGGTGAAAGCACCCATTTCACTCTCGAATTATTGGCGCTCTTACTTCGTTCGAGCGCCAGAAACATCTCGAGTAAAATGGGTCGCTTTTTCCCCTTGTATAACAATCTACTATTATTTATGTATGTCTATCAAACACACCGATTACTATGTATTAGTCAATA
>OY757269.1:940688-1014879 GCA_963584085.1 Pyrausta aurata | reverse complement strand
AATCTTTGAATGATAGCTAATTTATTGATAGTGCATGACAGTGGCAAAGACATGAAAACTCACAGAAGGCGTTATCCTGGCGTAGGACATGGGCGCCTTCTCCTTGGGCTTGTCTTTCTCCCCACCTCGCACCTCCTTCGCGTTCAACTCCGTTTTGGTGATCGACCGGTGGTCACCGCACATACTGAAAAAAATGCAATAAATACTTAAATGTTCGATATGGGGTTGCTTCAAAAACTTTAGTTAAGGGTTTTAGATATTTCGTCATTGGAACAAGTGCCATGTTTAAAAATTAACTCTTGAAAAAGTACCATGTAAAGCCTTATATGATACCCCATGGCATGGGGCCATGCAAGGCTTTGGTAGCTATTTTGTAATATCATTTTTCCATATATAATTTGGCTGGATTATCCATACATTTGAACAATTTTATGGAAATGTTTTGCTGGTGAAATACTATTGCGTAATTTGGTACTGACGATATCAGTAGTTTGGTACTTACACCATATCGGTCAATTTTGGCACTTCTTTACTTGGTGGTTCCATGGTTTTGTTGAACTATTATATTACCATCATAGGCTGCGGGCTATGGGAAGGAAAATATATTAAAAAAACGTAAAAATATGCCTGGTTGGCACATGGGGTGGCATTAGCGGGTAGATGTCAAGTGTCAGAAATGACAACGTTTCTTCGATTTTTAAACCGTGGCGTTGCGTTTGACTTTTAAAGAGTTTGAATATCAACCACATTTGAAAAAGTTACTTGCAATGATGTGATGATGATAGTGTTACCTTTTCAAAGTGTCTCAGCAATAACAATTGCAAAAAAGAAGAGCTCATAATACCTGATAAGTCGCGCCCTCAAATTAATGTATATTGTATTTATAGGTACCTTTGTGAAGTAGGTTTACCTTAAAAATACTTATTTTACTGATTGATTGTATAATTGTGACGTTTTAGAATTTGTATTATTATTTGGCCCTAAGGGCAGCTGAATAAAAATCTGACAGCAAGGTTGGTCGCTTGCCTTGCAATCACCCCTCCGCCAATCCGCACTGAGCCCGCTTGGTGGAGTATGGCTCATACTACCTCATACTTGAGATGAGGCCTTTGCCCAGCAGTGTAATGCTTACAGGCTAACTTTAATTTTGACTTTTATTTATCGCTAGGTCCGCTACCTGCACGGTCGCTGCCTGCGGCTCGAGAGCTGTCGCAAGGCGCTGGTGTGGCAGAAGCGCTACCTGCAGCGCGTGCTGGCCGGCTACGCTGAGCTGGAGCGCACGCTGAAGATAAACGACCGCCCCGCGCCGAGCCGCGGCCTCAAACGGTTCAAGTGAGTGATAAAACTACCCTCAAATCAGTTTTCTTTTCACAGTTACCAACTTAGTTAATCAGAACTAGATTTATTGCCTAATTTCGTTGCATTCAATTATTCCTTCGCTAACTACGTTATGACGCTAACGAAAGACCATTGTGTTCACTTCTATCTGCAGCCAAAGCAATAAATGAATGAACAGTATTAGGCCGACACTCTGTGTGAATTAAACACAAAAATTCTAGAATTAAATCAAGTTAATTTAGTTTAAGTTTCCGTTCATCAATTATCTAATCATAACTCAAGTCAAAAAAGCATTCACTAAACCCGATGAAGCCTGCCTATGACCATGGCATATGAATATTCTTCAAACGTCCTGTAAAATAGTCGGTTATGTTCAATGTTCATCAGATGCGTGGCGCTGTCGGTGGTGGTGACGCTGCGCATGGGCTTCCTGGTGCGGAGGAGGATGCACGCGCGCTCGCTCTCCGCGCATTGCATCTTACGCACTTCAAGGGATCACGACACTACTAGGAATACCACGTGAGTATCTTTGTGCAGATGTTTTAATACACGATTTATGTAATCCTAATTACAATATATTCGTCAATCTGCACATGGTCAGTCGTTGAATACAATCGCCCATGATTTTGTGCAAGATGATGGTTCAAGATTGCAATAGATTGTACGTTTTGTTTAACATACCATACCTAGAAATTATCATTTACATGATGTCTATGTGCACATTTTAAACATAGAAACCTGAACCTATGGAGCGTAATTTCTTCGTCACATGTATTTTCGCCTTCGTACTGAGTGAACGGACGAGACAGTGTTAAAACTGCTTAATGCTGAAAAGTGCATCGTCGCCTTTTTACTCTGGACGTGTGATCACTTTAAGTATCCTGTAAGATCCTCGAGTTACTTCCTCGGGAATGTTTACCTTGTGCTAACAGACTCCACTAACTACCCCCATTCCAGAGTGCTAACGCCGAACGCGACTTCCCACTCGCCGCCGTCGCGCGACCGGCCGGCGCCTGCGCGACCCGCGAATACGGTCCCGCGCCGCGCGCTCAAACACGACTTGAGGTTGCATCTACCCGCATCACCCACTAGTTAGTACTTGGTATTTTGCTACTAATTATGAGTAAGGATAAGTGTTAGCCTATCTAATAGTCATTCTCAGTCAGTCTCTAGTCCTGGCGTAATGGTCTCGATGTAAGTAATAACTCGGGACTTTATGTGCTCTATAATCTTAGGAAAAAATGTGTATTTGTACTCTATAGTGACATACTAAAATTTTAAAGTTAGTTCGCTTGATCACAGTTTTGGTTTTGCTATTTGCTGATTTCAATTTGTTTTTTTAATTAATAAAACGTAATAACTCTTATATGTACATAATTGGTTTTCCAGTGGATGACTACGTCAGGAGATCACCGTATGCTGTGAACTCTCCCCACAATAACGACCCCTTTATACTTAGGTAAGTAGTTCGAATTGTTCCTACACTACTGCTTTATACAGCGCAGTCGCTTTTTGTCCCACGTCAACCTCTATGCACAACGATTATCTCTCCATCGTGACAATTACACACCATAAAGCTATATTCCGAACCTCACGCGACAGTGGCGCCAACTAGTAATCACGAAAACGGTAGCCCTCAATGAACCACATGAGATGAAATTCGGGGTTTAACTAAGGTAATCTTTTGTAGCTCTCCCCGCGGCGAGGCGGCGACGGCGTACCTCAACAAGCTGGAGCTGGTGAGCCGCTGCCTCGGACAGGCCATGGACGCCGCGCGCGACCAGCCGTGACGTCACTCCGCGCCACGCCGTCATAACTGACGGCCGGAGTTCCTCATGTCATGATCGCTGACGGTCGCACACCCGCTTGGTGATTCGATGGAAATCACTTTTGTGTCGCGACTGGTCAGTGATTGTAACGTAATTAATTAGATATTTACTATGAATGATTCAATTCTGAAGCTCAACCCGAGCTTTGATGAGCGCTGATCGAGCGCATGAATGATTCTTATTTTGCATTTCGTTCGATTCGTGCATTTCGTGATGATTGGCCGGTAGATTAGTATTAGCGTAGTGCCAAAATTGAGAATATTAGTTGATTGTGTTACTTAATTTATTTATTAGTTGGGCTAAGGTTAAATTTAAGTCGGAGTACCCAATTCCATGTTTTTGTTTTATACGGTTGTTGCCACTCCGCCTATTTGTTTTTTTTTCTTTACTTTTGAATGCTTGTGCGGGATATCTAGTGGTGTGATGAGTGGGGCCTCCCGAACACTGGTTTCAGTGTGCGGTGGTCCTTAGATGTACATTTAAGTATTTAGACACGATGTGTCGTCCGACCTTGCCTTAATTCTGTATAAAACCGAACCCCTCGAATGTAGCTAAAGTTAGATGTATTTTTGTCAATAATTTATTTTTTGTACAGAAATAATGTAACGCGATCTTTCGCATAACGAGAAATTTCTAAAAGTATATTAGGATTAGTTTATTTTTCGTATCAATAGTTGAGATCTTAATTAACGTCGGACAATTAATTTGTTGTTTATGCAGTATTCAAATTTATGACTATAAAATGTACCAAAATTCAAATACCAGCCAATTTCATACAGTCAATGAATTTTTGTAGCCTTTATAAACTTTTTTAGAATATCAAAATTGTGCACGTTCTTGGCACGTTTAAAATAAAATAAAATTAAAACTTCGCTCAACTATTGACACGAGTTTAGTATTAGTGTCCACTGCGCGTGAGCGCCAGCACCGATGCCATGTCTTAGCATAGTGTAGCGTAGCTCAAGGGTGGGCCTCGCCTGGGCCGATTAGGTGAATAAAAAAATGTATTACTTTTGTTTCGAAAATATGCTTCAAGTTCTAAAATGGACCTTTTTAACACCTTCTGTATATAAGTGACAATCCGCTTAATCTATGATGATTATCAGTTGCGTGAACTCTAAATTAAACTTAGCGCACAGCACTATATTTTTTAACATTTTGCCATCATAGATTAGATTTTTTACTTAACAGAAAAAGCAGAAGAGTCAACTTAAATGCACAAATTATATTGCCATAGAATTAAAATATGAAATTGCTCATAATTAAGATGTTATTGTCAGGCCCACCCACATTTTGTCCTGTACAGTATTTTAACCAGTCGGACGCGAGAGTACAAGTTAGGTTAAGTTAGTTAAGGGACCGCGATACGACTTGTTTCGATCGAATAGTTCTCGAACATTCGGCGTCTGCGCAGCTGGTGCATTATATAAATCTATAAAATTGTGTAAACTGTACCAAATAATGTCAACCCACCGAAGCTGGCCTTTACCCAAAAATATAATAATAAATAATGAAACGTATGTTAAAAACGAAACCAAAATTAAATGTACCTTTGCAGCCAGCTGTGCAGATTGCACATTTGCTTGGAAGGTATTTGATTTATGTACGAACATTAAAACTATGTATGTAATATTTAAACAGGATGAAATTAGCAGAATGAATAAAATGCAATATTTTTTCGACTGAATTCGACCCAAATCATGTTCAACGATGTTTGAAAATAGCACAGTCATCACAACGAATAGAACTTAGTAACCGAAGCTTTAAAACAATGTTCGTAGATAATCAACTACCCGCAACGATAGACAATACTATGTAAGCCAAAGCAAACGAAAGTATTATGAATGCTGTGGTACGAAATGATTCCATTTCAAAATTCGTTGGCACAAATGTACACAAATTTACACTTCACATTATAAATAGGAGCAGTAGGCCCGCTGTATACCAATGCTATGTTTAAATAGCTATCAATGACGCACTTCTTTTGAAACTACAATGGTTTAAGGAAGAAGTTAATTTTACGTGCCAATAATATCGAAGCCAACCACCAAACAGCTTGGGATTGTCAAAAATAATAGCAAAATGTTAGTATTCACTTTCTACAGTACTACTATTCAGGTCTACTGCTCCCTTCTATTGTGTGCGCTTAGCATTGATTATACAATCTACACTCAACGTGACCAAAGATTTGATTTATTTTAGTAAGTGCTAGATGTATGTTGACTTCTAAATTTAGCGTTTTATTGTTAAGTAAACGAACACAAATTAGGACGTTCTCAGTGACTGTCAGGTCTGCCTGTGTGGTCGCTAGATTTAGATGAAATATATTGAGAAATTTAGTACCTAATTGGTACTATTTGGTACCTATCGATAAAAAAATAGTACCTCAGCCCTTGGAATATTATATCATAAGTCTTATACACAGGCCATCCTGACGTCAGGTTGGCCTGTATGAAATTATATTTGGGTAACTGTTATAGGTATCATTCTGGAACCTATGCTAGCATTTAGTACCTAATTGGTACCTGAGAAAATATATATTACATTTTGAAATATCATGATATTTTTTTAGATTTTGGATTTTATAGATTTCCCATAATTCACATTTGATCCCTTTTACTACTCGTTTTTAATCATTTATATGTTACCGGCGTAATTTGTTTCCCCCTATTTTTTCACCAGATGATCGAATGTTATTATTTACTAGTGGTAACAATATTTAAGAACCGGTTAAGTGCGTGTCGGACCCGCGCACTGAGGGTTCCATGCCAACTTTAACTGAATTAGGTATTCTTACTTCCACTTATAGCACATATCTCAAAAACTGCTGGTTCGATTTCGCTCAAACCAATTTTCGTTGAAAGTTTATGTTGAGATCTACTTTACATATTTTTTTCAAAATTTTCACTTCCTTTGAACAAAGGAAGTTAGATGGGGGGGGGGCGCCCTTTTTACCACTTTGGAAGCGTCTATATCTCAAACGTTAGACTTTTAGAAAAAATGGTTCTAGAAACCTCAATGTCATTTTGAAAGACCTATCCATAGACACCCCACACGAATAGGTTTGAGTAAAAAAAATTTTTGGTTTTAGTTTCATGTATGGCAGCCCCCCCTATAATATCATTTTTTCAAATTTTTTGTACCTGAATCGGAAATCGGTAAAGAAGATACACCTACCTACTAAGTTTCAGCGGTGTGATGCTAATAGTTTCAGAATAAAATGGCTGTGACATACGGACGGACAGACAGACAGACAGACAGACAGACAGACTTGATGAAACTATAAGGGTTCCGTTTTTTGCCATTCGGCTACGGAACCCTAAAAACTGGTTGGTCGCGCAGGGTTCATTGGTTCCCGTGGCAGTTAGGTTAGTTAAACCACTTAAAACTCGAGAACGGGTGGACCGATTTTCATGATTTTTACTTTGTTGGATTTGTCTGGGCCCCGAATAGCATAATGACCATAAAACGGGACCGGGACGAAACGAAGTTCGCTGGATTTGCTAGTTATTTATGTAAATAAAAGAAAGTCTTGTAAGTTACACCACTTACTCGAGAACTGGTGGACCGATTTTCATGATTTTAAATTTGTTGGATTCGTAGATGCCCTAAATAGGACATAGGGGGAAACAAATTACGCCGGTAACATATAAATGATTAAAAACGAGTAGTAAAAGGGATCAAATATGAATTATGGGAAATCTATAAAATCCAAAATCTAAAAAAATATCATGATATTTCAAAATGTAATATATATTTTCTCAGGTACCAATTAGGTACTAAATGCTAGCATAGGTTCCAGAATGATACCTATAACAGTTACCCAAATATAATTTCATACAGGCCAACCTGACGTCAGGATGGCCTGTGTATAAGACTTATGATATAATATTCCAAGGGCTGAGGTACTATTTTTTTATCGATAGGTACCAAATAGTACCAATTAGGTACTAAATTTCTCAATATATTTCATCTAAATCTAGCGACCACACAGGCAGACCTGACAGTCACCGTTCTCAATCATTTTATTGCAGTATTTTCACAAAAATTTGACATTACCACTATCCACCATTCTCTCTAGTCACAAATTATGTATCACACTCGTGCCATAAACGCTCTCTATTTTAATAAATAATAGACGAACACGTTCTAAAGTTGAATAAATAAATAAAATATTTTGTAAAAGTACGTAGTTTCATTTCATCGTCCCTGCTTGGGGTCTCGGCAGGGGCACACGTCCATTTTGCACGGGATTACGTTAATTGGGGGCAATTGGACTTCGCTCTGTGGAAAAAGTTGAATGCCAATGAGCTTATTCCCGACCGCAGTGTCTTATAGACAGAATTTACTTAGAATAAATCATAGCTAGAGAGCTATTCATAACAAAAAGATTTTTTCAAAAGTAACATCTATGCTTCAAGAACTCACCTGGTATTTCTTGTAGCATAAAGTTAAAGTAAATATCAATATATACCTGTTCAGGACGCCGCTGCATCCCGTTGGCGCGGCCGGCGCGCTTGTAGTCTGCAGGTTCCTCCGTTGGCTTCGCCTTCTCTTTCTCGGCCGGCTTTGAGGGACCAGGCTGAAAATAAGGGTATTAACATAAAATCCCGAAGAAAATCTCATACATAACTGAAGAATAAGAAGTCATATTTCAGATCGTTGTGAAATAGGCCGTAAAAAACTAGTTATAAATGGTTAGTATCCAATCTATAGATAGTGCCATCCACGAAGGCGCGCCCTTGGATGAATAAACCACTGGATATGAAACGCAAGAGCGAATGTATGAAAACATCATCAACCAATTTTTGCGGGGCGGGGGGAGTTTGTCTTGTCACTAATTGACATTTAGTGCGTGGAAGTGTCGATATTATTCTATCGATATGTGTTGAACGAATGAATGAATGAATCTTATGCAAAATGTTTTTATTTTATTTTTATTACCAAAACAATAATTATGGGAATGTTTCAATAAGCACAAACCATTAAACGAATAATTGAAACATAGAATATGTTTATAAACGGTCTGGCAAGTAACACTAACTAGAACTTCCTAAGACATTGTGAAACAGGCCGTAAGTCCTCCAATGGTATAATCTAGCAGTAGATGAGCTTACACTTCAAACTAAACTTCACAATTTCACGGGATTTTATGCAACTTTCACTTGTTTTAAAGGTAAAAATGATATTTACCTTCCCGCCCATAAAATACCATTTTTACCTTTTAAACAAGTGGTACGTGGTACTGGTCTGCCCGATACTAGAGTGTAATTTAGAAGCCAGAGGCGCGGAGGGAGAGCAGCCTCCGCCCGCTGTAACAAAGCGCAGTCACCCACGCTCACCTCCACAGCTTCGGCTTTTTGGTCGCCAAGCGCAGGCTGCTCTCCCTCCGCGCCTCCGGCTTCTAAATTACACTCTAGTATCGGGCAGACCAGTACCACGGCGAAGTGACCACGGCGAGTTGGGGTTAACATAATTCAGATTTTTGGTTATTAGTTTTAAAAAAACAATTGAAATTATACCAATGGAAGTTATACCAAGTGAAGGTTATATTAATTTGACGGTTATTTCTTTTAATCATTATTTGAAACGTTATTATCTCAAATAATAGTTATATGAAATAATGCGTATGTCAAACAAAATTATATCAAATGAACGATATCTATACATATAATAAGACTGTAAAAGATCGATTTCTGTACATTGAAGATTTTTATGAAAAATTGTTACAGGGGGTCTTAATTACCGTAAGAGAAGCCAAAACAACAATTTTTAAAATTTTTGTCTGTCTGTCTGTCTGTCTGTCTGTCTGTTTGTCCGGGCTAATCTCAGAATCTACTGGACCGATTTTGATGGGGCTTTTTTTATTTGACTCAGCATCACTTGGAGAGTAAACTAGAATAGAAATAATCACGCCAATAGACTTAGGGGGTAGGCAGAAAAAATATATATATAAAAGAAAGTCGTGTTTGTTACAACACTTATAACTTGAGAACGGCTGAACCGATTTGGCTGAAAGTTGGTGGGGTGGTAGCTTAGAATCAGGAAAAGCATATAGGATACTTTTTGTCCCGCTAGACGGGGCCGGGGCTGGGGTAGCACGGGACCGGGACGAAACGGTGGGGAGGTAGCTTAGTACCAGGAGAAGGACATAAGATACTGCATATAGGATACTTTTTGTCCCGCTAGACGGGGCCGGGGCTGGGGTAGCACGGGACCGGGACGAAACGGTGGGGAGGTAGCTTAGTACCAGGAGAAGGACATAGGATACTTTTTATCCCGTTCGATGGGGCCGGGGCTAAGGCGGGACGGGGCCGAGGCGAAACAATTTAAAATAAATGTGGGTGGAAATGAATCTGTAAAGTGTTTTAATTCAATGTGTAGTGTTTCCTCCATATAGGTTTGTATAAATTAAATGAATATTTGGTACTTTATGGTACTTGCCAAAGTATAACAAAACAGTGCCATGAAAAAATTTATATTTAGATCCATTTTTTCCACACAACAAAGTAAAATGTTAGTAAAGTAGTAGTTTTTTTTGTGGCAAAGTAGTAGTTAAAAGTAAAGTAACCATATTATCCTATCAAACAAAGGAATTCCTAATCGAAATACAAATTGTGAACGTCCAAATAATCGGTATGGTCATAATAATTGATCACCTTTGATGTACCTACTACTTGCTTCTTATTGTTGTAATATGGCCAATTTTAATGATAAGTGAGTACTAAAATGTACTATATAAATACTTTATATCTTGCGTACTTATAAGTACTTATACTTAAGTATCTTATTTGTAAAATCATAAGCCTATAAATTAAAAATTCTATCCAAAGTCACTATTCCACGCGGACGAAGTCGCGGGCACAGCTAGTATAAAATAAGTTTTATTTCAAATGTTTTTATAAAATATGAATGTTATACTAAATGGTATTATATAAAATGAATATTATGTGAAGTAAACGTTATGATAAACAAAATTATATCATGTGTTTTTATAACAAATGATTCTTATGTAAAGTGATTGTTATTAAAGTTGAATTATATCAAATGATTGTATAACAAATGAGACGCACCCGTTGGCGTACCTACTTATTTGATTATACTATGACCTAGTTATAGGCATAGTGAAATAAATTGAAATTTTCATTACACGAATTTGTAACTTATCTATGTGGTGAGAAATAAAAAGTTATCTTATCTTAAAATGTATTTACTGTATAGATTAATAGAATCACTTTTTTATCGAATAACAAAACATTTGTTAGAAAACACTTTCCACAGCGCCATAGTAAAAAATAAAAACTGGTTCCACCTGCCTTAACCTTACTCCACTCATCTCTACGACCTAAGTCTTGGGTTCGGGTTTCAGCCACTGAGCAGAGAGTAGGTAATAGAAGGTAACGGAATAACATAACTCGCCTAACTTCAAGAATATGATACTGTGAGTGTTTCATTCTAAACCATCGACTAACTAAATTAAAACTATTATGATTCGAACTCTCATTAAAGTGTTCCTATAGGTTCAGTTATAAGAACAGTAGAACAGAACGGTCTTCTGAAGGTCGGGTCCCAATCCCAACTGATGACCAAAAATATAAATATTGTAATAAAATATGAAGTTTAAAATATTAAAGAAAACTGTTGTATTTTTAGGATCACTATAATCTACTTTAAAGTTAATCATTTTACAGATGTATTATTTTATTTTATATTATAAATTTATAAGTACGTTTATCGATATGATTATCGACAATTGTCAAGCACAATTAAAACTAAATTGACAAGGAAACGAATGATGAACGTACGATAATCCTACCAAATGAAGTATGCGTCATCTTGTTGATTTTGCAGTAACTGACCACAACTTTTTTTATTAGCAATGTAACTTTTCTCTAGGAAAACACATTTCGCTATTTTAAGAAAAATTAACAGCTTTATTGGGATACAAAGTTACTTACGAATGAAAAGAAATATTTTTTGTCTTGCCGCTATAATTTTTACACAAAGATACTGTACGGGCAAGGCCATCGTACATTCAACTTTATTTTGCGCTTACGTTGCGCCCTACTTTAGGCGCGCGATCGCTCGTATAATATTTTCACATTAATTAGCTAGTACGTCAATAACTGTCTAACTTTACACAACTCAATCAAGGAAAGATTTGCCACCTAACCTTAACTGTAACTAACTACTTTATTAAACTTAACTTTTCTTAACTACGGTGATCTTTTCTATTGTGCGTGCTCATCAACTTCAACTCAACTTTACCCATAGTGTATGTAACCATACATTACTTCGAGCCGGATAACGGGATCAACACCAAGCTCCTCATCTGCCACCGTCAACAACGTGCCAGATCGACGAGCCAACTAGATTCAACGAGTCAACTAATCGAAGGCTAACTAACTTCTACGAAACTTATCAGCATGCTGGAACTACAACAACAGTGCTTCAACAACATCAAAACTCTTTGTGCTAACTACAAGAAGGATAGTCCAACTAGAAAAAACGAAGACTATTTAACAAAACGACTGGAGTCACTCGAAGCTCAATGGAACGACTTCGAAGAACGACACCAACAGTTACTGGAAACTTACGAAGACAAAACCATCAACTACTTCACTGAGAACATCTATGAAAACACCAAACAACTCTATGAAGCTACGAAGAACGACATGCAAGAACGTTTGCGACAGCTATGTGATAAAAAACCTGTGGAATTCGACCTAACTGGACTAACTGGAATGCTGGAGGACATCGCAACGAGTGAGTCTTCTTCAACGAATTCACTACTGGAAAAACAACTGTGTAACTTCAAGGCCCTTGACCGTGCTATGTCAAAGGTAAACCTCAACACCATACGTGAAAAGTGGGAACTTCAAGATCATCTTTCAACACTAAAAGCCAAGTGGGATATCATAGACAAACTACACTGGGAGTTAGAAGCCAAACTCAAAGGTTCTAACACGAAGTACAACGACATGTTCAACGGCATGGAGGACAGGTACGATGATATGAGGCGTAACTTAAACTCCAAGATTTGGTCAACTGTGCATTATGAAACATCCGCACCAAAGGTGGAGATACCTGAGTTTACTGGCCACTACACTCAATGGATCTCTTTCAAGGACCTCTTCGTGGAGACTATACACAACAACCCTATGATCAACAAGGCACAAAAAATGCAGCATCTCAAATCTAAACTGAGAGGGGAAGCCGAACGGCTAGTGCAGCATCTTAGCATCTGTGCCGACAACTACAACTCGTGCTGGGACATCTTAACTCAACGCTATGAAAACCGACGCCTACAATTTACATCATTCATCAACACCATGCTCAACCTGCCAACTATACAACATCCCGATAACTACAACCTTAAGAAAATGCACGACGTCATTACTGAATGTTTAAATGGACTTGCTAACATCGGTATTGACACCGCCACCTGGGATCCACTCATCGTGCACCTTATGTCGCAGAAACTAGACAGAACTACCTACACTGAATACATGAAAGAACTGCAAGATCACAGAGAGCTACAAGTCTTGAGCGATTTTTTATATTTCCTCGAAAGCAAATTCATGGCATATGAAACTATGAAAAACTTGAAGAAAGAAACTCCTACATCTGTAAGCCAAAAGCCCACTTTCTCAAAATCAAAACCATTTGTTATGAAGAATTACTACGAAACCAAGAAATCTTATCACACTACCTACGGTCAGTGCCCTAACTGCAACGGAAATCACGTGCTGATGAAATGTCCAAAGTTCGTCAACATGAACGCTACGCAGCGGAATAACACTGTCGCAAAACTGCACGTGTGCGAAAACTGCCTGTTTAGCCACGGAAACGAAAAATGCACTTCGTCGAAAACATGCAAGGAATGTAATATGAAACATCATACATTATTGCACAACCCTACAAAGAAAACTACATTTGGAGTCAAACTGAACGAAACTAACTTAACATCACGACCTTCAACTTCAACGCAACCATCATCCAATCATCTATCCATCAACGAGCTGGAAATCTTACTACCAACCGTGCAACTACTAGTAAAGACAGTAAACGGAACTTATGTAAAACTTCGAGCTTTACTAGACCAAGGTTCTCAAGTTAACCTTATAAACGAAAGGGCTGCTCAACTGCTACGCCTACCCAGGGAAAAACTGAACGCAACTATCACTGGAGTAGGAACTGTCTCTGGAGACTGCAGAGGCTGCCTTCAACTATCTTGCAAGTCAATCATCTCTGACTACTCATTTGAAACTAAAGTCCTCATAATGAAGAAGCTTACTAACAACTTACCTAACTCATCGTTTGAACGAGCTAACTGGCCGCACCTCAAGAACTTAGAGCTAGCAGATCCAGACTTCCACATGTCACGCCCTATTGACCTACTTCTGGGAGCTGACGTGTACTCAGACATCTTACTAGATGGAGTACTAAAAGGGAGCCAACAATCTCCGATAGCGCAACAAACACAACTGGGGTGGATACTGTGCGGCAAACTGAACACAAACTCGACCTTGGCCTGCCATGTAACACTTATTGATCTTAGCGAAATCTCTAAGTACTGGGAGAGCGAAGACATTGTTCAAAACGACAACGACTTATCAGAGATGGATTACTGCGAAAAACATTACTCTACAACTGTTCAACGTGCAACTAACGGAAGATACATCGTGAAGATGCCTTTCTGTGCCGATTATGAAGAAAAACTGGGAAACTTGAGACCTACTGCCATATCTCAATTCCTTCAACTTGAAAAACGCCTTGAGAGGAATAACAAACTCGCATTGATGTACCGAGACTTTATCGAAGAATACTTAAAACTAGGTCACATGAGACCGGCGTCTCCGATTGCAACCTACGTACCTCAATGTTATTTACCTCATCACGGCGTGCTACGTGAGCAATCAACTACAACTAAATTGAGAGTAGTTTTTAACGGCTCTCAGAAAACTACTAGTGGCTTTAGTCTTAACCAACTACAAGAGAAGGGCCCTAACTTACAAAAAGACATCCAAGCTCTCATCATCAAATGGAGATCATACAAATACGCATACACCGCCGATATCGAGAAAATGTACCGATGCATTGAGGTCACCCAAGATCAACAAAAACTGCAGAAAATCATCTGGCGAAACTCATCCTCCGAACAACTTCAGGAATACGAGCTCTGCACTGTAACATATGGAATGAAATGTGCCCCATGGCTGGCGATGAGAACTCTGAAGCAGCTGGCGATGGATGACGGCGATAGGTACCCGGAGGCCGCTCTCAAACTTCAAGATGAGTTCTATGTCGATGACCTTGTTAGCGGTCATAACTCGATAAGTGCAGCTATTGAACTACAAACATCACTAATAGAGCTGTTACGAGGCGGAGGCATGAATCTGCGAAAGTGGTCAGCAAATGACAACGCTTTACTTCAAAACTTGCCTGAACATCAAATCTCCACTAACAACAACTTTGACTTCAAACATGAAGAATCGATGAAAACACTTGGCCTTGGATGGAGTCCTAACAGTGACACATTTTCAATCAACTGGGAACTAGACGACAAACCTAACTCAAAACTAACCAAGAGGGTACTACTGTCTGAGATCTCAAAACTTTACGACCCACTAGGCTGGTTGTCACCCGTCACCATCACTGCAAAACTAATCTTTCAACGTGTGTGGACGGCCAAGGTCGAATGGGATGAAACTGTACCAACTGATATCGAAAAGGACTGGGTGAAACTAAGAACCGAGCTCTCACTAGTGAAAGATATCAAACTCTCGAGATGGCTCGGCGGACAACAGTCAAACATCGAACTGCTGGGATTCTGTGACGCAAGCGAGAAGGCCTACGCGTGCGTCATCTACAGCTACGTCACGAAAAAGGACAGCCCGCCAGCTATACACTTACTTGTTGCCAAGACTAGGGTTGCCTCGCTGACACAAAAAACAACATTGCCTAGAATGGAACTATGTGGCGCACTATTACTCTCACAACTGATTGAAAAAACTAAGCAAGCTTTCCAAGGACATTACCTCAAGGTTCGAGCATGGTGTGACTCACAAATCGTGCTTGCCTGGCTGCAAGGTGATGTTACTAAGTGGGAAAGATATGTGGCCAACAGGGTTGCGAAAATCAATCAAGCAATTCCTTCAGAAAACTGGCAGTACATTGTCACCTTTTAGAAGGGTGGACAAACAAGGAAAGATATAAATTAAAGATAACGCATTTAAACAAGTTTTTTTTTATTATTTTTAAATTAAGGGGGGGTAGTTCGGCCAAGGTCAATCCCCGCTCAAGTCGTAGTCCACCTGCAACACTCCCCTGATCTCCCGTCTCCTTCTTCTCCTTCTTCTCCAATCTTCCTCAGTATACGCCTCTCCTCCAATCGACCCCAGTCTTCGCCTCTTCTCCAAACGACCCCAGTCTCCCCTTTGCGGCGTCAATCGCCTCGGGTGGGTAGTCCCTCGGACTCCAAAGTCCAGAATGTGTTCCCAGTATGGGAACACTATTAAGAGCACACACGAGTATTTAATTATCCAAATAACGATGCGTGGTGATAAATAAGTATGATTCGATAGCTTCGAAGCCGTTACAAATTCAAAGTTCGTTAGAAGAGAACGTACGTCCGCACTCCAAGTGGTGGAATCGGGACTGCCGGCGACTCGAGACGCGAGAATGAATGAAAGGCTGACCGGCGCGCGTGATCCGTTCCTAACCGGTCGGCTGCCAGCTATTTCGTTCGCATCACGAGTTACTACATCAAAAAATGATTTGTTTATTATTCTTTTATTTATACTTTGTTTTATTTTTGTAAGTATCTTTTTTTTTTAATGTTAATTCAGAGTAATATTAATGATTAATTGAATTTAGAAGAACATTAGAGTATAATGTTACATTACCCCCTCCCGTAGAAAAGGATTTTTACTATATAAAATCCGCTGAAACTTTCTCCCATTACTTATTTCTGTGCAAAAGTAAAAAACTATTAAATAAGGATTGCAATCTCAGCTGAGGATAAAAAATGTATCAGCCAGGCTATGTGCGATAATTTACTAATTTAAGATCCTTTATATGCCAAACCCCCAGATCTCGACCATTCATATCTTCAAGAATGTATACTAATGGTGATCGTTTGCCTTTGACACGACATTTTTGGAATTTGGGTGCTAGCTTTTTACTAAAATATGCATCTTTGTCACTCTGAAAATAACAACGCTTCCAGAGAGTATCCCCAACATTAAACTCAGCTTCCTTACGACGTAAATTATAATTTTGCGTATTTTTTATGTGGGCATGCCAGAGAGAGGCTTGCACCTTATCGAAAATGCTGGCCAAATGACCCAAGTTTTCAGCATAGTTATCTCTTGGCAGAAATATTAGATTTTCTATATCAGGATTATCTATATAATGAGATCCACAAGTCACTAACTCTCTACCATGTACAAGAAATGCAGGTGTATAACCGGTACTTTCGTTTACCGAATTATTTATCGCAAACTGGATTTTAGGTAAAGTTAGGTCCCAAGACCTGTGATCATTATTTGCAAACGTAGATACAGCAGTCATTATAGTCCTGTTATATCTCTCTACGGTATTAATCTGCGGAGTGTATTTAGGAGTAAAATGTATTTTAGGTATGTTATATTTTTTAAAGAGATTATCTAATTCTTTACTAATGAACTGACTTCCATTATCGAGAATAATAGTCTGTGGGACACCGTGTACCAAAAAAACATCGCTTTCCAGATGTTTGCAAATAAGATCAGAGGTTGCTCTACGCAGCGGGAACAACAGGCAGTACTTGGAGAAACAACATGTCACAACAAATATATATTGATGTTGTTTTCTTGTATTTGGCAGCGGACCAACTAAATCAATAGAAAGACATTGGAATGGACGACAAACATCTTTTGGCCTACCCATCTTGCCTAGTGTGCCATGATTGGGTTGTTTGTAAGCCAAACATGTGTCACATCGAGAAACAAAATCGATGACAGCAGAATACATGCCAGGCCAGTAATATTGAAGTAACAAGCGTTTGTAAGTCTTGTATACGCCAAAATGGCCGGATGTTGGTTCCGCATGACACAAAGCCAGCACTTCACCTCGCTTCTCCTCAGGGACTACCTTTTTCCAAGCAAATTCATGAGTTAGAATATTATTACTTTTCATGTACCTATAGAGAACCCCGTTTTCCACTTTATAGTTAGGATAACTAACAGGTTTCTCCTGACAACCTTTAAATATCTTTAAATACCAAGGATCATGAGAAGGTGAGTCGAAAAGTTTTGCCGTAGTACCAGTAGCAATGGAGTCAATTGGCACGCTACGAGATAATGCGTCTGGTACAACGTTATCTTTTCCCCTACGGTGTTTAATTTCAAAGTTAAAAGAGGACAAGCGAACCCCCCATCTGGCTAGACGACCAGTTGGGTTCGTAAGGGAAAGAAACCATTTCAGTGATGAATGGTCAGTATATACAGTGAATGTTGTATTAGTTTCAAGGTAACAACGCCAATGCTCCAATGCCACAAGAACAGCTAGTGCTTCCCGCTCTGTCGTACTATAATTTCTCTCCGGCTTAGTAAGAGAACGACTCATATACGCTACTGGGTGTTCTACCCCGTTAATAGTTTGAGCCAACATTGCACCTATACCAAAGTTACTGGCATCCGTATGCACCTCAAAAGGGTGATCAAAATTAGGACAAGCCAAGACAGGAGCTCTAACTAACTTAGACTTTAGGTCGAGAAAAGCTTTGTCGGCTTCTGGCGACCATTGAAAGGGAGGTGCGTCCTTTCGAGTTGACGTGAGTTTATTTAATGGGCCCGCGACTGTGCTAAATTCTGAAATGAAACGCCTGTACCAAGAAGCCGTACCAAGGAATCTCTTTACTTCTTTCCTGGTAGTTGGTGTTGGATAGTCCAATATTGCTTTTACCTTTTCTGGGTCAGTACGCAAGCCCTGAGCATCAACAACATAACCGAGATAACGAAGTTTACTTCGAAAAAATTTACATTTTTCAAGGTTTATTGTAAGATTAGCATTCTGAAGTTTTTCTAGAACTCGTAGGAGTAGAGAGACGTGCTCTTCAAATGACCTACTTATAACGACTATATCGTCCAAGTACGCAAAGACTCTACACTCAAATTCAGGGCCAAATAGTGAATCCACCAATCTCTGTTGAGTAGCTGGGGCATTGGTCAAACCAAAGGCAGTTGCTTTGAACATGAACGTGCCTCGCCCTGGGACATAAAAAGCAGTTTTTTCCCTATCAGGTTCATCGATCAAGATTTGCCAGAAAGCTTTGGATAAATCTATGCTAGATATAAATTTAGCATCTTTAAGGTTATCTAGAATTTCAGAGACGTAAGGTAAACTATATGCATCTTTTTTAGTAACTGAATTTAGCTTCCGGCTATCTAGACAAAAACGCGGTTTGCCATCCTTTTTACCTACCACTAACACAGGAGATGACCACGGGCTTTCGCATGGTTCAATAACGTCTAAAGCTAACATTTCATCAACCTGATCTGTGATGATTCGCTGCTTTTCTGGAGACATCCTATAGTAGCGCTGTCGTATAGGTTCGGCATTACCAGTATCAATACGATGTTTTATAACATGAGTCCTTCCAAGTCCCTTTACCTCGTAAGAAATGTCCTTATATTGTGCAATGATCTCGTCAGCGATCAGTTTTTGATCTTGACTTAAATCTTCATAGTTGTGTATATGAGGTTGAGAAGTTTTAGAAACTTCTAAAAGACTAGGGTCATCCGTAAACAAATTCTCCTTTGTAGATAAGTATTTAGGGCAAAGGTTAAATTTCTGCCAGAAATCAATGCCCAAAATTAGAGTTGACTTGATCCCAGGTATGACATGAGCTTTGATAATAGAAAAGTTATTTTCAAAGGATATTGGCAAAAGTATATAGCCCAATGAAAGTATTTGTTGGCCACCTGCCGCAGTTACGGTGATTTTATCATCGTGGCAAAGCTGTAAACCAAACTGAAGTAAACGGTCGTGACAATTGTTTCCCAATATGGTTACTGCTGAGCCAGAGTCTAGTAATCCATATAATTGTAAGTTTTTACAGTTATTAATTATTACTTTTGCGTAAGGTCGAGGATCGTTACTAGGTTTTAAGTTGAAAATTGCAGAAGCTGACAAGTTATTAAAGAATTTTTTAAGAGTTAATAACCAATCATTCCATTCTGAAAGATCCGTATGATTGAAAGGATTTTTTCTGCAATTTTCAGAACTTAGTTTTTTGGACGGCAGTTAGGACAATCAGGGGAACGTACATCCTTTTTACCACATTTAAAACAGAAAATGTTTCGTTCCGCTGTACATTCCCTCATTGAGTGTGTATCTACACGACAACGGTAACAATATGGCTTCCTCGAAATTTCGGAGGTTTCGATTTCCGCGGCCTCAATGTCTGAAGCTTGAACTTCAGAAACTTTTATTGGTTGGTTAGGAACAGAATCGTAACGCTTGCCAGTGTCAAACTTATTGTACCTACCATAAAACACGTTCTGAGTATTAGAATGCTTACGTCTAGATGACTGATAACCGAATTCAGGGGCCAATGTGTTAGAAGTCACAGCTGGAGGCTCTTTGAAATGTTCAGAGCGAACCTTAATGCGTTCATAATTTCTGCAGATACAACGTAAATCATCAATTGATTTTATATTAGGGCTAGCAGCTATTATAGTCGAGTACCAGGGGCGGATATTGTGTAAAAGAATATCTAATTTCATTTCCTCATCTAAAGGTCTACTCAAACGAGAAAACATTCCCTCCATTATAGCAAGGTAAATTGTAATAGTTTCATCATCGCCCTGAGTCCTTGAACGAATTTCCGAATACATACGGTAGTCATAATCTGGCACATCAAAATCATCCCGAAGTAGATCCATAAGGCTCGCCCAATCAGTAATTTTATCTCTAATAGCACGGTACCAATGAGAGGCATCCCCAATAAAAATATCTATAGCAGAAGATATCATTTTCTCTTCAGAAATTGCTTTAGATAAGCGAAACTCCTCCAATTTTTGAATGAAGGATCGAACACAAGTCTTTCCGTCGTATCTAAGTTTAGAAAGCTCCCCCGTTAACCCGCGATCACATGAAACAGAAATTTTAAGACCTGCTAAATTAGATGTATCAGCCACATTATCAATTTCGGGCATAGTGCGCACCTCCGCAGTAGAATACTTGGTACTGTGACCAGAAAACGTTATGAGATTATCGTAATAGAGTTTTACAGTATTTCTTAAAGTTTTAAGAGTGGTTAGATCGTCACCCGCTTCTGGCTGTACAATTCTTTGAATCCGAAAGTATAAATGATGTAAAAGTGTTTTTGTTCGATTGAAGAGCGCATCATCATAAACCTGCTTCAAAGATTCCAAATTTGCCCTAACCTTTTCAAACGACTTTTGACAACCGGTGACGTCTTCAGAAAATTCATAAACCGAACCATCAATATCCTCAGACGGATATAACACCGTAAGTTTTGTAATTTGGCGACGCAGATCTGCGACATTATTGGAAGGAGTTTCCCCTCGGATCGCCACTTCATACATAAGCTCCGATTTTTGGAGCAACAAAAATTTTATAGGATAAGCCATCGCTATAATTCGCAATATTATGCTCCCAAGCTGAGTACGTTGTGAGTTGATTTCCAAAAAAAAAATACAAAACAATAAAAATGCAAATAAAAACACAAAAAGCACAAAAAGAAAACAAAATAAAAAGAAAACACAATCTCTCAGCTGATGTGCCAAATTCCTTACAATAATGTTTTTTTTTTTTTGACAAAACAAATTTAAATAATATTTAACAATAACCAAAATAAATATATTATTAGACTAAGTGTAAATTTTGTTCCACAACTAGGCAATGGCAGTATGTAATGGCAATTTCGCAAGATCCGGCACACAAGCTAAGCAATTAATTTATACTAAAATAATAACACACCAGAAAAATAAACCATCACCAAAAACAAAACAGCCAAAGTGTATACAAACCTGAGCGTGAATATGACCTTAGACCACGTTTATGGGCGCCATTGTCACCTTTTAGAAGGGTGGACAAACAAGGAAAGATATAAATTAAAGATAACGCATTTAAACAAGATTTTTTTTATTATTTTTAAATTAAGGGGGGGTAGTTCGGCCAAGGTCAATCCCCGCTCAAGTCGTAGTCCACCTGCAACACTCCCCTGATCTCCCGTCTCCTTCTTCTCCTTCTTCTCCAATCTTCCTCAGTATACGCCTCTCCTCCAATCGACCCCAGTCTTCGCCTCTTCTCCAAACGACCCCAGTCTCCCCTTTGCGGCGTCAATCGCCTCGGGTGGGTAGTCCCTCGGACTCCAAAGTCCAGAATGTGTTCCCAGTATGGGAACACTATTAAGAGCACACACGAGTATTTAATTATCCAAATAACGATGCGTGGTGATAAATAAGTATGATTCGATAGCTTCGAAGCCGTTACAAATTCAAAGTTCGTTAGAAGAGAACGTACGTCCGCACTCCAAGTGGTGGAATCGGGACTGCCGGCGACTCGAGACGCGAGAATGAATGAAAGGCTGACCGGCGCGCGTGATCCGTTCCTAACCGGTCGGCTGCCAGCTATTTCGTTCGCATCACGAGTTACTACATCAAAAAATGATTTGTTTATTATTCTTTTATTTATACTTTGTTTTATTTTTGTAAGTATCTTTTTTTTTTAATGTTAATTCAGAGTAATATTAATGATTAATTGAATTTAGAAGAACATTAGAGTATAATGTTACAACATTCAGTCAGAACAAAATCCCGCTGACTGCGCTACGCGAGGTCTGGACCCCAGTAAACTCATTGACTTCAACTTATGGTGGAAAGGTCCAGAGTTCCTGAAAACATTAACTGAAAACAAAGATAACAAGAACTTCACGTGTTTATACACAACTAACATCGAACTCAAAACCAAGAAGGTGGAAGCCCTAACTAGGTCAAATGAAAACAATTTCATTGAAGACTTATTAAATAAATGCAGTTCATTAACACGTGTAACAAGAGTCACGGCATGGATACTGCGCTTTATTGCAAATCTGCGTGGCAACAAAAAACACGACACCGCATACCTCACTTCTGCGGAAATGACAAATGCAAAACAACAACTTATAAAATTCGTTCAAAGAACAGAATTTGACAACGAATATAAACAACTGAAGAAAAAAGAAACTATTTCAACAAGAAGCGTGATCTACAAACTTAACCCTTATCTAGACGAGAAAGGGATAATGCGAGTCGGCGGTCGCATTAACAACTCAAACCTGTCATTCGAGGCGAAACACCCCAGCATCATACCTCGACAGGGACGCTTCACTCAGCTACTCATAGAGCAAGCTCATTCTTCAACACTCCACGGTGGCGCCAGGCTTACATTGGCCTTCATACGACAGCGATATTGGATCATTGGTGGAAATAGAGCTGTCAAAGCAAAACTTCGACTCTGTGTGCGGTGTCATCGTCACAAGGCCACTGAAAATCAACAGATTATGGCTGACCTACCTCAACAAAGAATAACTCCATCTCGACCATTCACACATACAGGAGTCGATTTCACCGGCCACGTGGAGGTTAAACTCAACAAAGGGCGCGGAGTCAAAACTTCAAAAGGATACATCGCTATTTTTGTATGTATGGCGACTAAGGTCGTGCATATAGAACTTGTATCTGATCTCAGCACGGAAACTTTCATCGCTGCCTTCCAGAGGATGTGTGCTCGTCGCGGAACCCCTAAACACATTTATTCTGACTGCGGAACTAACTTCATTGGCGCTTCAAAACTGTTACGCAATGAGTTCGAAGAGTTCAAACAACAACTTTCACCTGAATTTTTCGACCACATTGAAAATCTGGAGGTGGTGTGGCACTTTAACGCCCCTGGGTGGCCAACCGCTGGCGGTCTGTGGGAGGCTGCCGTCAAGTCGATGAAGTACCATCTACGCCGTGTATTGGGAGATCAAAAACTAACTTATGAAGAGTTCCAGACTTTACTCTCACAAATTGAAGCCTGCATGAACTCTAGACCTCTCTGCCCTCTAACTGAAGATCTAGACGAATTCCACAACTACTTGACACCAGGTCACTTCTTAGTGGGTGGCCCAGTGATGTCACTGCCAATATCCGATTACAGTGACGACAGACACATTAACTTACGCCGACGATGGCAACTAACTGAGAATATGCTACAACACTTTTGGAAAAACTGGTCTAATGAATACCTTACTCAACTACAAGGCCGCAGTAAATGGAACAAACCAACTAAAAACATCAAGAAAGATGATATCGTGCTGATCAAGGATAATAACATGCCACCAGGAAAATGGGCCATGAGTCGTGTGCTCGAAACTCATCCCGGAGCCGACGGTTATGTACGAGTTACAACATTAAAAACGCAAACTGGCATAATCAAGCGACCTGTAACGAAACTATCACCACTCCCACTTCAATATGAAAACTGTGAAGAATCATCTACTCTGAAAACATCTGAAAAACATGTGCAAGACACATCTACCAAACCGTCAGTGAGACCGAAGAAAACAAAGATGTATTCGTCATTATTTACAATGCTACTTGCATTGTTTACTTTCATATCTGCATCATATGGAGCTATGACGTCAGGCGCTCACATTACGGCGCTTGAACCCGATCGACCCATATATTATGACACCGTAGGCAAAGTTCAAATGATTCATGATGAATGGACACTACTTATGTATTATAACTTAACTAACTACTGGAGAGGAATAAAACGAATTGAAAACTATCTTCAAGGTCTCAACGAGCTATGTGATCAGACTGATCCTAGATATTGTAAAACTACCTTATCTCAATTATCACACGAGAAAGAAATACTTAACTACTACAACTTGATTCTACTGACTCCAAACAAACATCTTTATGAGCGAAGAAAACGAGGTTTGATCAACGGAGTCGGCAGCATTGCTAACACTCTGTTTGGCGTGCTAGACCAGCAGTTTGCAGACAAATACCAGAAGGACATTGAAGCAATACAAACTAACGAAAATCACTTGCTTAACCTCGTAAAGAACCAAACTTCTATTGTGGAACTAGAGAACAAAGTGCTGAAGAAAACTGAAGATAACATCAACCGACAATTCAACATGATAGAAGGCTATATGAACCAGACTGATATGAGCTTAGCCAAAGTAGAATCTGCTGTGGAAGCCATGATGGCCACTAACTACTTTAACTCTGCTTCTCTTACAACATACTTGCTTCTGAAGAATATGAGAACAATGCAGGAAATGCTTTTCAACTCGCTAACTGATGTCTACAAGGGCCACATGGATGTGCATCTACTCACTCCTGTAAACCTGATTGCCCAACTAAACGAAATCTCGGGAAAGCTGCCTAAATCGTTGACCTTACCAGTTGACGACATAAGAAAGGACATCAAGAATCTTTACAAAATACTATATGCAAAAGCTCGAGTTACAGCCGATTACTTTCTATTCGAAGTTCACATTCCACTAACTTCGGACGAAGATTTTCTTCTTTATAAACCTATCGCATTGCCTGTGAAGACTGAGAAGGGAATCGCAACAATGCAGCTGCAATCGGAGTATATTGCTGTGAACTTTCACAAGAACACATACATCTCTATCGCTGAAGCTGACCTCAGGGTGTGCACTAAATTAAGAGAAGACACTCTGATATGTAACAAAAACTTACAAGTGTTCAACTTACATAACAACAACGCTCCATGTGAAGCAAAACTATTGAGTCATCGCTTGGGGACTTCTTGTGACGTCAGGAAGACAGCGTGCAGTGACGCATGGATCGCGTTACACACACCGAACAGCTGGCTGGCCGTTTGCTGCGACGCTTGCACTTTGCGAACAATTTGCAACAACGACTTGACGTCACATACTATTTCGTCAGCTGGCATAGTAACACTGGAGCAAGGATGTGTACTACAGTCTAACTAAAGACTTTACCATTCACTCACAAAGTGAGTACAACTCTAAGATGAACATGGATGACTTCTACCTCAACATTCCTACTCTTAACTCGACGGTAAACAAAATCGTCACCATGTCACGTCACAACTTGTCATGGAACGCTACGCTTCAAACCAACGATGATGAGATAACAGACATCGGCAGACGAATACATGCACAACAAGAAAATGAAGTTCTGCCCTCATCAATCTCAAGCCATGACATACATCAGTACTCCATTTGCTACGTTCTTCTTGGAATTGCTGTTATCATCACCATATGGCTTGTTAAAAAACGAGTAAGCCATTACTGCTCTAACAAAAGGTCAAAGAATGAAGTGACTGAAACCATTGAACTGGAAGAAATGAAGGATCACTCCAGAGAAGCATCAAGCCAGGCGCCGATAGCGCAGCCGCGCTCGCCGTCCCGCCTGCAACGCCCTACCACGCAAGCAAAGGACAATCTAACTTTCAATTTCGACGACTAACATTTACAATTCTTTGCTTTGTACTGGCATTTCTTTATCTTGATTGTATCACTAGTAATTCTTAACTTTAACCCTATTTCTATATTTTTTCTTTTCCTCTTTTCTTACGGGCAAGGCCATCGTACATTCAACTTTATTTTGCGCTTACGTTGCGCCCTACTTTAGGCGCGCGATCGCTCGTATAATATTTTCACATCAATTAGCTAGTACGTCAATAACTGTCTAACTTTACACAACTCAATCAAGGAAAGATTTGCCACCTAACCTTAACTGTAACTAACTACTTTATTAAACTTAACTTTTCTTAACTACGGTGATCTTTTCTATTGTGCGTGCTCATCAACTTCAACTCAACTTTACCCATAGTGTATGTAACCATACAGATGGGTCAATTTCAACAAAGTCGATTTTTTTATCACTTCGGTGAACTTTTTTATTTTTAACATTTTTCGAATTCAAACTATGGTTTATGATACTTCTTGATGTTGTTTAGATCAATACGTAACGCCATCAAAATATCTTGATAAACTAAAAAGATACATTACTTCAAAGTTTTGATGCCACCGAAATGAAAAAACGATTCATCGAAATGAAATAACTCGCCCACCGAAATGACAACACTTATCCACCCACCGAAAACCTTTAACAAAATTATTCCTATACACTAAAACACGTGGTTCCTCGTGACTGCATCCGTGTGTTTTGATTTCACTCCATTCCCGTAGGTCGTAGCGTGATGTTTTACAGTATCCCGTATGTAGAAGTTAACCTTTCTTTCAGGACTCATATATTATTATTACGGAAAAACAGCAATTTTCCCCGCGAAATTTAAGCGCCGTGCGCCGCACATAATACGGGTAATAAGCTAGACTACTGTGACTACAAATTTTCACTTTTTTTATTTACTATTTATTTAAATGTAACCTGATTTACAAATAAAATAGGCCTTCGGCTATCAAACTCGCATAGCAAAATAAATAAGTAAAAAAAGTATTTGTATCAACAGTAGTCGAAAACCCATCACTAGATGACAATTTGGTAGATTTTCTAATGTACACAACTTGAAAAGGACATAACTTAAATTTTTTATATATTTTCTAATGACTGTCATTGTCTAGCCTATCACCCATTTTAGGCTGGACCTCTATTTAAGGGACACCAAGTATAGCCAATAACCTTTTCCGATAAATGAGCTATCTAACACATTTTTTTTTTCAAATCGGAGCAGTAGTTCTTGAGATTAGCGCGTTTAAAAAGTTTTCGAACTAAGTGCTTCTCGTCAATTTTCATAATGCGCACAGCAAAAGAATGAAACTCTCTACCCGTATATGTGATTCCATCGGTCTACAACCCTGTTATTTTCAGAAAAAGAGTGAACAGGCTTCTTCTGGGTGAGCTCGCTTCATCGTCGTCCCTGTCTGTGCCTCGTCTGGTATAGTCTAGAGACAAAAGTAAACCCATATCATATTAAAAAAAACTTTTTAGCTTAACAACACTACTAGCGGTCCCCTTCGACATTTTCTGTGCGTTTTGCCTTTAATGCGTTCCCGTAGGTTCCAGCGTGACGTTGGCATGTCTCAAAGCAGTTGCAAAACCTGAATCTGGTGCTTGGCTGGCGGCTGCATGCTTTGCCCTCGCCACAGTTGGGTACGCTTCTCGACAACAATTCCTTAAGAATTGCAGTAGCTTTAAGACTGGGCAGCAAAGTTTGTGAACCTCATCGCTGTATTTGTGGTGTGATGGTAGATGAAAACGGCCACCATGGACTGAGTTGCCAAAGATGTGTGGTGTGGTTCCCGAAGCACCATTCTATTAATGAATTTGTGCGTCGGGCCACGGTTTCCGTAAATATTCCTTGCGTCCTAGAGCCACCAGGCTTTTCCCGCATGGATGGTAAGAGACCTGATGGCCTAACGTTGGTTCCATGGCGAACAGGGCGTAGCCTCTTATGGGACGTAACATGCGTTAGACACATTTCATTATTTCATTCATTAGTTCAGCAGGTTCAGCGGCAGAAAATGCTGCCAATTTAAAACATACTAAGTATGCTGAGCTAAAGTTTGAATATGATTTTGTTCCAATCTCTGTGGAGACGGCTGGGCCCTGGGGAGATTAGGCACGCGAGCTTTTCAAAGAGTTGAGACAACAACTGAGGGATAAGGGTAATGATCCCCACTCTGGCTGGTTCAACAGGTTTCCATTGCTATTCAACGAGGCAATGCTGCTAGAATAATACCACCATGAACCTTTGGATCGGTCAGACAGAACGCAGAGTGGGAATCAATAGTAGTTATATGGAAATTTAAAGCGTCTTTTTTCTTGTAAAATTTTGTAATAAAATGACGACGCTTTTCGCTGAATTTATAATTGGTATCTTAATTATAGTTCATTATGTTTGTCATTGTAATTTTCATTTAACACCTTAACGCGTTCATGAAGAAAAGGGCAGTAAGTTTTTTTATATGATATAACAAAAAAATACAGTTTTCGCAATTATTCCTGTATCTGTACTATTAATGACGTTGCTTTGTACCAAATTTCAAGATTCTAAGTTCGCGGGAAGTACCCTGTAGCTAGGTTTTGATTCCTTATCGAGTGTTAAAAATTTGCGGAAATTTTCCGATATTTACGGCAATAACGGCTGTATCTTTTGATTGCGTTGGCTTAGAAGTTTGATTTTTTTACAGCTTTAAGGGACCGCAGAGCTTTTGATCAAATTTTAGCTTAATACCTCCACGTGTTCCTGAGAAAAAGGGTAGGGACAGACAAACGGACGGACAACGAAGTGATCCTATAAGGGTTCCGTTTTTTACCTTTCAAGGTACGGAATCCTAAAAAGGAAGGCAAAACAAAAACATTTTTTCAAATTGAACCAGTAGTTCCTGAGATTACCGCGTTCAAATAAAAAACAAACACTTCAGCTGTATAATTTAGTATAGATTTCACCGGAATGATATAATGAAGCCATCGAAATGAGAAAAACAATCACCGATATGAACAATTTACGCACCGGAATTAATAAAATTCACCGAAATGATATTTTTTATCATTTCGGTGAATTTTGTTTCATTTCGGTGGTCAATCTAGGCCACCGAATCAACCGAAATGAAAACACCGATATTAAAATCAACGACAAAATTTAATATAACAATAAAAGTTTTAAAGTCACAACGTTATTAATACCACACTAATAAACGTAGTTTGGGAAGGATACCAATAAATATTTCATACATTTTATGGAGAATTGGATGAAAATATATTCCAACCTGCGGAAATGAAAAATAAAATGTCCCATGTCACCGAAACCAACTACTTACTTTTTTGGCGGGAACACGGAGAAAGCGGCGCACGTCTATTTACTTTAAACATTGAGGCGGCACTGGTATGTAGCGTTTTAGCGCGGGAGCAAGGAGCTAGAGTTGTCCCACGCAAAAATATTCTCGACAAACTAAAATTCACCGATATGAAAAGTCTTATTTGACATGCATTCTTACTTATAAGTCATTTAATTGAGTAGATTTAATTATGAAATTATTATGTGATAGTACTATAACTATTCACGATTTAAATAAAATAAGCAATAATACTAAATAACCAAAAGTTTTTACTATATAAGGGAAATTAAACAGAAAAATGGATTTGACCGCGCAACCGAAATGAAAAATATGGTGCTTGATCATTTTTTATTTCGAATTTAACGTAGTCCTTATCAAAAAATATTTATGGTCTCGTATACGGGATAACGCCTTCTATAAATAAAAAAATAAATAAGCTTCATTGTATCACTTTGCACTGCCGATTTCACTCATGCCGCGTAAAATTTGCTGTTCGGAAATTCACCCAGATACGGCACATTTACCCATTTTTTTCTGCAATGTTTCTCACCGAGTTCTGTCACCGTACTGACAAGACGTCACATGAAATTGAGGCTAAAATGCCCAATTCGTTGCCGAGGGGGAACAAGCGAAATTTCCCGTCATTGCGCGTCCAGTGGTTTATTCGTCCAAGGGCGCGCCCCACTCTTTTTTTGATTCATGAAGGCGCGGGGTGCGGGGGGTGACACGCGCGTCAGTTGCAAGCCGGCCGTCATTCAAAAATTCGACTCTTCACGAAAGTGGCTCTACTTAAATTATTTTTAAAATGTCAAGTAAAACCCAGTGTGTTGTACTAAAAAATAAACCTAGTCTAATCTACTGTCATTATTCAATTTACTTAAAGAATTATAATGGTAACAACTTAAACGCCATAAAAAATATTAAATTAAAAAAAACATGTGGTACTTATAATATTACCGGGATGTATTTTATCGGGGAAGGCTATAAAACATCACGCTAGGACCTACGTGTACGAAGAAAAAACAATTTACGCGTATGAAGTCCCGATTATTTTATGATGAAGTTTGACTAGCCATCTATAGATAGTGCCATCCACGAAGGCGCGCCCCACTACTCCTCCAAATCGTTTATAGTACACGTGTGCAAGCTTTTTCAAACATTTGAATTGAATTTGGAAAATCATAATGACTAATGAATGACAAGCACACTTCAAAAAATACACTTAAAGGGAAAGATGCTCTACTTGGATATAGTTTTAAGTAGGTATGGTTAGTTACTAGAAAAGTAATATATTATTTTTAAACTGTACAAACATCATTTTTACTATTGACGTAAACGAAATACGTAAGAACGTTTTGTAACATTTAAAAAAATGTTTAAAAACTTTCTTTATAAGAGAACTATCGGTCCACCGGGACTTCATACGCGTGAATTATTTTTTCTTCGTACACGTAGGTCCTAGCGTAATGTTTTATAGCCTTCCCCGATAAAGTACATCCCGGTAATATTATAAGTTACCACATGTTTTTTTTAATTAAAATTTTTATTTAAGTTACTATTATAATTGTTTCAGTAAATTTAATAATGACAGTAGATTATACCAAGTTTATTGTTTAGTACAAAACACTGGGTTTTCCTTGACATTTAAAAAATAATTTAAGCAGAGCCACTTTCGTGACGAGTCTGAATATTTGAATGACGGCCGGCTCGCAACTGACGCGTGTGTCTCCCCCCGCACCCCGCACCTTCCTCAATCAAAAAAGAGTGGGGCGCGCCTTCGTGGATGGCACTAGCTATACAGTCCGTCTCTTATAGGTCCTGGGCTGGTTCCTCAGGCACGTGTGACGATTGATGATTTGAACGAGTGGTATCCACTATTAGTATCATGACAAACTCACCATCTGCAGGCCGTCCCTCCTGCCGGGCGGGTCCGTATCGGTGTGCTTGCTGGCGTGGTGGCGCGGCGGCGAGGGCGCGCGGTACCCGGCGTCGGGCAGCGAGGCGTCGCGCGGCGCGTAGCGGCGGAAGTGCTCCTGCATGGAGGCCGGCAGCTCCGGCATCGGGTACAGGCGGTACAGCTTGCAGTAGCGCTGCGGAGGAAAGGATATTGTTCATTACACATTTTTTTATTAAAGATACGGGATTGCTACCTTATTATTTATGAGATTCCGATATTTCGGCACCGTTGCAAGCGCCTTGATCACGGAGTAACTGAAGAGATCTTGCAGGTGGGTTGTTGTTATACATATCGGTCTACCCTTCTTCGAAGTCTTTTATTGCGCTCACCACCGGTACCGTTGTCATTGTCTATTCTAATGTTAGTGACCATGAAAGTTTGAAACAATAAATTTATTTAAATGTTGCGACTGTCAATTTTTTTTATCAACAACGATATTCTCAACTTCTTAAAGACGCTTTAGCGTGGGCCAGCACTTAACTAAGCTTCAAGGTCAGCCCTCACGTACCATAATCATACCACATCGCAACGTCAATTTGGAGTAAAGCAGTGGCTACCGTGTGAATAGTGTCGCTGCAAAATGTCGTTCCGTGTGTTCACACGGATATAAATTTTGTATGTATTGTATTTACAAAATTTATATGCTTTGGGTTGGCCCTTAGTGGACTGCGTCTCTTGACCGATCTGTACTTGACCGTTTTTTAATTATGACAGCTTTAAATGACATTGACTCTCTGTTGCAATACAGTTTAGGTAGATGGCGCTGACGTCACACAATGACCACAGAATATATAATAGTACTACATACAGAACGGACACTCACCTCCCCTCCCTAGTCTGACTTACCTCACTATCGCGCCGGAATTAGGGATCTCATTAGGGGACCGCCTAGCGGGCATGGCACGCGCATGTTTGCGACGTTAGCGGAAGTACAAAGTTATGTGTACGAGAGATGCCTAAGTACTGTGCAGTGTACGGGTGTCTTTCTTTCTCGAGAAATGACTCCGATAGGAGCTTTTTTCGTTTCCCAAAAGATGAGAGGTGGAAAGTAACTTTATATAAAATATGCAACTACATATAACCTATTCTAACTATTCAGTTACAGTGAACAACTTTAAAAACGTTAGGTAAAGGCACAGAATATATAATAGTTAACATTCTATAGAATTATGTGTAGTTAGGAAATTATAATTGTATTATTTATGTGATCGGTGAAATCAGGTGTTGCTAAGGTAGATTCTATCTTTTTATTTCTCTACGATACTAGGTGAATATGACATTACGAAAATTAGTACTCGTTACGTTGTTTACTAAATTAAAGTAAATTATTTACGTTGTTTATGTATCTGTTTATATTAAATTGTTATGTGAAAATAGCTATGACCGGTGCGGTGTAACGGACTTTGTCAACCCTTATAGCACGCACACAAACGCAGCGTCTGTGCAACACGCCATCTGTCAATGTATGGCCAAAATGAAAAGTTTCTTCTGAGTGTCCGGGCTGTGCAATGACTAAGAATTTCGAACGGATGGTTTTGTACGATAGCCCTTGGACACAGATTAGTAAGAGTGAGTATGCTCTTGGAGAAGCAGTGAAACGGTTCACCGCTCACACACGTGAGTTTTAATCCTGGTTGTGCAAATTATTAGAAATATTAATTAATAGTGTGTTAGTAGTCATCATCATCATCAGTATCAGCCAATTAATGTCAACTGCTTTTTAACATAAGCTTCCCCCACGGTTTTTCACAACGACCGGTTGTGGGCGGCATCCAGTGTGATCCTGCGATTTTTACAAAGTCGCCTGGCCATCTTGTCTGTGGACGACCTACGCTGCGCCTTTGTTCAAAGGGTCTCCAATCAAGAACTTTTCTGCCCCAACGGTCATCAGTTCTTCGCGCTATGTGCCCTGCCCACTGCCACTTAAGCTTACTGATTCGCAGGGCTATGTCCGTTAGTAGTTCTTCTACGTATCTCCTCGTTTGTGATTCGATGTCGTAGAGAATCACCTTTATCGCCCGTTGTGTGATTTTGAGCTTCTTTATGAGGTCCCATAGTTAGAGACCACGTTTCGGATCAGTATGTCATCACACACTGGTTGAAGACTCTGCTTAAAATAACGCATTTGTCTATTTACGAGAAATAAATTCATTTGGAATCTGTGCATGGTGGATGATCATGATGTGTTCATTAGTATAACAGGTACTCACGTCGACGGCGCGGTGTATGGCGTGGGTCGGGCGCGCGTGCGCCTCGGCCTCGGCCACGAGCGCGGCGGCGTGGCTCAGCAGGCGGTTGTCCGCGTCCCGCAGCTTGCTCTCGGCGAGCTCGCCGTAGAAGTAGCGCGTCTCCGCTCGCTCAAGGGCTTCGCGGTCTTCACGCTCTTTCTGCAAAACAAAATACAGTGTGATTCTTTACAAAGTGCACATATTATACTATGGCATTCTATGCTTAATTTAATATGTGCACTTTGTGAAGAATCATGTACCATGAGATCGATGAAAATATTTTTTCTTCATCATCATCATCATTATCAGCCAAAGGACGTCCACTGCTGAACATAGGCCTCCCCCATCTTTCTTCATGAAGATAAGTAAATACCAAAAATATCGTTCCTAAATACCTACGAACGAATGACTGTTGAAAAAAAGAGGAATTGGAATACTAATAGGATTTGTTTAGGTACCTAGTTTAAATATTGCTTTTTTTAATTTGTAAGACCCACTTGTGCTTTATGTCAGTTTAATTGACAGAGACCGACAAGATGGACAGACGACCTTGTAAAGATTGCAGGATCACACTGGATGCAGGGACGTAAGGGAGCTTAACCAAGACCCAAAGCTCCAAGCCAACCTCACCTTCACGTGGTGCGTCCTGTTTCAACAGACGAGGCTCTGGCGACCGACCGATGGCGGGATAACCATCCAACAAAAGGCGCAGCTAAATGTTGAGCTGTGACGGGCAGCAGCGTCATAGCTACAAAGAACTGCGCCTCTGCGCTCGCCAACCCGCCTGCCAAGCGTGGTGAGTATTGGCAAATACCCCCCTAAAAAAATGGTAGGACACAGAAAAACCAGGCCCCCAGTCTCCGGCAGCCCCGCTATTCCTGACTCCGGTAGCGGCCACGGTAACGGCGGGGCAGGGGGTGCTAAGAATCCCCGGAGGCGATCGCGCTACCACCCCCAACGACAACTGGCCCTGGTAACCTATAACGCGTGCACACTGAGGACAGACGAGAAGCTGCTCGAGCTGACCGGTAGTGATCACCGAATGGTTCGAGGCACATTGAATATAAATGTCAAATTGGAAAGGTCCCGCCTGATGAAGTCTACGCTCCGACCTACTCTTGCCCATATCCAAAATCCCGAGAGCTTTCAACTCGAGTTGTCAAACCGCTTTGATTGCCTAGAGAGTTGCGTTTCAGTTGACGAATTAATAAACAACGGGTTTGTGGAAACTGTCCAAACGGTCGGGTCAAAGTTTTTTAGGCCTGGCCTCAAAAATCTTTCGAGGTCGAGAGTGTGGACCGAGAGGGTCCACACTCTCGACCTCATGGCAGAACGTCGATCTATGGCACAGCAGACCTCCGATAATGCTGAAAACTACAGGCTGCTCAATAGACGAATATGGAAGTCCTTGCGACACGACATTCGTGCCTTTAACACGAACAGCGTTAAAGAGACGATAGAGCGGAACCAAGGCTCCAAAGTGTTTGCAAGGGACATGTCTATTGGGCAAAGCCAGTTGACGAAGCTTAAGACGGAGGACGGCAGTGTAGCGTCGACGAAAGCAGAGGTTTCGATGGAGATCGAGAAGTTCTATAGGCAGTTGTACACCTCAGTTGCCGAACCCGTTGATAGCTCGGCCAGAGACCCAAGAGCTACCCTGACCCGACACTACACTGAAGACATCCCGGACATCAGCCTTTACGAGATTAGGATGGCCCTGAAACAGCTTAAAAACAACAAAGCACCTGGCGAAGACGGAATCACAGCAGAACTTCTGAAAGCGGGTGGAACACCGGTACTCAAAGTCCTTCAGAAGCTTTTTAATTCCGTGCTGCTAGAGGGCATCACACCTGAGGCATGGAACAGGAGTGTGGTGGTGTTGTTCTTCAAAAAAGGAGACAAAACCTTATTGAAGAACTATAGACCCATCTCACTCCTGAGCCATGTCTACAATCTGTTCTCAAGGGTCATCACGAATCGTCTCGCACGTAGGTTTGATGACTTCCAGCCTCCCGAACAAGCCGGATTCCGAAAAGGCTATAGTACCATAGACCACATCCATACGCTTAGGCAAATTATACAGAAGTCAGAGGAGTATAATATGCCTCTATGCTTAGCGTTTGTGGACTATGATAAGGCCTTTGATTTGATCGACTTCAGCGGTGCCACATAGACTATAGGTATATAGAGGTGTTAAAGTGTCTGTATAACAACGCCACCATGTCGGTCCGAGTACAGGAACAGAATACGAGGGCGATTCCACTGCGAAGAGGTGTAAGACAGGGAGACGTTATATCTCCGAAACTGTTTACAGCGGCACTGGAAGACGCCTTCAAGCTCCTGGAATGGGAAGGATTCGGCATCAACGTCAATGGCGAATACATCACACACCTCCGGTTTGCCGATGATATAGTCGTTGTGGCAAAGACGCTGGATGATCTGGGCATTATGCTCGAAGACCTTGGCCGAGTATCCCAACAAGTGGGTCTTAAAATGAACATGGAAAAGACGAAAATTATGTCGAACTCCCGTGTTGTACCCACCCCTGTATCTGTTGGGAACTCAATTCTTGAAGTTGTTGACGAGTACGTCTACCTGGGACAAGTAATCCAATTAGGTAGGTCCAACTTCGGGAAAGAGGTCAATCGACGAATCCAACTCGGCTGGGCAGCGTTCGGGAAGCTGCGTAAGAGCGTCTTCTCGTCTCAATTACCTCAGTGTCTGAAGACGAAAGTCTTCAACCAGTGTGTGTTACCAGTGATGACATACGGATCCGAAACGTGGTCTCTAACTATGGGCCTCATAAAGAAGCTCAAAATCACACAACGAGCGATGGAGAGGGCTA
Source organism: Pyrausta aurata (assembly GCA_963584085.1). NCBI lineage: Eukaryota > Metazoa > Arthropoda > Insecta > Lepidoptera > Crambidae > Pyrausta > Pyrausta aurata. Next base: position 978,833 of record OY757269.1, on the reverse strand, counting down.
TGCTCGGTGTTTCTCTGCGAGATCGAATCAGAAACGAGGAGATACGTAGAAGAACTAAGGTAACGGACATAGCCCTGCGAATCAGTAAGCTCAAGTGGCAGTGGGCAGGGCACATAGCGCGAAGAACTGATGGCCGTTGGGGTAGAAAAGTTCTAGATTGGAGACCCTTCGACCAAAGGCGCAGCGTAGGACGTCCGCCGACAAGATGGACAGACGACCATGTGAAGATCGCAGGATCGCACTGGATGCAGACCGCTCACAACCGGTCGTTGTGGAAAGCCATGGGGGAGGCCTATGTTCAGCAGTGGACGTCCTTCGGCTGATAATGATGATGATGATGATGACTGGATGCAGACCGCTCACACACAACCGGTCGCTGTGGAAATTCATGGGGGAGGCCTATGTTCAGCAGTGAACGTCCTTTGGCTGATGATGATGATGAATTGACAAAGACAGAAATAAGATTCAATCTAGGATTAGCGATATCCTGGTTTAAATCATGCGTAGGTTATACCACTTACCCATAGCCTCATGATGTCCGCCCGGTACTCCTGTATCTTGCACGCCTTCTCCTGCCGTTTCTGCTCCTGGAAGTCTTCGTACAGCTCCTCGTTCTTGAACCTGCAACGAACATAACGATTCAATTAGTATTACAAGTTTTAAAAGAAAGTAGACAGATCAACTTTACATGCACGTTCATTTATCTTGTCACACAATTCACCCACCCTGCTGGTCTTTATTTTGTATAGTCACTGCGCGAGCTAAAGCAATCACATGGTTTCACAGTTCACAGCCTACAAAAATAAAAGAACTAAACCAAAGCACACAAACTCGTCATTTGCCGATAATCTATCTCCGAGTGCTCACACACACACATACTCACGCAAACCAAAATGAAATACAAAAAATGAAATGCCTTCAAAAAAAGCTTCAAATAACGCATTTATTAGTCTCAAATTTAGGATTTAGAGTAGACCTGTATGATGTCCAGCTTCCGTAGGTACAGCGCATACGTAGGACGTCCTTCGACAAGATGTACTGACGACCTTGTAAAGATCGCAGGATCACGCTGGATGCAGACCGCTTGTGATCGGTCGATGTAGAAAATTATGGGGAACGCCTTCAGCAGTGGACGTCATTTATCTGATAATCAGAAGGACGATATAGTAGTGTACACGCACCTGTTCATGATCTTCCACTGGCGGGTGGTGTTGAAGTCCCGGAGCCGCTGCGCCTCGTCCCGCAGGAACTGCTGGCGCATCTCCACGCGGGCGGCGCTAGTGTACACGCACCTGTTCATGATCTCCCACTGGCGGGTGGTGTTGAAGTCCCGGAGCCGCTGCGCCTCGTCCCGCAGGAACTGCTGGCGCATCTCCACGCGGGCGGCGCTAGTGTACACGCACCTGTTCATGATCTCCCACTGGCGGGTGGTGTTGAAGTCCCGGAGCCGCTGCGCCTCGTCCCGCAGGAACTGCTGGCGCATCTCCACGCGGGCGGCGCTAGTGTACACGCACCTGTTCATGATCTCCCACTGGCGGGTGGTGTTGAAGTCCCGGAGCCGCTGCGCCTCGTCCCGCAGGAACTGCTGGCGCATCTCCACGCGGGCGGCGCTAGTGTACACGCACCTGTTCATGATCTCCCACTGGCGGGTGGTGTTGAAGTCCCGGAGCCGCTGCGCCTCGTCCCGCAGGAACTGCTGGCGCATCTCCACGCGGGCGGCGCTAGTGTACACGCACCTGTTCATGATCTCCCACTGGCGGGTGGTGTTGAAGTCCCGGAGCCGCTGCGCCTCGTCCCGCAGGAACTGCTGGCGCATCTCCACGCGGGCGGCGCTAGTGTACACGCACCTGTTCATGATCTCCCACTGGCGGGTGGTGTTGAAGTCCCGGAGCCGCTGCGCCTCGTCCCGCAGGAACTGCTGGCGCATCTCCACGCGGGCGGCGCTAGTGTACACGCACCTGTTCATGATCTCCCACTGGCGGGTGGTGTTGAAGTCCCGGAGCCGCTGCGCCTCGTCCCGCAGGAACTGCTGGCGCATCTCCACGCGGGCGGCGCTAGTGTACACGCACCTGTTCATGATCTCCCACTGGCGGGTGGTGTTGAAGTCCCGGAGCCGCTGCGCCTCGTCCCGCAGGAACTGCTGGCGCATCTCCACGCGGGCGGCGCTAGTGTACACGCACCTGTTCATGATCTCCCACTGGCGGGTGGTGTTGAAGTCCCGGAGCCGCTGCGCCTCGTCCCGCAGGAACTGCTGGCGCATCTCCACGCGGGCGGCGCTAGTGTACACGCACCTGTTCATGATCTCCCACTGGCGGGTGGTGTTGAAGTCCCGGAGCCGCTGCGCCTCGTCCCGCAGGAACTGCTGGCGCATCTCCACGCGGGCGGCGCTAGTGTACACGCACCTGTTCATGATCTCCCACTGGCGGGTGGTGTTGAAGTCCCGGAGCCGCTGCGCCTCGTCCCGCAGGAACTGCTGGCGCATCTCCACGCGGGCGGCGCTAGTGTACATGCACCTGTTCATGATCTCCCACTGGCGGGTGGTGTTGAAGTCCCGGAGCCGCTGCGCCTCGTCCCGCAGGAACTGCTGGCGCATCTCCACGCGGGCGGCGCTAGTGTACACGCACCTGTTCATGATCTCCCACTGGCGGGTGGTGTTGAAGTCCCGGAGCCGCTGCGCCTCGTCCCGCAGGAACTGCTGGCGCATCTCCACGCGGGCGGCGCTAGTGTACACGCACCTGTTCATGATCTCCCACTGGCGGGTGGTGTTGAAGTCCCGGAGCCGCTGCGCCTCGTCCCGCAGGAACTGCTGGCGCATCTCCACGCGGGCGGCGCTAGTGTACACGCACCTGTTCATGATCTCCCACTGACGGGTGGTGTTGAAGTCCCGGAGCCGCTGCGCCTCGTCCCGCAGGAACTGCTGGCGCATCTCCACGCGGGCGGCGCTAGTGTACACGCACCTGTTCATGATCTCCCACTGGCGGGTGGTGTTGAAGTCCCGGAGCCGCTGCGCCTCGTCCCGCAGGAACTGCTGGCGCATCTCCACGCGGGCGGCGCTAGTGTACACGCACCTGTTCATGATCTCCCACTGGCGGGTGGTGTTGAAGTCCCGGAGCCGCTGCGCCTCGTCCCGCAGGAACTGCTGGCGCATCTCCACGCGGGCGGCGCTAGTGTACACGCACCTGTTCATGATCTCCCACTGGCGGGTGGTGTTGAAGTCCCGGAGCCGCTGCGCCTCGTCCCGCAGGAACTGCTGGCGCATCTCCACGCGGGCGGCGCTAGTGTACACGCACCTGTTCATGATCTCCCACTGGCGGGTGGTGTTGAAGTCCCGGAGCCGCTGCGCCTCGTCCCGCAGGAACTGCTGGCGCATCTCCACGCGGGCGGCGCGCGCCTGCTGCCGCCGGCGCTCCTCCTCGCGGTGCTGGGCGTCGGCGCTGGGGAACAAAATGTTTCGTACATCGTGTGCCAAATGAAAATGCTTTATTTAGCTATCATTTTCTGCCTTATTTTTTTTTGTTTGAAAGAAAGAAAGAAAGAAAAAACGTTTATTCAGCACCCAAAATATTTTTACAAAATTTTCCTTTTAAGTACTCAACACTTAAAACTAAACATTTTGCTCTTACTTTTATGATAACAATTTTTGGCACTGAAATGGCCTTCGCTCAGTATGTGTCAGTGACGGCAAAAGCACGTCACGACTACTGGTATTCTGCGAAGACCATTTAGGATTAGCCCCAGGCGAGACCACCAGCTATCACAATAGATATCTATATTTAATCACATCTGACTTTGTTTATATGTACCATCACTATCATTATGTACCACAATTCAAAAAATAAATGAAACTGTTTGTTCGTGATTCTATGTTGACCTAATCAGCCTCCTGCCTAAAGTCCTCTCTTCTAGGGTTTGATGGATAGGTGCTCTTCAATGAGTGGTTTTATTCCATATAAAATACTAGGTTTATTACGACGTTAGAAAAGGTTACAAATAAGTTAACAGAAATATTGCGTGCGATTGTATCGAGTGAGAAAGCCGAAGTGTGAGGTCTTGACGCGTCGCTCCCCGCCCGCTGATGATCCTTCCTCCTGCGCGGGATGTGCCTCCTCAGCGCCATCTCTGGGTAGTTCATTGAACTAAATGCGTTGCGTAGATCGCTCTTGAACTTATCGATCGCACGCACGCTCGATTACAAAGTAGGTAGTTCGAGCCGGCGTGCGTAGAGGGCGTTGTGCGTTAACATGCCCCCGGCCTTGGAAATTCTTGATATTTCCAATTATGTAATCTTGACTTTATCTTCATCTTCAATGGTTGAAGCTCGGTCTGAAGACAGGATTGGGCAAAGTTTGTGATATGAGCGTTGTATGTCACCTGCCGCTGTTTTGATGATGGCGACTCGTGCGATGCCGTCCTTGCCCATGGTTGTCTGCAGCACCCGCCCAAGTCTCCACTGAAGTGGCGGCAAGTTGTCGTCCTTGACTAAAACCAATGTGTTAGGTATTAAAGTGTCTTGATTGGTCTGCCATTTGGTTCTCGTCTGCAACTCCGAAATGTACTCCTTTGACCACCGTTGCCAAAAGTGCTGACGGCACTGCTCAACTCGGTCATATCGAGGGAGGCAGCTTGTGATCGATCTCGTTAGGTCATCGGACGCCGGCGCAGTCAGAGGCCGACCAATCAAGAAGTGAGCTGGGGTAAGTGGGGAAAGGTCATTAGGATCTGTGGACATGGGTGTCATCGGTCGGGAGTTAAGAATGGCTTCAATTTGGATTAATGCCGTGCTTAATTCCTCGTATGTAAAATTAGAATTTCCTACTACGCGACGTAAATGAAATTTACATGACCCGATTCCTTTTTCCCATATCCCCCCCCATTGAGGCGTGTAACTAGGTATAAACTTGAATCGAATATTATTGTTTGTTGTGAAATCCAAAATATCACTATTATTATCTAGAATTTTTGAAAATTCCTTTAAAGCTCCCACAAATGTTTTCCCATTATCTGAGAAGATTTCAAAAGGTTTTCCCCTGCGAGAAATAAATCTTTTTAAAGCCAATAAATATGCATTACTAGTTAGGTCTGTGACTAATTCTAAATGTATTGCTCTCGTGATGAAACAAACGAATAAGCAAATATAAGCCTTGTCCAATTTAGCCCCTCTTCCCTTGCGGTTCAAAATGTACACTGGTCCAGCATAATCCACTCCGCAGCGAACAAATGGATAACTTTCTTCTATTCGCTCGCGTGGTAAATTACCCATAAGCATTTTAAAAGATTTACCCTTCAAACGCAAACATTTTACACATTTGTGTACAGTGTTTCGTGCCAAGTCGCGTCCCCGCAGCGGCCACCAAGTTTCTCTTATCGTGTATAATAATAATTGGGGTCCCGCATGGCAAAGAACCTTATGTTGATGTCGAAATAAAAGACGTGTAAATATGTGTTTGGAACACAATAAAATTGGATGTTTTTTGTTGTAAGAAAATGTAGCTGAATTGTTTAATCTCCCGCCTACTCGAATTAATTCATTCTCATCCATAAATATGTTAAGACCTGATATATTACGCGGACAGGTTATTGATTTGTTATTTATTAATGCATGATGAATTTTAGGGAAAGACTCCGACTGTGCAATTTTCGTTAAAATTAAGTTCGCATTGTTTATTTCCTCGACTAAAAGTGGCCCTGACCTACGTTCAGTTATTATTTTTGTGCGTGTATTATGTATGAACCGTAACATATAGGCAGCAGCCTTGGATGAATAAACCACTGGATATGAAACGCAACAGCGAATGTATGAAAACATTATCAACCAATTTTTGCGGGGCGGGGGGAGTTTGTCTTGTCACTAATTGACATTTAGTGCGTGGAAGTGTCGATATTATTCTATCGATATGTGTTGAACGAATGAATGAACGAATCTTATGCAAAATGTTTTTATTTTATTTTTATTACCAAAACAATAATTATGGGCATGTTTAGATAAGCACAAACCATTAAACGAATAATTGAAACATAGAATATGTTTATGAACGGTCTGGCAAGTAACACTAACTAGAACTTCCTAAGACATTTTGAAACAGGCCGTAAGTCCTCCAATGGTATAATAAAATCCTCCAATGGTATAATCTAGCAGTAGATGAGCTTACACTTCAAACTAAACTTCAAAATTTCACGGGATTTTATGCAACTTTCACTTGTTTAAAAGGTAAAAATGGTATTTTATGGGCGGGAAATTGTGAAGTTTAGTTTAAAAATGCAACAAAGTTTAAAATCTTATAGAGCTTACACTTTGGTATGATACTAAGAATGTATAAATAATAGGGGTTTGATACAATGGGCTTATGATTCTGCTTCAAAGATTTGTCGTACTTGATGCGTTCTGCAGTCAGAAGAATACAAACCTGATGCAAGCAGCGGTCTTCGAAAGAAAGCAGCGAAGGCATCCAATATGCGAATAACTAAAAAAAAATATAACACGCGAAGAAAAAAAAAAAACTTAGTATACCACTAAGTATTTTTTTGTAATACTATAAGATTTAGCCTATTATCGCTCACTTGGGGCTTAAGTTGGCGTACCTACTTATTTGATTCTACTATGACTTAGTTATAGGCATAGTGAAATAAATTGACATTTTCATTACACGAATTTGTAACTTATCTATGTGGTGTGAAATAAAAAGTTATCTAATCTTAAAATGTATTTACTGTATAAATTAATAGAATCACTTTTTATCGAATAACAAAACATTTTTCTGTTGTGTAACAACAGAAAACACTTTTCACAGCGCCATAGTAAAAAATAAAAACTGGTTCCACCTGCCTTAACCTTACTCCACTCAGCCCTACGACCTAAGTCTTGGGTTCGGGTTTCAGCCACTGAGCAGAGAGTAGGTAATAGAAGGTAACGGAATAACATAACTCGCCTAACTTCAAGAATATGATACTGTGAGTGTTTCATTCTAAACCATCGACTAACTAAATTAAAACTATTATGATTCGAACCCTCATTAAAGTGTTCCTACTGCCTCGCTGGCACAGCGGTGAGAGGGTCGCATTTTAAAGCGACGGCTGCGCCAGAGGTCCCAGGTTCAATTCCCGGGTCGGGCCAAAATATGTACCGGAGTTTTTCTGTTCAGAAATTCTCAGGGTAGCCCGGAGTTTGGAAGTTGGCGGTGTTTCACCCCCGTGCCTCGGAAAGCACGTTAAGCCGTTGGTCCTGCGCCTGATCTCTCTCCGGTCGTGTCAGATTGCTGTCCCATCGGGCTATGAGAGTGAAAGGAATAGAGAGTGCACCTGTGTTTGCGCACACACTTGTGCACTATAATATGTCCTGCGCAGTCGGTTAGTCGTTGTGACTGGCCACCGTAGTCGAAATCGGCTAGGGGGACTATTATTAAAGTGTTCCTATAGGTTCAGTTATAAGAACAGTAGAACAGAACGGACTTCTGAAGGTCGGGTCCCAATCCCAACTGATAACCAAAAATATAAATTTTGTAATAAAATATGAAGTTTAAAATATTAAAGAAAACTGTTGTATTTTTAGGATCACTTTAATCTACTTTAAAGTTAATCATTTTACATATGTATTATTTTATTTCATATTATAAATTTATGAGTACGTTTATCGATATGATTATCGACAATTGTCAAGCACAATTAAAACAAAATTGACAAGGAAACGAATGATGAACGTACGATAATCCTACCAAATGAAGTATGCGTCATCTTGTTGATTTTGCAGTAACTGACCACAACTTCTTTAATTAGCAATGTAACTTTTCTCTAGGAAAACAAATTTCGCTATTTTAAGAAAAATTAACAGCTTTATTGGGATACAAAGTTACTTACGAATGAAAAGAAATATTTTTTGTCTAGCCGCTATAATTTTTACACAAAAATACGGCACATTTACCCATTTTTTTCTGCAATGTTTCTCACCGAGTTCTGTCACCGTAATGACAAGACGTCACATGAAATTGAGGCTAAATTGCCCAATTCGTTGCCGAGGGGGACAAGCGAAATTTCCCGTCATTGCGCGTCCAGTGGTTTATTCGTCCAAGGCAGCAGCACGCTGCATTCGAGTAAAACAAGAAAATCGATCGAACGGAAATTTACCTAAACTGGATTGAGTTAGCATAGTGTGTCATACTTAGTATCAGGCAAATCGTCACATTTAATATCATTAATGACATTGTCACTCGAAACAACATCTGATTCGCTCAGAAAAGATGGCCCGTGCCACCACAAGTTTGATGAGTTTAGTTCCTCTATTTGTGTACCGCGAGACAATAGATCGGCTGGGTTCTGTTTACCTGCGATATGAAACCATTGAGAGTTGTCTGTTAATTCGTTTATTTCAACTACTCGGTTCTGCACAAACGTTTTTAAATTTCGTGGAGACATTTTAAGCCAGCCAATCACGATAGTTGAGTCTGTCCAAAAATGTATATTATCAAAGTTCAATCTGAGTGAATTAATTATTTTCTTGTATAGTCTCGCACCGACAAGCGCACCACATAGTTCTAACCTTGGTATGCTTACAGGTTTCACTGGAGCCACTTTAGATTTCGCACACAATAACCTAACGGTGACTTCGGGTTCGTTCGACGTGTTATACCTAATGCTACGTACATAAGCGCAGGCACCGTAGGCATCTTGTGACGCATCTGAAAATATGTGTAACTCAGTGCGTTGCGGCTGCTCGCATTTGACATGACGCGGAATGCGTAATTCATTTAAATGTTTAAGGTTATTTATAAAGTTTTGCCATGTTAATAAAATTGAATGAGGTATGGGATCGTCCCAGCCAAGTTTACATAACCACAATTTTTGTAGAATAATTTTGGCAATAATAATTGTGGGTGATAACAAACCTAGCGGATCGTATATCTGTGATATTACTGACAGAATATTGCGCTTAGTGGCGTGAGTCACGTTCGAGTCACATTTAGAAGTGAAAAATAATTCATCCGACTTTGTTAAAAATCCTAATCCGAGTGTTTTAGTTTGACAATTATCTCCGAGTGCTAACTGTTTGAACGTGTTATCGGAGTTGGAATGTGAAAGGTTGAAGTTAAATATCCATTTTCGTAGTGGGAAACAACCCGAATCTAAAACACGTGAGACTGCGTTACAAATGTCAATTAATGTTTGCATATCCTCATGACCCACAATTAAATCGTCAACGTAAAAGTCTTCATTGATAACGCGAGCGATAACGTCATCGTTGCATTCCAATGCAAGTTGTTTGAGGCATCGCATACTAAGGTAGGGCGCAGACGCCGTCCCGTAGGTGACAGTATTTAATTGATAAACTTCGAGTTTGTCCGAGGGATCGCTTCTCCAAAGAATTAATTGCAGATGTCGCTGATCGGGTTGAATTAAAATCTGTCGATACATTTTCTCGATATCTGCACATGCAACATATTGAAATTGACGCAATCGTAAAAGTATTGAAAATATATCGTTCTGTAATGGAGGACCTATTTCCTGGATATCGTTAAATGAAACTCCCGAACTAGACTTAGCACTTGCATCAAATACGACACGAAGTTTTGTGGTTGAACTGTGCTCTCTAAAAACACCATGATGTGGTAAAAAATAATGAGGTGTCGAATAATTATCTATGCGAGTCATGTGTCCCAGGCCTATGTACTCGGACATGAAATCGCAATACAATTTCTTATATTCTGGCGCGCTTCGTTGTAATTTGCGTTCCAGTGCGAGAAACCGGTTCTCTGCTAAAGTAAATGTTTCGCCTAATAAATCAGGTGATTCCTTCATAGGTATGCGTACAGAAAATCTACCCGTATCGTCGCGTATTGTTGTATTTGAAAAGAGATTTTCGCACGCGTTGTCCTCTTTGGTGGACTTAGACACGTGAGGAATCTCTTCCAGTTCCCAAAACTGTTTTAACTGTGTGTCTATTACTTGAGTAAAATTACATTGAACTTGATTGATGCGCAAGTTTTTATTATGTAACGCGCCTGAAATGATCCAGCCTAATTTTGTGTTTTGTAAAACTGGACCACTTGGCAATCGAATAAGACCTTCATTTAACAATTCCCAGAATTTATTTGCTCCGATTAACAAATCAATTCCTACCGGCGAAAAGAAATTAGGGTCAGCTAACTGTATATTATCTGGGACTTGAATATTATGTGCGAAATCTAAAGATAATGGTTGAGCCGTAATGCGAGGCAGCACTAGGCAATTAAAGCGCGTTATGTATGCACTAGTCTTAGACTTCAACTGGATTTCGCAGGTGTGTGTAGACTGTGTGATTGTACTGCCTACACCTGTGATTTGAACAGTGGACTGTATGAGTGGTATGTCTAGCGTATTACACAAACCCTTTGAAATAAAGCAGTGTTGACTACCGTTATCGAGTAAAGCTTTAACAGTGTGATAATTATTATATTTATCTGCGATTTCTACTAAAGCTGTCGACAACAAAACTGGTTCTAGAATTGATTGTTCCAGCTGATTGTTGTCTACACTATCATAAAGCGAATTGGCTGTGAGGGCTGTGGCATGAAATGCTTGTGAGCCCTTCGACAGATTATTATTGTTTTGTGAAACTGATTGAGCAAGGTGTGCGACTGCTGAAGATGTTGATGCACCAGCGTCGACTCCATCACTATCGACGTGAATTAAAGTATTATGTTTTAAATTGCACCTTTTGCATGACCCGAACCAGCAACTTGTTGCTACATGGCCGGCACGTAGGCAATTATGACAAAGCTTCTTTTGTTCAATGTGTTTCAATTTATCATTGATGGACAAATTGAGAAACATTTCACATGCATAAATAGGATGATTTGAATTGCACATAGTGCATGAGCGAGAACGTTTAGAATTTACAGCTTTATTTGAATTATTATGATTTTGCGATGTACCCGCAACATGACTATGTGTCTTTGAAAATGACGAATTATTCAACAACGACTGCTTTTTTGGCTCAGTGGGTCTGTTCTGACTATGAGTTACGTTAATTGTTTCTAATACGTCAGCTCGATCTTTTAGAAACTTAGTCAAATCAACCAATGATATTTTTTCCCCTTTTGTTGAATTGTTGAGGGTACTTTTATGTAACTCCCACTCGCGTTCAGTAGAAGAATCAAGTTTCGAAACTATTATGTAAATGATTAATGTATCCCACGAATCTGTTGGTTCGCCTAAAGACTTGAGTGCTCTTATATTTTTGAGAATTGTGTCTAAGAGTTTCCTAAGCTGCGGGGCCGATTCTTTACTAATTGTCTGTGCGGAAAATAAAGCCTTAACATGATTATGGACAAGTAATCTATTATTGTTGTACCTATTTTCCAATAAATCCCAGGCAGTGACATAGTTATCAGATGAAAACTCTAACGATTTAATAATCTGCAAAGCGTTTCCGGTTAAGGCCGAACGCAAATAATGAAATTTCTGTATGTTGTCTATGTCTTTAGAGTTATGAATTAGTGATAAATATGTATCACGAAACTCAAGCCAGTGGTCATAAGAACCGTCAAAGGCTGGCAGGGAAATCGTTGGCAATTTAATTTTACTTTGTGAGCAAGATTGACCCTGCTTTGGTGAAAACTCATTTAATTTACACTTAGATTTAGCCACAGTTGCATAATATTGATCCTCAAAAGATTGTCTTTCCTTTAATTCTCTATCCAACAAATTTTCAGAGATATAAATGTCGATTTCGTCTTGTATTTCTGAAAACTGCTCTAATAAAGGTTCTGCTTTATTAAAGCGTGACCTTAATTCCTCTATCTGAATCTCTGTAACTTTATCTAACGATTCTAACTCGTTTAAGAATTTAATAAATATAGTGAGCTTAGACTTCACAACACCCCGTTTTTTAACTGCAATTTTAATTAAATCGTCTTTATCATCTAAATCAGCTAACGAATGCCTCTTTTTTGTCATTGTGTGTGGATGTGGGTACAATGGAATCGGGTACTCACGGTTTTTCTCGAAGCTTCTAGAAACAGGATGGACGAACGTGAAGGTAGTTGCAAGTCACGGTAAATCACGGAATCTAGAAATGAATAAGCACGATATTAGTTAAATGAAAATGAATAGGGAGGATGGGAGGGATTGATCGGTCAAACCTTTGCTGGTCTTCTGGTGATGCGGCTTCGGAGGTCCAAAATGTTCGTGATTCTATGTTGACCTAATCAGCCTCCTGCCTAAAGTCCTCTCTTCTAGGGTTTGATGGATAGGTGCTCTTCAATGAGTGGTTTTATTCCATATAAAATACTAGGTTTATTACGACGTTAGAAAAGGTTACAAATAAGTTAACAGAAATATTGCGTGCGATTGTATCGAGTGAGAAAGCCGAAGTGTGAGGTCTTGACGCGTCGCTCCCCGCCCGCTGATGATCCTTCCTCCTCGTCGTCGTTGATTTCTTCGCCCTTTCTGGGCGGTTGGGGTGACGGGCGATAGCCCTTTTCCCCGGCTTCAACTCAGGAGCCCCGCAGGACTCCCGGTGTTCTGGGATGGCCGCACGTTGTCGCGCAGCCTGCAAGGTGCTGGATGTGCCCCACTCGCAACTGCCCCTCTTCCTGTTCCCGTGAGTGTCTGCCATTCCACCTCCAGCGGAGTGTCCAGGGTGATTGGGCTTGTCCAGGCCCCGGTACTCAAGCCTTCTTTGGCAGGACAGAGACACTCAGGGTTAAGGCAGGAGATAGGGGGCGATAATGGGGCTGTGGTTCGTCAGATCCGGTAGGTGCACGTCGATCGTTGTGCCGGCGAGCTCAAGCCTCGGTGCGTTCCCGGGCGAACACAGCCGGCATGAAACGGTGACGCGGGTCGAGTCCGTGGAGTGTCAAGTCCGGTGGTGGGCGCTGCAAGGCTGGCATCCGCTTACGGGGGCACGTCTGTGTCCTCGTCGACCAGGAGCATCCTGGGCAACGGCCGCCTTGGCTGGACGTCAGGAGGTCGCGCATGCAGAGGCGCGATGCCACGTAGGTGACGGTGAGGGCCGTTGTCAGCGCGGTCGAACATGCGACGCGCGAGTCCGACAACGAACTCCTTCACCGTAGGCATGCACAGGTCGCGAGCAATGACGTCATTCCTGACGTAGCGGCCGGCTCCGGTGATCACCCGCAGCGAGATGTTCTGCTGGGCCTGCAGCGCCTTTTGGAGGGTTTTGGAGCACAGGGCGTACCATGCTGGGGCAGCGTAAGTTAGGCGGGACCGGACATATGTCTTGTAGACGCTGAGTTTGGTTCTCAGGGGTAATCGAGATTTTAGGACAGGTCGTAGCATATTCCGCGCCATTTTGGCCATGCGGATAGCGTGGCTGACTTGCCACTTCATGCATAGGGACCTGTCCATACGGCACCCGAGATAAGTGACCTGAGGAAGCCACTCTATGTCGGTCCCGCGCAGCTGGAGTGGTGGTGGTAGTCGTCTTCTTGCCCCTCCAAAGAGTATGGCTGAGGTTTTCCTGGCGTTCACTGCTATCCGCCAGTGATCGAGCCAGGCAGGCAGTGCGTCCAAGAGCCGTTGAGTTTTCTCAGCAGCGTACACGGGATTCCACGAGGATACGAAGTAGGCGCTGTCATCCGCGTAGAGCGCCAACATCGCGTCTGGGTCACCCTCGCCTAGGTATCCTGTGAAGGTCGGGATGTCGTTGGTGTACGCCGCGTACAGCAACGGAGACAAACAGCTGCCCTGTGGCACGCCGGCTTTTATGGGCTTAAGGTCCGAGGTAATATCTTCCACTGCCACCTTGAAGTGGCGTCTCTCCAGGAAGGACGCGATAAGGTGGAGCAAGGCTGGCGGCAGGCTGGTCTCGCCGAGCTTGTAGAGAAGTCCGGGGTGCCAGACTCGGTCAAAGGCCTTCTCGACGTCCAAGAAGACCCCCACAGTAACGTGGCCCCGATTCTGTGCTTCGGCGAGCTGGTGAAGGACTCTGGTGAGCTGGAGAGTCGTAGAGTGGCCGCTGCGGAATCCAAACTGTTCCTCACGAAGTGGAATGTGAGGGCGGACTCGACGCAGCAGTAGGCGCTCGAAGAGCTTCGCCACGTGTGACAGCAGAGTTATAGGCCGGTGGTTCTGCGGATGGCGGCGGTCCTTGCCTGGTTTGGGCAGGACAATGACACGGCCCTCCTTTCACGCCTCCGGGAAATGGTGCGTCCGCAGGATGCCGTTAAAGAGTCTAGTCAAGGTAACTAGACCCTTGTCGGGGAGCTGGGTGAGCATCGCGGTCGTCACTCCGTCCGGTCCTGGCGCCTTCCGCTTCGGTAGCCGAAGGACGGCTCTGCGCAGCTCGACGGGGGAAATGAAATCTTCCCCCCGAAGCGGGGGGGGTTCAGCTGCGAGTAGATAGCTGACGCGCTGCTCGACGTGGTGATGGTGTTCCTCGGCGGTCGGGTTGGCTGGGTGCGCAGTGAACTGCACTGCCAGGTGGTCGGCCAGTAGGTCAGCCCTTCCTCCTGCGCGGGATGTGCCTCCTCAGCGCCATCTCTGGGTAGTTCATTGAACTAAATGCGTTGCGTAGATCGCTCTTGAACTTATCGATCGCACGCACGCTCGATTACAAAGTAGGTAGTTCGAGCCGGCGTGCGTAGAGGGCGTTGTGCGTTAACACTGTTAAAGGTTACTCATTATAACTTTGCAAGTTCAGTGATTACAGTTTGAATTATTCCTTTGTATCTTATCTTAGTGGCTCTCAACTGTTTCGATTTTATATGGGTTTTATAAAAATATCCGAATTTCGGCGCTCGAACCATATTTTTTATTAAAACTAATTGTTTTTCTGCATAGTCTTTTTGAATGTTATTGTGCATTATTTTGCGGTTTTACTATCATAAAAATCACATTCACAAACCATCTAGTTCGTACATAAATTTTCTCAAATTTGACCTGTATCTTATATGGCTGTAAAAAAGAGACTAAAAAGGCGGGACTCGTCGGTCCTAATGAAAACTTCTCTAAACTGTGCTTATGGTAAAGTTATGCCACTTGAAGTATTTATCGATGTTGAGGAAAGCACTTGTTTATTTTTTGATAGTGTCCCTATTTACGTGACCACAACTGTACTTATCGTACAGGTCAAATTAAAAACCTCATTTTATTTTGAAGTCAGTTAAAAATTTATAACGAGAGCCGGCACGCGAAAAATACCTTATGCTTAGTTACAACCATTCCTTTGACACGTTCAGAAGTTAATTTGTCTTGTTAATTACTCAAGTGGCAATGGGCAGAGCACATAACGTAAGGAACATGGCCGCTGCAGGCAGAAAAGTTCTAGATTGGAGACCCTTGGGCCAAAAGCGCAGCGTAGGACGTCCACCGACCAGATGGACAGACGACCTTAAAGATCGCAGGATCACTACTGCATGCAGACCGCTCACAACCGATCGCTGTGGAAAACTGTGGGGTAGTCCTATATGTTCAGCAGTGGCCCTTTGGCTGATAATGATGATGATGAATACTCACAGAGCCTGTTTCTCGTTGATCGCCTTGTTGAGTATGGCAAGTTCCTTCTCATCGCGCTTCGCGTCACCCGTTTCGAGCTTCTGGCTGATCTTCTCGAGGACACGCAGCTTCTCTGCTTTTATCTGAGAAAAATATTATCCATGAAATCATCACATCAAAAAGAAAAGAAAGAGGTCTAGATGCGGAAACATGAAATCCTACACCAACTTAACCACTATTCGGTGTCTGAGGAGTTCCACAATCTGTTTTATCTTCGAGACCATGAGATTATCTTGTATCAAAGCTAATATCAAGATTGACTGTGTTCATCAAGTCATAAGCCAATGTGTACAAAACTTGCACTCAATACTATAAGGCGAGAGTATCTCTACCGGTACAAACAAGACATGCAGAAATAAGTTTTATTAACTTATGTAATTCTACAATGAGTATGGGCTTAACTCCCGTCGGTTGTCCATCTTGTCTGCTCGCTGCGACGCTGTGAGAACCTACTCCTTACTAGATCACTCCATGTAGTTACTGATGCCTCATTAGCAGAGATAGGAATAGGTAGGGCTTATTAGCCTAAACTTCGAAGAACAAAGACAAGAATCGGAGACTCCCTTACTACATTTTTTTTTCTAGGACATCTGTTGGGACATCATTAATTAGGTACATAAATAATAATAATATTTTGAATAAGTGATCGGTCTTTGTTAACTTAAGTTTACGACTGGATAAAGTGTAACAATACCTAAAAACAGTATTATGGCTACTACATCTATCTTTCCTCTTTATAATATTAGTATAGACAAATAAAATTCGACTCACGTTTTATTTGATGTAGACAGACAGGAGCAATCTTAAGGCAGCAAATCGTGTTCTAGAAATTCATGCCAAGCCGTGGTCTTGACCACGGGCCCAAGACCGTCAAAAAACACAAAAATGTGATTGGACCAGTGCAAAATTAAGCATGTACGCATGTACGTACTTAAAAAAAATGGAATCAACTACTTACAATAATTCACGATAGCAAATAATCTGTCTGGTAATAACTTAGACTGGGCGCATGAAATTATCTGAAGTCATGCCAATTTTGTATTGCTCTGAACACAGGTACTCTGCTACACACCGCCTCCGTAATCTACACTATTTTCAGAATACCAACGCACTGTTTCACGCACACTCATGTCAGCTTCGTCATGTCACTCCTGAACCTGCGTCTACGATCATTGCTCACGCACACGCATCCCGAGACAACCATAAACAAATAAAGCACTTGACTTACTAACCGATATTTTTATGGATGAACACTCGTTCTTTGAAAAAAACACGTTATCAATGTGCAAAAGTAACAGATAGATAGTGCGGCTAACTAAGTTCAAAGGAGACAAAAGTTCTTTTGTTCGGTGCCGGGTGGCTCGCAACGGCGCTAACCATCTGTTTTTGTAGCTTTTTTATGAATGAATGAGGTGCGCGCAATCTTAGATGTTTTTGAGTATGATTTTGTAATGCTTCATTTAATTTTAATCAATTGTTATTAGTAAAATTAGCATGATCATTATTTTAAAGGACGCCCGTTTGGATGGGTGGGCCGTTAAGTGTTCTGTATAACAATTAAATGCAAATTAAAACTGTATCTAGCAAAAAATCAAGATTTTTTATATATTTTTCCTGTATTCTAGACTCGACTCTTAATCACCTCTTTGAATTTGGATAGTACTTTTTTCACACCCTGTATTATGTCCAGTCACAAAGTTTGGTATACATAAACTAATTACTTATTCCAAATAAAATTTATTTTTGATGTACTTAGATGATGTCCTATATGAGTCTTGATATGAATCTTGGGACAGTCGTCTCGGAAAAAAATACTATCATAAAAAGACTCCGATTCCTCTCTGTTCTGATTCGAAGTTTAGGTAAATAAGCCCTACCTATTCCTATCTCTGCTCATTAGTTCCTACTCACCTCCTTCTCGGTCTGCTTCCGCTTGGCCTCGACTCGCGCTCGCGACCGCATCAGCACCTCGATCAAACGGTCGTCCATCTTGTCTCGAGCCGCTTGCTCGTTGCGACGCTGTTCGCATTCCTTTCGAGACCGCTCCATGTCCATCTTGATTCGGTTCTTTTCCGCCGCTTTCTGTGATGGAGACATGGATACCAGGTTAATCAAATTAAAGTCTTTATGCAATTTGTAGGAATGACTTCATTATCAATATATTTTAACTATAGAGATAATGTAATAGTAAGATCAGAAAAGGTAAGTAAAGTATGTTTTTATTTGCTTGTCTAATATTGTAAGCAATCTTGACATTTCATAATTCAAAATATTTATTTTAAATTAAGTTAAAGACAAAGCTCACAACCTTCATAAGTAATTTAATGTTGAACACTTAGAACTTTTTAAATCAAAAGTTATAAAAATATTGTTTTATTCCACTACCAAAGAAAAACGGACTTTAGTGGTCTATTTAAACGACTGTGAAAGATAGTGCTAATATTGCCATCATTTCAATAAAATTGGTAAATATTTGCATTGATAAAAAAAAACAGTGACGGACTAACTAATCACCTTATCCACGCCTGTCCAAAGCACTGAATCACAAAGCAACAAAAAATAAAAATAAACTTTACGAATTCTTGGTCAAACGTCCCGATGGCGTCCATCTGCTCCATGGCCAGGATGTTGTCGATCTTCTGCAGGTTCAGCTCTGTCTCGTACTCCGAGCGGTTCCTGTCGGCCACCTCGTGAGCTCTGTAAGAATTATGCAACAACGATTCAATAACGGTAGATATAAGGGAAAAAAAAAAACAGTATTGTACAGTATAGGCTATAAATAGGATCGCGATGAGAAGAAAATTAAAACGCGCGGACGTGGTCGCGGTAGACCGCTAGTGGATTAATATAGCATTTTACGGGATTGGTGAATTAAGTAAAATTTACCAAAAAAAATATTAAAAAAAAAACCTATGTGGAGGAGCTGGGATTTGAACCCAGGACTCTCAGCATGCGAAGCAGACACTCTACCACTAAGTTACACCCCCAATGAGACACGACGACGAAACTATTCTTCGTTTAAGTGACAGTCAAATAAAATGCTCAAAGCTTAGGCAAATACTTAATTCAAGAATAATTGAAGGTCAGCTCACTAACAACTAAGTTATTTATTCGGTATAATTTATATTTTTCATTCATAAACTTGATTGCACAAATAAAACTGTAGAAAAGATGGAGTTAATATTAAAAGCATTCTCTCTAAGTCATAACTTTAGAATTTTAGATCATGCAGGATTCTGTGATAAGGTTAAAATTGTCAAACAGTTTATTAATAAAATTGTAGTTTGAAATGAGTAATGTTATATTACTTATATCGATAATATTCGTTTGCACTGAGTGGGACTTAAACTGCCTGGAAATTGAACGGATTTAGTTGGATCGCAATACCCTAGGACACACTATCAAAAAATAATGCTAGCAAACTCATGATCATTTTAACCATACCGAACACGATGGGTTCGGCAAGAGAAAACTTTACTTAAAGAAGAGGTACCCACTCTTTTTTTTCAATACTTTATTTTACCACTTTGGCGGGGAGATTATAACAATTATATAGATAGTGCCATCCACGAAGGCGCGCCCCACTCTTTTTTTGATTGAGGAAGGTGCGGGGTGCGGGGGGTGACACGCGCGTCAGTTGCGAGCCGGCCGTCATTCAAAAATTCAGACTCGTCTCGAAAGTGGCTCGATAAATTATTTTTAAAATGTCAAGGAGAACCCAGTTTTTTGTACTAAAAAATAAACCTGGTATAATCTTCTGTCATTATTAAATTTATTTAAATA
Source organism: Pyrausta aurata (assembly GCA_963584085.1). Taxonomy (NCBI): domain Eukaryota; kingdom Metazoa; phylum Arthropoda; class Insecta; order Lepidoptera; family Crambidae; genus Pyrausta; species Pyrausta aurata. The sequence goes on along the minus strand of OY757269.1, from coordinate 959,564 downwards.
ATTATAATTGTAACTTAAACACCATAAACAATTTCAAATAAAAAAAAACATGTGGTAGTTATAAAATTACCGGGGTGTACTCTATCGGGGAAGGCTATAAAACATCACGCTAGGACCAACGTGTACGAAGAAAAAACAATTTACGCATATGTAGTCCCGGTGGACCGACAGTTCTCTTATAAAAAAACTTTTTTTTAAACTTTTTAAATGTTACGAAACGTTCTTACGTGTTTCGTTTACTTACTTCAATAGTAAAAATGTTACTGGTACAATTTAAAAAAAAATATTACTCGTCTAGTAGCTAACCATACCTACTTGAAACTGTATCTAAGTAGAGTATTTCCCTTTCCCTTTGAGTGTATTTTTTGTAGTGTGCTTGTCAATCATAAGTCATTACGATGTTCCAAATTCAATTCAAATGTTGGAAAAAGCTTGCACACATGTACTATAAACGATTTGGACGAGTGGAGGGGCGCGCCTTCGTGGATGGCACTATCTATAATGGCATATTATCCATGCCAAATGACACTATCCTAGTACCTCAGGTCTTTGAGCTATACTGCGGATGGATGGTGAAAGGGCAAGATGAGCAGATGGACATGGCGAAATTCTATTTTTTTTGTTCCCTGTTGGACTACGGAACCCTAAAAAAGAGTGCTTGGCGACGATTGAAGCTGCGCAACAAACGGCCGTGAGATTACAGCATCTAAAATTGAATTTAAATTGTGCAAGGAAACTACAATTCTCGTCCTTCGTTCTAGGATCTAGAGCACAAAGACTGGTGAACGCTGCGTCGTGACGCGTGGAACTTTAGTCTCGTGATCGTAACGCACAACGCTGCGGTATGCGGAAGCGGTGACGGATACAAATCGTATAAAAAACGTCAAGAGTAGTCCCTTGTTCCGTCCTAAGGTCGTGCGTCCTCGGGTATGCTCAGCGGCGGGAGACAAGCGAGGTGAAGTGAGGGTCCTCGATTGATTGAGATAATAAGGACGCTGCGTCGTGTCACGGCGTTTTAACCGTATACCGCAGCGTAGTGCGTTAGGATTAGGACTAGCGTTGTAAGTCTACCGTAGCCTACCAAAACGCACGGTAGCCTACCGGTAGGATACGGAATACTACGGCATACTAGGTAGCTATCGTAGATAACGTTTATTATGGAATTTGCAAGATATTACAATCAATCATGGTTAAAGCTATGTCTATGCATATCAGCTTCGTCCGCAGCATGTGAAAGAAACTAGAGCATATTCGGAAAAGTACCCAATGTGACATACCAAGTCTCGCTATCGTTTTAAGTTGAAAGAGATCCTGTTTTACTTCTTAGTATAACTTTTTTGCGGTGACTGTTTGTATCAAAAATCATTCTTTTTTATTTTATGTTAAAATAACACATATTTAACTAAAAATAAATAATAATCTCTGTTTTAGTAAAATGAACATGATTTGTTTCAAATTCAGATTAAAGAACATTTATTTGTACAAGAATTAATTCGTAATACAAATAAATGAAATCTACGAAAGCTACCGCATCCTATGGTAGGATTCCGAAGTCTACCGTAGTCTACAGGTAGGCTACTGCATACTTCGGTAGGATACATTGGACTTACAACTCTTAATAGAACACAAATGCTTCAGTTAGATTATGACTTCACTCACTGGTCCACTATGTCCTTCTGGTGCTGCTTGTTGACTTCGAAGCGGCGCTGCCTCTTGAGCGCCATCAGCTCGTGCCAGTCCTTAGCTCGTTGTATGACCTCGTCTTCGTCACGGCGCTTCTGCTCCGCTTGCAAGCGACGCTGCTCCTCGAGGAACTTGAGCTGTTCTGAACGCTCCTTTTGGATTACCGTTTCGATGACCGCGCTAGAATAAAAGGCTTGAATGAGAAATTAACTACTTAGGGTATAGGTAGACCATGAAATTGAGACCTCGCCTGCGGGGCAAAGGGGTGCGGGGGCAGACGAGAGCGCGGTTAGTGAGCGGCGCGGGCGGGCGTTTCCGCGCCGCCCGCACCTCTTGCGCGACCCGCTATCGCCTCCCCCCACGCCCCTGTACCCCGCAGGCAGTCTCAATGAAGCGGTTTACCTATAGTTGAGTTGATACATCGTCTCAAAGGCTAGGAGTGGTCAAGGCGCTGCAAGCCCCACTCAATTGATAATATAAAAATTATTATCTATAGAAATACGACGAACTGTTCACAAAGTAATTACATACCAACGTGTATAAAATACCCACGTGGAAACTGCGATAAAATACCGACAGTTTGTCGTCACACACAAGCTAGCACTAGCACTCTACAATTCTACATGCCGCATGAGTAATCGGATTCACGCCTACATATCGACGTCACCGCCGCCAAACCACCTCAAGTGCCAAAATCGCTTGCACGTCGCATTTTGTTTGAAGCCTTGCCCGTTATTGTGTCGTGTGTGCAAGCCACTTTCGTTTGAGAGTGGTTAGGCGGGGGAGAGACCTCATCCGTACCTACCTCAGGAGTAGTTTCGGTCTTATCAGTCCGTGTAGAAATTCGTGTTCGCTCGCTCGTCTTCAACCTAAAGACTATCTACTATCCACCTACCTATTGGACTATAACACTATTGGACGCGTCGCGGGCATTGTCTCTCGCGCCTTATCACTTTTAAAGGAAAATCGCTTGAACATACAGCACAAAAACGAGGCATCACTTCAAACAAAAGACAACGCAAGATACGAGGTGCAAGAGATTTTGGGTTTTAAGGTGGTTAGGCGCGAGAGACCGAGACGGTACCTGAGGAATGAGCCGCTCTAGCTCTTTTTGCTTGCGTTTTACGTAACGCTTTTGCAGATATTCGTGTTGACTTGCTGGTCTTCAACATAAATACTATCTAATATCCACCTATCTTAAAACATACTCTATGCATCTATATTACTATCCACGTATCTCAAGAAATAGGTTACCTAACTATAAACATACCTGAGGAGTAGTTTCGGCGCGTCCTTGTTCTTGAAGATGGTGTCCCGCGCGCTGAACATGAGTCGCTCCTGCTCTTCTTGCTTGCGCTTAACGTATCGCTTGTAGAACTTCGTGTTCGCTTGCTCGGCCGCCTCGAGGCGAGCGCGGCGGATCTCCTCATTTCGTTTGTTCACATTCTAAAGAGGAAAAACAATTGAGGAACTAAGTTGCAGCCGTGATAGGCTGAAATAATCCACTGAGCGCCAAAGTTGTGGTAGTTGAGAAAAATGGGTCTGGAAAGCATATTTAAATTCGCGGACTACCGCCTTGCCACTTTCAAACAAAAATCACTTGCACACACGCACAGCACAAAAACGGGCGTCGATTCTAACAAAAGATGAAGTGAGGTGCAAGCGATATTGGTTCTCCAACTAGTGTTATGGCCCATTTACACGAGGCCAGTAGCACTGGCGCCAGCAAATTAAGGGCGGTGTACTTAGTCCTACCAGACCGTACCGGTACTACAGGGACAACAAACATTTTAACTTTATTACACAAAGAAAACTAAATGCACTTTTGCATAATTATTTAGCAAAATTATGTGCACGCGAAAGGCTGTTTCAGAAAATTGGCCAAGGTCGAGATTCGAGACATAGTTCGAGATCTTTATTGTTACAAGAAATTACTTGCTTCTTACAAATCTTTGAAATCGTTATAATTTATTGAGGTGCAATGGAACAATAAGAAAGTAAGTATTATGTTCTTACAAGTAAACTCTCGCTTTAGGTTCCGAATATTTTTTTTTACCATGTTATTCACCTACCTACCTACATTCCACATTGTATGAAAATATTAACAGATTTTACAAAAAATATACAAAATAGCAACTGCCTCCTACTAATAATACGTCGTACCAAGATATTTCTGATTTCTTCTTACCTCCAAGGAGTTGGGCCACGACTTGGTCATGGCTCGGCTGGTGGCATCCAGGAACTGTACGTACTCTCGCCGCCGAGCTACCTCGGGATCTTCCTTATTTTCGTCCGTCCATCGCTCGATGCGTTTTAATTCATCTTTGGACAGCACCAGCGGCATGATTCTTCCAAAAAATCTAGTAAGAAGATTTTTTATTCAATTTGGAGGGAAATTTGCCGCAAATTTTCTTGTGCAAAAGAAAGGAAAGAGTTTTTTTTTATTAGCTGGGTAGCGGACTAGCGGAAGCCGGCCGGCCGGACTAAGGCGTTTGAAAATATAAGCCAAACAATAACTCACCTTCTTCAACCCCACGATTATCCAATTAAATTATAAATAAATGTTTATTCATTACACAAAATAACTTGATCTGATAATTTTTGTATTTATTTTTGTATTTGACAGAAAATTGACAAAGTGCCGCTTTTTCTCAACCTTTTTGATCTGATCAAAGAGGATAGAACCACTAGATCTGATAGCAAAATGAGAAAAGTCTGAAAAGAGGTTCTTAATTGTTATTTTGAGAATCTAATAAAATTACTAAGGTTATCTGCACCTAGATCATGATGATACCGCGACCGCAACAAACAACGGAGATATTTATTGAATTTCGTGTTGTTATGGTGACAACTTCGTTTGAGAAATACAATACAAATCAATAGATGAAAATGAGCCATACAAGAATCTTTGATTTTATAAAAATATTTAGTAAGTAATTTCAAACATAATAAACATATGGTAAAAAGTCGAGGTCAAGTCGTACGTAAACTCGTAAACGCGATAACATTTCCGAACGAAAAAAGAAACGTCAGCTGTCAGTTGTCAGCTAAGGAATATTTACGTTTTACGTCAGCCACGTTGGAAGTGCCAACTCGGTGTTTTTATGGTAAATAATATTTTTCACTGCGAGATCTGTTAATTTCTTAATCTAAAACTCAATTTTAAAACCTTACACATCATCAGCAACAGTTAAGGTGCACCTTAAGTCCGTAGTTTCTTTGTGGGACGCGTTCCAAAAGTGTGACATAATTGTGTGAATAGTTGCGGTTTGTTTTAGTTGGTATAGTGCGTTAGCGGTTCAAGATGAAGCTGAAGGAGTTGAAGAAGACCGTGAACATGAGCTGGTCGCCGGCGGGCGCGTCGCCGGCGATGCTGGCGGCCGGCTCGGCGGCGCAGCAGGTGGACTCCTCGTTCAGTTCCTCTGCGCAATTGGAGATCTACGGCTTGAACTTGGAAGACCCCGGCTTCGATCTCGAGCTCAAATCGAGTCTGACAACACAGCACAAGTACGATTTTTATCTACTGACAGTGAGATCTTAAAAGAATCACTCTAGTCTTGGACTGAAAATTCATGCAGGTTCAAATACCCTGATAAGAAAATGTAAACAAATCGGGAACGTAAAACAAGTTATTCTTATTTCATATAAGAACTCTTCATTCCTTGTGTTCCCTGGCCTATTCTTGTTGTATTATTTTAACTATTTTATTTGTTTCCAATAGGTTTCATAAGTTAGTATGGTCAGATGCAGGCATGATTGTTGGTGGCTGTGATGGCGGCCTGCTTGAGTTCTACAGTGCGGACAAACTGCTCAGCAACTCTAGTGATGCACTTGTCGCAAGCAGTAATAAACACAATGGTAAGATTTGGAAGGTGTTCATTTCATATGAGTTATATACTTTTCCAGTTAAAAAACTAAGATAAAAGTGACTTCTCCAGATCAGAAACTAGAGGACTTATAGACTGACCAAACACAGAATTGAATTATTGTCATTTAGCTTACTTTCAAGGTAGGTGCCTACTTTACTTGTATGTTCAACAATGAGAGGTTTATAATGTAATATAAAAGCTTGTTCTTATGATAGTCATAAATTATTGTCTTATCAATAGAGATGAGGAAAAAGTTATGTAACAGTTTATCAGTTTGACCTATTTATAGGAGGCAATGAACTATCTAGTTAGTGTAACAGCAACTTCTCATATTTTTGTACAACTGTATTTTTTTTAATGAAAATAAAAGTACAAAAGACTTTTTATAATGGCTGGGTATACTCTTGAACTAGTTTCATTTTTAATTGAGTAAGCACATTCCTATTAGTTAAGCACTGCAGTGGTTAGTCATCAATTAATTCGACTATGGGAAATATACTGGAATTGCATAAATATAATGATGTCACATAATGTCTTACACATTAAAGAAATGTTGAGAATGTCAGTCACACAAACCTTCCAAGTTGTAATTAATCTCTGTAATATACAGGTCATGTCTCCGCGCTTGACATCAATCCTTATCAGAAGAACCTGCTCGCATCTGGAGCGTCGGAGAGTGAGATCTTTATCTGGGACTTGAACAACACAAGCCAGCCCATGGCGCCGGGCAACCGCAGCCAGCCACCAGATCATGTGCAAGGGCTTGCATGGAACCAGCAGGTAATCATAAAGTTATTAAAATAAATATTATATTTAAGTAGATCCATAGAGGGCACAATGTGTGGCAGACCAAGAAATGGGCTGTGTGGAACTATAAAGTTAATCAAAAGCAAATTAAGTGGCAGATGAGACTGCTTACACTCATATTAATTTTTAACAATCATTGTTTTGAAGATCTCAAGTTTTTTATTTAAAAGTTAAGTTTAGCTTAGCCTGTACACATCTCACTGCTGGGCAAAGGCCTTACCTCAAATGTGAGGTAGTATGAGCCATACTCCACCACGCGGGCTCAGTGCGGATTGGCGCAGGGTTGTTTGCAAGGCAAGCGACCAACCTTGTTGTCAGATTTTATCAAACCACCCTTAAAGGGCCTCTGACTAGGCTTAACGACTAATACCAATCGATATTAGCCGGGACCAACGGCTTAACGTGCCTTCCGTAGCACGGAGATGCTCGTGATATACGTCACTTATATGGTCGGAATGGTCACCTATCCAAACACCGACCGCGCCGTAAGTTGCTTAACTTCGGTATCTACTACCAAAGTGCTGCCACCACTGCGCTACGAGCACCTCTAGTTTTTAGTACGTATGTAATCCTTATTATGGAATGCTTTGGATCCGCCAGGATTTCGTTTTTCGTATTAAATCAGTGTTCCATTTTTTTTTCAGGTGCAACACATTCTTGGATCAACTTTCGCTACCAGATGTGTGGTGTGGGATCTCAGAAAGAATGAACCTATAATGAAACTAAGGTACTGCAATTTTTTTTTATTATTTAACGTCAGCCGCATGTCAGTTTGTGAGAAAATGATATCTTTCAATATTTTTACATACTTACTGTGATATTCAATATTCATTTATTTGCAGAAAATACATAGTAGTGTTTCACATAGTTAAACAAGTACTGAATATGAACACCCGGTATACATATTTCATACAAGTGAGGCACTGAATGTTTAACTAAGGTAATGGTAGCTGAAGTGTCAAAAACTTAACCTAAAATATCTTGCAGTGATGCGACGTCCCGCACGCGGTGGCGGTCATTGGGCTGGCATCCGTCAGTCGCCACGCAACTATGTATTGCTTCCGAAGATGACCAGACACCCGTCATTCAGTTATGGGACCTGCGGTAAGATTTTAAAGTTAAATTTTCTATATAGGGACTACTCTTTGTCTTATATTTACTAGTAGAGAATGTCAAAGGGTATTAAGTCCTATACAAAACCATATTAGTTTATCCAACATCAATATAAAAGCTTAAAGAGAAAAGCAGCATAAAAAAGTTGTTTCACAGTTATGCATAATTTTTGTTTTAAAGGTTAATTCTTACTAATTTATTTTCTTATGTAGATTGGCAGCGTCACCCCTGTTAACACTAGAAAACCACCAGAAGGGCGTGATGGCGCTCTCGTGGTCCAGACACGACAGCGACTTGTTATTGTCAGCCGGCAAAGACGGCAGGATCCTGTGCTGGAACCCTAACAACACTACACAACCGGTGAGATTTGAGAAATTATTGTGTTTGTAGTTGTAAAAAAAAATATGTTTGCAATTTTTTTGCACACCTTAAAATTGTTAACAAATTAAAAAGGATTAGAAAACTTGCTATTCTAAAAAACCGTTTGTGTACAAAGATCACCAATCAAGTTTTGTGCTTACATCCATAATTAAAGATTTTATTTATGATAATAAATAATTAATCTTGTAGGGTGGTGAATTAGTAATGGAAGTAAGCCAGCAACGCCAATGGGTGTTCGACGTGAGCTGGAGCCCGCGCGTGCCGGGCCTGCTCGCCAGCGCCTCCTTCGACCAGCAGCTCGCCGTGCACAGCGCCCTACCCACCGACCGGCCTGAAGTGGTAAGTGTATTCTAATCCCTACTCATCATCATCTTCATTCGCAGGACATTGGCTGCGTTTGGCAAAAAATTGAGATTGCGAGCGCTTACACTATTTTTTATAATCCATTTGTTAGCTATTGCGTATCTTACTACAAAAACCGTAAGCACTCGTAATCGCTATTTTCTGCCAAACACAGTCAGCAACTGCTGACCATAAGACTACCTGAAGTTATACAGCGACTGGTTTCGAGCGGCTTGCATCCAAAGTGTTTCAGCGAGATCGCTGGTCAAAAGCGCAGATGGACGACCTTCTAACAACGGACGACAAAGGATCTCCTAAATAAAGGACCTTCCTTAATTCAGCGACCATCAATTCTTTGCGATGTGCCCTGCCTATGTCCACATGTTCACTAGTCTGAAAGAATGCTATACTTACTGATGATTCGATTAAAAAAACATAATAGTTCCCCTAGCCGATTTCTACTTCGGTGACATATTAAAGTGCACAAACGTGTACGCAAACACAGGTGCACTCTCTATTCCTTTCACTCTCATAGTCGGATGGGACAGCAATCTAACACGACCGGAGAGAGATCAGGCGCAGTACCAACTTTACGGGCTTTACGTGCTTTCCGAGGCACAGGGGTTAAACACCGCCAACTTCCAAACTCCGGGCTACCCTGAGAATTTCTAAACAGAAAAACCCAGGTATATATTTTTGGCCCGACCCGGGAATCGGAACCGGGAACTCTGGCGCAGCCGTCGCTTTAAAAAAAATGCGACCCTCTCACCGCTGCGCCACCGAGGCAGTTAAAAAAACATACTTCCCATATGAATGTATACACTTCAATAAGTTAATTTAATGAATGATTCCACTTTTTCCCAGACAAGCCAGTCCCAAAACAACATAATGGAGTCGTTCGGCGGGATCGAGTCTTTCAACCAGCTACCCGCTGTTCAGAGAGAACCACAGAACGTGGCTCAAGCGCCGCGGCATCTGCCGCAACCTGCGCGAGCGCCTGCGTGGTTGAAGAGACCTGTTGCGGCTAAGTTTTCTGTAAGATACATTTCATAAAATACACTTTAGAAAAAAATGTGTTAGTTAAAGTCCGCTTTTCTTTAAGTCTAATATTGTAAGTCTTGACATTCCTTTTTAATGAAATAATTCATTTTAATATAAGATCGACACGAAACTCACAATCCAAATATGTGAATCATCGTTGAGCACAAAAATTTTTTTTTAATCAAATAGTTAAATTAATATTCACCGATAATATTTTAAAAGTTATAAAAAGATTTTTTTCAATATTTGACTAGCAAAGAAAAACAGACTACACTACTTATAACTGGAGAACGGTCGGATTTGTCTTGACCCAGCATGACAATTAGTTACTTCAACGTTTTCCGAAATATAGAAACCAAAACTCAACCGACAACAGTGTCATTGACACCGCCTTATTGACTTTAACGATCCAAAAACACTGGGTTCATATTTTGCTTGACAGTCAAATAATACACCGTGCTTTTTGAACCGTCTTACACCCGAAGCCCACGTAATGTAACCATCTTAACTCGTCAAGTATGTGTAAACGAGACACAATAAAAATTCCATTGTTATGCGACTCCCGGCATTCGTTTGATACCTGACTGATTAATAAACCTCTAGGACATGTTTTTTTTTATTACACTCCACATAATTTTGGTGTAAAAAATATCTAATAGTAATGTTAAGTAATGTATCATCCTGTTCATAATGTTTACGTTTTCAACAATGCATTCCTTGACCTTGCCGCCTCCACGCGTTCCGCACCGTTAGCCAATCTAAGACAGTCCACGTGGATCTCTAACCAATCATGCGCTAGCGCAATCCTTTGTGACGACCACCGCCTCGCCCCTTTCTATTCGTGCGTAAAACTAGGTCAGTAGTGCTAGACAGCCGAGTGAATGACCCGCGCGTAGTGCTCGTTACAGGATGTTTCGTACTAAATTGTGCTGATATCTTCTTTAATGTCTTAGTCTGTGAAATCTTAATAATAACCAAGTTTTATTTAACGAATGACATGTAGTTATTAGATACTTTAAGTGGCCTTCGGCTGTAAGACGGTTAAAAAAGCACGGTGTATTGTCTTCTTTAACTCTCGAGCAGTTCTAAACTGCTATTAATGTCTAGTTAAATATCGTGAATCACGCTCTTTAATGCACGGTTTGCTAAAATCATGGATGTTAAATGTATTTGAGTATTTATGGGAGGCGGAGGAGGAGGAGGAGTTGTCTGGTACTTTGTAACACAAGGAAGCAAATTTCTTACCACAAAACCAGACAATTGGTGTGTTGTCTGACGCATATTTATTTATATCTTTTTACAGTTTGGCGGCAAATTAGTGACGTTCGAGAAATATCCACAAGAAGCCGGTCCACAGAAACTTGTATACATTAGTCAGGTAAGAACTACGTTTTTCTGGTTTAGAATGTTTTTAACACTCACAGCGTCATATTTGTATTCTTAAAAGATGAAATAAGAAACTAAAAATTGGCACGGGTGGGACTCGAACCAGCATCTTTCTGGTTAACCGGGCCAAATGCTCTTCACAGTAAGTGTTAAAACATACTAAACCATTGAATAGCGAAGCGTTATTAATTTCCAAGTTAAATTTATTCTGTAAAGAATAACTGCTTGGCCCACTGTTGCATAAACAGACGGGTAAATGCGGCGCTGACGTCACGCAATGACGTATCCATAAGAGACCAGAAATTTCATGCGTTCTGACCAACAGCCTACCGTGCTGCTCTTCCAATTGAGCAGCACGGTAGGCTGTTGGTCTGTTGGCGCATTTGGCCTGGTTAGCCAGAAAGATGCTGGTTCGAGCGCGCAGTTTTTGGTTTCTTATTTCGTCTTTTAAGAATACTTTTTTCTTTCCTATGTTAGAAAAAAAATATCAAAACCAATATTAAATTATGGTTGATATCTTTTTTGTAGGTGGTCAGCGAGCCAGAAGTGATAGAAAGAGCGGCTGAGCTGGACGCGGCGTTGGGCTCTGGACTTAACTACGATCCACAGGCCGCTGAACACCTTGCCGAGTAAGTTTTAATCTAAATGACTATGGTTACTAAATTAACTAGGTACTAACGCATATTACCACTTGTCTGTGCTACCCTCTGACTTGGATTATATTATTTATTGAGCCCGTAGTGTCCCACTCAGGGTAAAGGCCTCCTTACCCCTTTTCCACTCTCCTCGGTTTTGGGCAACTGCCTGCCAGGCCCTGGATTAGCTAACTTAAAAAAACTACAAGTTCTATGAGCATATTTTTTCGCTTTCTTTAGTTTTTCGTCAGCCCATGTATGTAATGCGGGTGTAAATTAAAACAAAATACGACGCGAGGTGCAAGCGCGTTTGTCTATTAAACTGGCAATGCTGCAGTGTCTACGCACTACACACTTAAAAACAACATTCTGTACACTTATTGTATAGAGTAGGGGAAACTTGTAATTTCAGAAGTGTTGTGTTTTATCTAGATACTGCCGCGCGCGAGGCGACGCAGCGACAGACCAGCACGACCGCTACACGTGGTTCTTCCTCCGAGCCAACTTCCTGCCCTCCTTCCGCTCGGAGATACTTAACTTGCTAGGTAAGCGAGCTAGAAATGATAACAAGATGAAATAGGAAATCAAACATTTGCGCACGCGCTGTATTCGAACCAGTAACCATTGGCTAACCAGGCAACGCTCTTTTTAATCGAGCTACCGTGCTGATACCCCACCCGTGCAAAATGTCTGACCTCTTATGAATACGTAATAACGCGAGACGCCAGCGCCATCTGCCACAGTCGGTAGACGATTTGCTTGCAACAGTAGGCCAAGTAGTTAATCATTACATTACAGAATAAATTCAATTTGAAAATGAAGACGCTTCGCTATCAATGGTTTTATGAATATTTAACACTCACAGTGCTATTTTTATTCTAACAAGATCAAATAAGAAATCAGCCAAAGGTTGTTAAATATAAATAAATATCCATAGAACCAAAGCTAGACATTACTTTGAAACTTATGTAGAACTTGCTATACCGCGCAAGGATATGCTAGTCACCGCTTAAGGCATGAGAGGGGTGAGGGGGGTGACTATGTAATAGTAGATTGTTATACAAGGGGAGAAAGCGACCCATTTCACTCGAGATGTTTCTGGCGCTCGAACGAAGTGAGAGCGCCAATAATTCGAGAGTGAAATGGGTGCTTTCACCCGAGGTAAACATACTATTTTTCATTTCGACTGTGAGGAAAACATTAAATTTACAAAAGTGGTTGTAGATGTCTTAGTGAGGTATTATGTAGTTCAGCGAGAAAGGAAAACTCAAGTTTTGAACAAAATATGACAGTTGATTTACAGTACTAACAACACCTAACACGATTAGAAAGAATAACGGCACGAATACATGAAAACAGAGTACAAAAAAGCAGAAAATATCAAATAATTAAAATCTTTGTAAAGAATATCGATCGATTTTTTTCCACAGATAATAACAGAGTCCAAAAATAATTTCTTTTTTTAATAAAAGTTTTAACGGCTTTGGACGAATCCTTCCTGAAATGACACTGACAATATATAATAAAATAAAAGTGTCATCTTGGCATTATGGCGGGCAGCCGAATATTTTAATTGTTGATTGAAATACAATTAGAAATTGTATTTTTTATATCAACGATCATAATACTACACAGTAATATGATTTTCAATTTATAGCTAAGCAAAAATGATTGTTATTTTAATAACATGATGTGACTTAATTATCTTTGGTCCAAGCTTTGACTGCAGGCCTTTGAGTCTATGCCATGTAAATTAAAACTAAATTACTTTCCACCCTAGGGATGGATAAGCTATTTTCCACCCGGCTATCTACACAGGAAAGTTATATTTTCCGAACAGGAGAGATGAAAAGAACTTTTGCTAAAAAGTCAGTTTTATGAAACTTTCTAAGTGGGCGAATTAGGGGCTAGCTTGCATAGTAAAAGTAAGGTAAGCTAGCGAGTAAATAAAGTAAGATTAGTCTTTGATGTGATTACTTCTGGGTTCCATTTAGTTTTAGGAATTTTCTAGTGTTGATACCTAAGAGTTAAAGATATTTTAAGTTGTTTAATTTTGCCTGCTATTTAGGCTATCTAAAAATATTTGTGTTGTGTACAGGATTTAAGCAAGACGAGATCCCATCAAAATTCAAAAGCAACGCGATATCAGGCGACAATGCACAGCCAGAGATCGCTGCTCTCAGCCGTGTAAGTATCTATTTGTCTGTGGTCAGTGTGACTAAACTCTACTTACTATAATTGGATACTCACTTATAATTACTTATAAATGATATTTAACTTTGCTTCTACTATTGCTATGTAACTGAACTTGCTAACTTTCTTGTGTTATGGGAGTGCGTAGACTAGAGTAAGCTAAATGACTCGTATCAAAAACTAAACTGGTTCTAAACAGTTCAGGTTTGTTTGTGATTGATTACCTTGGGTTACTTCTTCTTTCATGCGCAACAGAATTATTGTTTTTAACGCTCTCTTCTAAATACGTTCAAAGACTAGTATAATATAAACTAATATGAACACAAAACTCTTCACACAAGTTACGCTTTGCTTTTTACACAAATGAGTAGATTAGTCCAGTCAAATGACGATAAAATGTTGTACGATACATGTCTGTGGGTTTTATTTCTTAAAACTCTTGATACAATCCACATTAAAGATCTGAGCCCACTACACCATATCATACAAAGACCGTGCTAGGAGCGTAATCAACACGAAAAGCCACGCGATACGCTCTGCTTTGCCCACTGAACCGATCTACAGTGTTCCGTCTCACCGTTATATGGAGCGTGTGTGGACATGCTCAGTGCATGACACGCGACGGTGTGGGTCGGTGTCGTAACCGTCTAGAGGGAACAGTGTTATAGTTTTCAATACAAATTTTATTTTATTCACGACACGTTCGCAGCATGGTCATGGTGTTGTTCTGTAGTAGGCAGAAACCTTAAAGTAACGTATAAAAAGGTTCTCTTACCCCTTGCCACAGCAGACCTCTTGCAGGGGCGTGCATTAGATTTTGAGTGGAGTAGGCACATACAAATTTTGAGTCAGAACAAATGAAGAAAATCAAAATAAACCCCAGATTTTACATCTCGTAACTCAGCTTCGACATTTTTTAAACAGCTCTGTGAAATTAAGGCGAAACTTCAGCAAAAATAACTTACTTACGCAAATCAAACCCCTGAAACTCTTTAATTTAATCTAAAACTACAAATGTGCACTTGAAGTTTAATTTGAAAAATCGCAAAAATGAAGCCGAAAAGCAAAAACTCCGTACAAAAGAAATGACTGATGTAAATTTTCGATAAGAATAATGTTTGCATTTACCGAAACAGAAGTCAAGATCGGTTGGCTTGACTTGTTTGCATGAAATAAAATTTAGTTTAAAATAAGAAAAAGGTAAGGGGTAAATAGCAACAAAGCGCCATCTAGTATCGACTCGACGAGTTAAAACGTAAATTTCCGCTGGCACGAGATCTGCTTTTAAAGATTTGTTTGTATTTATCAATGTTAAAGGTATTTGTTTGTTTTATATCAATTAAGTTTAAATAAAAACATATTTGTCAATTATACCTAACTTATAAACGTAATTCAATAGTAAAGATGTGCAATGATTAGACTCCGAAGTTTAATAACGTCATTTGCGTGCGAGTGGGACAAAAACACATTAGTAGGGAACTGACAGAGAAAGAAGATAGTATGCATGCCTACTTTAGGAGTCTAAGTTGCGGAGATCGCCTGTCATCTCGATTTGTATGAACAGGGCGCATTTTCAATTTGGTCGTCTTTTTATCTTCGCTGTGTGACATGGTAGGGATGAGTGGCGATTGCAAGAGTGTGCGTGTATCTAGCAAGCAACCGCTGGGCAGCCTACCGTGTTTATGTTGCTATTTACGTTTTAAATTTGGGCGTTAGTACTGAATGTATGTATGTAATTGACAATAAAATAAATACTTATAGGTTCTAGCTAATTCTATTATTGATTGATTAATTATTATGACGAGGTAGGCACTGCTTAACTGCCTATATGGAATGCACGCCCCTGACCTCTTGAACTGTCCGTCAGGAGTCAATCTGCTATGTTCTTGAACCTAAAACAAGAATTGTCAAAAATTTAAATGAGCAGAACAGTTCCAAAAAATCTCCCTAAAAGCTCTTCAATGAAGCTGGTCATCTGTCGTATTTTTCTTTGTCTTTGATTGGGCTATATCTAACTGGGCTATGTATACCGCCCGAGTCATGTACCCCGCACATAAGCTGTCTGTTTCTGCCGCTGAGCCAGGGCGAGTCCACGGAGACGGAGGCGGAACTGTCAACAGACACCAGCACGGATCTATCGGCAAGTAACAGTAAAGTCCGTTTGTCATTGCTTGTCGAATATTGTAAACAATCTTTTAATAACTTTTAAAATAAAATCAGTGAGTAAAATAAACAAACTGTTTGATTTAAAATGATCACAGTCTTTAACGATGAATTACCTATGTAGATTGTGAGTTTTGTGTTTATCTTATTTTAAAATGAATCATTTCGTTAAAAATGAATGTTAAGATTGTTTACAATATTCGACTTGCAAAGAAAACCGGACTTTAACAGGTGATGGTGTCATGTGATAAATACAGTCGTCACACGATGATGTGTTTGCTTGGAGTCAAAACTACTGTATACAAATGTGAGAAATCGAGTGTCATAGATTCGGATTAATTGTTCTGTTTTTAAAATATTTTTTTATATAAACTTATAGATAGTTGTCTCTGGTGATATTGTTTCTATCTTTTTCTTTTCTTACTGGGTTTGGTTTTGCCTTGAACTGTGCTGAGCATAATGAATCAATCCTAATCATGTTTGTCGTATTATCAGGATGCGACGACCCTGATCGAGAGGAAGCTCGCAAACGTCGAACTCGGACCAACAGTCACCAATGTGACTATTCCTAGTGGTGAAGGTAAAAACATAAAATAAAGATTCTTATTCGCCAAATACTAGGCACAACAAAATTTAAGTCGCTTTACCATCGACACGATAAGAAGAAGATAAAATAAATAAAAAAGGAATTAAGTCAAACATTCAATAGATTTAAATGAAACAGTCGGTCTTATTTTCACAATAGTTTAAACCAGTTGCCATGTTCTATGTTTCTAAGTAGCGATCCCGGCGATCTTCGTTTCGTTGCCCTCGGCGGCCCCGTCCCCGTTGCAAAATCTGCCAAATCGGTTCAGCCGTTCTCGAGTTTTAGCGAGATTAACACAAATAGCAATTCATTTTTATATAATAAAAGATAGATAACACAACCCTCTAGATAGATAACACAACCTTTATTTAAGGTTTAAAGAAAGCATGTAGAAACATTAATGTTTCAGATCAAACGAGCCTGATCTGCCGCGCACTGATCTGCGGCAATCTTGAAGAGGCTGTCGAGATGTGTCTGGACGCCGACCGAGTGGCAGACGCGCTTATCATCGCGTCTTTGGGTAAGTCCTTAATAATTTGTAAGAACTCTTGTCATGTTTATAAGATGAAATAAGAAACCAAAAATTGTGCACTTGTCCCCACAAGTCTATACCGCAACCTCTGGCTAACTGGGCCAACGCTTTTTCTAATCAAGCTACCGTGCTGTCGGTCCGACCGCGCAAAATTTGACATGTTCCTTATTAATAAACTTTCAGAATACACAGATATTTGGAGTATGCCATATTTTAACTATCAGCTTTTGTATTTTGACGGGCTGTATTTTAGGTTTTTGCATTCCATTCGATGACACATGTTCTATTATTTAAATTTTTTTTTTTAAATTTATTTACCAATCAAAAAAACATTACAGAAATATTTAATACGAAAGTCGCATTCTAAAACCACTGAGGTTTGTATTGACGCGACCTGAGTCGTCGTTTAAAATACATTATAATAGCAGTAGGTATGAAATCAATAACATATTAATAAAACCATGTAACAACCAAATAGGAGGAATCGAGAAAACTCACATCTGCCAACGGATTCAATTATAAGTTTTCTAGAAAGTGTAATTTTAACTTTCAATTTATCGATTATTATCGCGCAATTCAGTAGGCAAGGTGTAAACTACTTTTATATATCAATTTTAACCGTGATATAGCACTATTGATTGAAACAAACATGCCATGAAATAAATAAAATATGATACCAAATAGTAAAATTTTACCCAGTGTTTCTTGGTGTACAAAATTATGGAATGGAAGTGATTTGTAATATATTTGTTTATTCTTACAGGTAGCCAAGAACTCCTGTACAAAGTGCAGAAGTACCACTTAAAGCAGACGGCCTCCGACCCGGTATCGCTCATATCGGGCAGTCTCCTCCAGTCACGATGGGACATATTGGTGCAGTCGGCGTCGCCTAAGAACTGGAGGGACACTCTAGCGGCCATTGTGACACATTGTGATGGGGAGGCGCTAGCGCATTATTGTGGTGAGTGTGCTAGCAGATAGCTTTCTATACTAATATTATAAAGCAAGAGACAACCAGTAATCGGATTTGAATGATCCTTTATATTTCATAGCTTTTTCATTGAAAAAGTTTATTAGCTATAAAACATAAGCTACTGGAAACAAAGTAAAATAAAAATGCACGGCCGAAGTCGCGGAGGACTGTTAGGAATAAAAATTATCGTCTGGAAATTGCAATGAATTAGTTTTTATGATCGGGTCATAGCCTAAATTTATAACTGTCGTATTGTAATTATTTCTGTCAAAATATGCTTGACGGAGCGTCCGCCATGTTTCACTGTCCTAGTCATAGAGAAAGAAAAAATCTTCGCTTTAAAAAGAGCGTGCTACTTAGTGAAATTCTATAGGATTTGACAGCGAAATACCTTATGACAGCGAGACCGTTTTCTAAGAAATAATGGATTTAGTGGATATGTCAAGTTTTCGTCGTTGGAATTTTTGAAAAATTATGAATGGATATAATTATAATTTAAGTTTTGTATAACAATTTCAGATGAAATGACTTGTGCTTTCAGCAACTGTGAAGTGCGCCGAGGATACAATCCCGAAAATCATACTTTCCATCAGTAAATATGAATCATTGATAAAAATTTTAATTCCAAATTTTATAAAATTTGTGAGTGAAATCGACTCCGATGCCAAATTGTACAGTAAATTTAGGACTTTCTTTGTGATTTGCAGCCATATATCAAAGTTTCCAATAGATTAATTCAGGTATTTTCAGTAAAATAAGAAACCGTTTCTTTACACTAGGGCTTGACTAAATGATGACGTCATCAGTATCGATAAATTTTTGACTGATTTTTTTAGGTAACCGTAATTCTTGCACAGCTTCTTCTCAGCACTGGCCCACACAACTGTCCCGAAGCTGTGCTGTGGTAAGGTCTATGTTGGAACGTGTATAAGTGCTTCTAGCAAGTCTTCATACATAAATAAATAAATACGTAATTTAACAAAAATTAGGTTGTCTTGTTTATCAAATAAAAAGTATTATGTAACTAAAAGTGCATTAATTTAATTATTTTTGTTTCAATTTACATGATTTATCGAAACCTCGTCGATAAAAACTTGGACCACCATAAGATACACATCACTATTGAACGCACACATGTAAAGTAACTTTTGGTTACGCTGAAAATCCGCGTT
>OY757269.1:691648-940488 GCA_963584085.1 Pyrausta aurata | reverse complement strand
TGTTATGTATGCGTAGTTGCCTATCTATAGTTATATGCGCGTGGCTGCGCCCACCGCCCCACCGCATCATTCTTACAATAAACAGTGTGTCTCAAACTAACCGGCGTGTTACTTGTGTCCGATCCCCGAACATATCAGTGGCGACTTAGTACTTACCCACATCGGAGAAAAAAAATGGCCAGCTTTGGAATACTGTCGAGTTTTGATCATAATTTGCAAAATTGGAGTACGTACAAAGGGCGTATAAATCAGTTTTTTATCGCAAATAACATAACAGAGATCAGTGACGCGACGGGCACTAAAAGACGCGCAATATTTTTGAGCGCACTCAACGACGGTACGTACAAGCTAGTAGCAGATTTAGCTTTGCCTAAGAAGATTGAAGACGTGCCGTACGAGGACATTCTTTCGTTATTGGACACTCATTTTACGCCAAAGCGTATTGGGTTTTCCGAAAGGCACAACTTTTATGCGGCGGCACAGCAGCCGGGCGAAGGTCACGCAGAGTGGGCCGCAAGGTTACGCGGCTTAACGGCCCACTGCCAGTTCAAAAACATCGAGGAGGCTTTACGAGACCGTTTCATAATGGGCATGTTACCAGGACTCGAAAAAGAGAAGTTATACGTACAGAATTTGGATGACGTTACACTTGCAAAAGCGGTGGAGTTAGCTGAGAGCCTACGGTGCGCTAAAATTGGCGCAGGAACTAGTAACGGTGGCACAGGAGCTGCTGGCGCATCTTCAGAGCAACTGTTCAAACTTCAAGCTAAAGGAAATACTAACGTATCGAAGAATAAATGTGCAGTGTGTGGTTATACAAACCACAAAACGTCTGAGTGCCGTTTTTCGAAATATACATGTAAAAAGTGCAATGTGAAAGGTCACTTACGTAAAATGTGTGGGAAAGTGAATTACGTAGAAAATACAAGTGACATGGAGGAGGGCGAAGGCGATGACGGTAAGCTGTTTAATATACGATCGGTTAAGGGCGAGCCTCTGGTGGAAACGTTATTAATTTACGGGGTAAAATTAAAATTTGAAATTGATAGCGGATCCGCGGTAACGGTTATATCAGAAAGTTTATACAAATCAAGCTTTAGCGATGTGCCATTGTTACCTACAAATAAGAGGTTAATGAGCTACACAGGTGATAGCATAACATGTGTAGGTATGGTTCCCTTACCCGTCTCATACGCCGGTCTCACTCACACACTGTCTGTTTACGTAATTCGCAACGGTGGACCGCCATTGTTAGGTCGGGATTTCTTATCACTTTTTAAACTTGAGTTATTAGCAAGTAACTATTGTGTGAAAGATGATCAGACCGTAGAAAATTTACAGTTACGTTATCCCGACGTTTTTTCGGATAAATTAGGGCGATTTAATAAATATAAAGTAAAACTTACATTAAAAGATAATGTTAAGCCCATCTTTTTTAAATCACGCCCAATTGCATTTGCATTAAAAGATAAGGTAGACAAAGAAATCGACAAGTTGATCGATCTAGGGATTTTAGTACCTGTAGATCACTCAGATTACGCATCCCCTATTGTGCCGGTCCTCAAACGTAACGGGAACGTTAGGCTGTGTGCTGACTATTCTGTAAGCATAAATAAACAGTTAGTGATTGAACAGTATCCCTTGCCTACAATTAAGGAATTGTTTGCGCGGCTGCATGGGGGACAGCAGTTCACGAAACTAGATTTGTCGATGGCGTATAATCAGTTTGTCTTAGATGAGGCCTCGCAAAACATCACATGTATAAACACACACCGCGGCCTTTACAAATATACTCGACTTGTGTTTGGCCTTGCCAGTGCACCAGCTATCTTTCAAAAGGCAATGGAAGGTATTTTAGCAGGTTTAGATGGAGTTTTGTGCCTACTAGACGATGTGTGCATAACTGGGTGTAATAAAAGCCAACACCTAGAACGCCTAGAAGCGGTGCTGGCAAGGTTGCAAGCCGCCGGACTGACCTTGCAGAAGGAGAAATGCGAGTATTTCAAGGACGAGATAAGTTATCTCGGTTACATAATAAATAAAGACGGACTAAAGAAATGTCCAAATAAGGTT
This sequence comes from Pyrausta aurata, assembly GCA_963584085.1. Classification (NCBI taxonomy): domain Eukaryota; kingdom Metazoa; phylum Arthropoda; class Insecta; order Lepidoptera; family Crambidae; genus Pyrausta; species Pyrausta aurata. Next base: position 938,415 of record OY757269.1, on the reverse strand, counting down.
AAAGCCATATTAGATTGTCCGCCTCCCAACAATGTTAGTCAGTTACAGTCATTTCTGGGGTTGGTAAATTATTATAGAAATTTTGTATCAAATGCATCTTCCTTATTGAGCCCCTTGTACGAGCTGCTAAAAAAAAATGTTAAATGGAATTGGACTAGCGAGCATGACGACGTATTTCAAACAATTAAAAACTTTTTGGCCTCGGACCAAGTCCTTACGCATTTTAATCCAAATGCAAAGTTAGTATTAACGGTTGACGCATCTCCGAGCGGGTTAGGTGCAATTCTGTCTCAAATAGACGCAGACGGACTCGAGAGACCAATATCATTTGCTTCTCGAACTCTTAATGCTGCAGAAAAACGCTATTCCCAAATACAAAAGGAAGCAACTGCGATAATCTTTGGGGTACGCAGGTACCACCAATATTTATATGGGAAATCAGACCCATTTGTACTTCGCACTGACCATAAACCTCTCATTTCGATTTTCGGTCCTTATCGTGGCATACCAGAAGTCACAGCCAATCGGTTGCAAAGGTATGCAATGTTTCTAAGTGGTTACAATTATTGCATTGAGTACATTCGTAGCGCGGATAACAGCGCAGACTATCTGTCTCGTGCGAGCCTGCCGGCGCCGGCACCCGTGCCATCTGCCTATGATGACTCACCACCAGTGGAATGCGATCGCGCGGCCTACGTAAACTTCGTAATCGACGGGAGCCTTCCAGTAACAATAGATCAATTACGCGAAGAAACTAAGAGAGATGTGCTACTGTCCAAGGTCATTAAGCTAGTAATGGAAGGTTGGCCTCCTAAATTAAATGATTTACATTTAAAACCATTCTTTTTATGTAAAAATCAACTCTCATTCGAAAACGGTTGTCTTATGAGAGGACACAAAGTAGTTATACCACAGGCATTGCAGGATAGAATTTTGAATGAGCTACATAATTCGCATTTAGGCATTGTTAAGACAAAAGCGGAAGCTAGATCGCGTTTATGGTTTCCGGGAATCGATCAAGCCCTCGAAAGACTAATAAGCACGTGTGACGTTTGTGTTCAGTTACGGCCTTCACCCCCGCGCGCCCCCTGCTCGCCTTGGAAATACCCTTCCCAACCATTCTATAGGGTACACATAGATTTTCTCGGTCCAATATATGGTTATACGTACTTAGTGATCGTGGATTCCTATTCGAAATGGGTGGAAGTATACGCCATGAATTCGAGCAGTTCTGCAGCAGTCGTGGAAAAATTAATAGACTTTATGTCTAGATTCGGGCAACCTCAAACAATTGTGAGTGACAATGGCACAGCGTTTACGTCCTATGAATTTCAACAATTCTGCCAATCAAATGGTATAACTCACGTTACGTCCCCAGCTTACCACCCAGCTAGCAATGGGCAGGCAGAAAGCTATGTAAAGATAGTAAAAAAAGGAATTAAGTCTTGCATTAATCCTTCCAATAGCATCCGAATGACAAAAATGAAACTTCAAAAATATTTATTTGATTATAGGAACTCACTACACTCCGCCACAGGGTTTTCGCCCGCCGAACTAGTGTTTGGTCATAAATTAAGGTCTCGCTTGGATTTAATTAATCCCAAAATCATCCAACCTCCGCCCTCTACCATGTCACCTGGTAATAATGTGAAAAATTATCAGTGTTCACAGAGTAAATATTACGGATCAAACACACAAACCTTTGAATCCGGTACAAATGTATTGTTTAAGAAATTTATAAATAAAAATAAGTTCACATGGTGTAAGGGTATTGTAGTTAAACGTATTGGTCAAGTAATATACCTAGTAAAAGACATCGATTCGTCAATTTGTAGTAAAAAACACAAAGACCATTTAATGTTATACAAGGGACGCCTTCTCGATACTAAAAACCCAAGACGGGATCCTGACATAAGCATCCAAGACATAGCACAAGCAGCAGTACACTCGTCGATGTCAGACAAGGATACAGCACGTGATCTTGGCCTCTCGTCGGCCTCCTTCAGGGAAGACGTGGATAGTAATGGTGCGTGTACGACGTCAGCATCGACGACAGGTCATCAACCGGCAGCCAATCAAGAGGATGAAGAACACTTTGAGGAAGCTATGTCCGAAGCCGTAAATGATAATGATACTCGGAGTGTTGAACCAGAGTCTAATCAAGTCTCCGAAACGAGTTCATCACCTCGATTACCTCGATTACGTAGGCGTCCCAAAGTAGATTATAAACAATATTTTTAGTCGTAAGTACTTACATACTGTAATAGTCAACTAGGGGTAGGATATGTTATGTATGCGTAGTTGCCTATCTATAGTTATATGCGCGTGGCTGCGCCCACCGCCCCACCGCATCATTCTTACAATAAACAGTGTGTCTCAAACTAACCGGCGTGTTACTTGTGTCCGATCCCCGAACATATCATGATGGATGACAGAGTTATATCTGCAAGTAAAGTGATGGCAACCTACTACTGAGCTGTAAATAAAACTGTTTACCCGACGCCGCAGAGCGAGCGTTATTGTCAGCCCGTAAATTCCTTACTCCTTACTCCTTCTACAGAGCATGATGTCTGCAGGTAAGGAATAAAACCAATTTTAGGTTCAACTGCCTCTTTATCTGTTGAACGATCGAAAGAGATTGATGACAATAATTTAAAAGTCAAAATAAACAGCTGTCACTTTGTGAAAAAAAAGGAAACTACAGACGGACAGAATAAAAAGGGGCCTTCAAACGGTCATCAGCATTCTAAGCTAATAATTTGTCCGATTGTACAGGTCATGCCATAGCAACGCGGCACATGCGTAGCGAATCCGTGTAGCGAGCGCATCGTATAAATTTGCTTCTTCTAACTACTTTTATTTCACCCACAGCCCGGCGACAAACTAGAAGCGGTGCTAGTGGAGTACGCGTGGCGCCTCGCCGCTCAAGGCTGCCTGCAGAGCGCGCTCAACTCTCTCTCCGGCGTGTCACACACTGAGCTGAAGGAGCGGCTCATGAAGGCACTGGGGCTGCTACAAGACCACAGGCCTGCTAGCCGGGTAAGACTAATGATATTCACATTATTTATACACATATTCTATAGGTAAACCAGGTGTATCCACGCCGCCTGCACCCCTCACGCAAACTGCTCTCGCCTCTCCCCACGCCAGCTTTTCTTCCGCAGGCGAGGTCTCAATGAAGCGGTCTACTTATAAAGATAATTGATACCACAGATCGTTTGACCTACCTTTTATGAACCGTCTCACAGAAATCTTTCGTGGATTACAAGCTGTGACGTCATGCTTACGCTGTGTTAAGCACGACTTATTTGTTTTTTGACCAATTTATAAAATAAGACCATCACAACAAACAACAAAAATGATCTATGATAGGATACTACTGACCTATTACTTTTCTTATGTTACTTATGTTTTTTGAGTTAAGAAAAATCAGACAAACTTAATAAATAATAGACTAAAAACCTAAACGAATGCAGGACATACGTTTTAAAATCTAATTGATTGTTACAGCAACCCGGCCAGTATTCTCGCAACCGCACAGTCAGCTCGCACTCACAGAAACGTGGACATCTACCCGCACATAATGACAATGTCAACTCTTACGGCGGAGGTGAGTGACATTTGATCTCTTGTTGTCAGCGACAAATACCAATACACAAAAGTTTGATTGTTCGGATTTGGCACATTAGTATTCGAATTCCTTACTTAGATACACATGCTGAAACAGAGTTGTATCGCTATTGTTTGCGCGGATTAGCTAGTCAGCCTGAGGTATGTGAGTGTTAAGAGGGATGAGCACAGTAAGTTGTTATTACTACGTTTGCAGAAGCTATGACAAGCAAAAATTCAAATAGATATTTGTGTAGACTGACGTATGTCTACGACCTCTCACCGCTCGCGATACTAACGAGCGATATCATGTGTATTCACTATGATTGTAATGGTTCCGCAGTGGCGAACCCGTACGAGCAACAGCAGCAAGCGTGGAACCAGGCTTCAGTGCCGGCCGCGAATGCTTTCCCTCCGCAGCCGCCGCGACCGGGCAGCGTTGGGCCACAGTCAGGTTAGCACTATCGATGTGTCTTTATGATGATAATGATATAGACGTCCACCGCAATGACGGACAGTAAACCATGTAGATCGCAGGATCACACTGGAAGCAGATCGCTTGGAAACGGTCGCTGGCTGTGAAAAACTTTGGGAGAGGCCTATGATCGACAGTGGAGAGTCCTTTGGATAATAGTAATCATAAGATTTATCTTATTTTGTCGATGGAAATGAATTAGGAACGTATTACTTTTCTATATTATTTCTGTTGAATCTTGATAACATACCACATACAAGCACAGCCTAGAAAAGTCAATATATCGCAACTTTATTGCGAAATGAATATTTAAACACTACATAAGAATAAGTTAATTCGCGTTAACTTCAAAACCAAATATACGATCATTATTGTGTCGTTACAAGTTTTTGAAACACAAATTTTTCTTGACATTAACTCAACTTTTTGATATCACTACAATAACATTTAGGCACATGCAAAATACGTACGTACCATCATAATACTCATTGTTTATCACATAAATTAATTTTACTTTTACCGTAATACGTATAACGCAAATTTCAGCAATTTTCGATTTTAATCTTGGTAAGTGGACTAAAAAAAGCTGTCATTAAACACCATCTTCAAACAAGACAATGTCATTGACCCTTTGTATTCTCGCAGGTGGTCTAACAACCCGCTCGAAGTACAAAGTGGACCCATCGGTACAGTCAGCGCCGCTGTACAATCAGTATAGTTTCAACAACCAGTCTCAGAACGCACAGTACGGCGGATACAACAGTCCCATGCCAGATCAGTACAGGTAAATAAATATACATTCATATTTAAGTATGCTATATAATAATTTGTATTTGATCACAAAGACATGAAAACCGGTTGTGGTTTGAGTTTAAAGTTCTCCTCATATCCTAATGTCAAATGTAATACGTACGCTGCTACTACGGACGCGTCAGTAACTTCGACCTACCCACCATATTATTCGAATATTTATGTGTGTGCGCTTGCTATGCTTTTTTTATTTATTATTGTGTTTTTAATTGTAAGGTTTTCTCTGTAAGTGAATTTGTATTAATTCTTTGTAAAAAAAAACTTAAACCTGACGCTGTTTTTTTTATTGAATTCTTAAACAATAGATAAAGTACCTATACAGTGTGTCCCGGATAGATATAGCGATATTGTAGATACGTATTTAATGCTACGTACTAAAATCTTACCTTCCTCGATGATTTGCGTTAATTTTTCAAGTTTTCGGTATCGGTTTGAAACCACATGGCGACATGCCCGTATAAAAGTTAAACAATCATTTTCTAAAACCGTATATTCTTTTCAGTGCTGCTAGCGTGCCGAGTGCTGGTTACGCACCAGTCAACAACCCCGTCAATCCACCTCCTATTAACAATCCCCCACTTCTAAACCCTAGCACAGCCCCACTTAATCCCGCACTGAATCCACTTAACCCTGCTCCCCTAAATCCTTTGAACCCCGCTCCTCTTAACTCGTTGAATGCCGCTCCTCTAAATCCGATGAACCCTGCTCCTCTTAACCCGTTGAACGCTGCGCCTCTAAACCCGGCGGCGAGTCAGAACGGCGGGTATTATCAAGAGCCGGCGCCGCCGGTCAAGCCCGCCGCGCCGGGGTGGAACGATCCGCCTATGCTTACTTCCAAGCCTAAGGTTAGTTTTCTTATTTCAACTTTTTTCAATATTATTTTTTCATGGATCATAATTATGATTAATTTCAAGAGCTTTTCGTACATAGTCAGAAGTACAAGAAAGATCACCTGGTCGACGCATTTTGAAGATTTTCGTTAAACATAATAATGTATAAGAAGTAAGTCATAGGATGACACAATTTGATTATCAAACAACGACCCAATACAATCTTAAAGTTCTTTCGATTATGGCAACATTACTGATTGCCGATAAGGATAAGATAAAGTTATAGGTGTTGCCACATTAAAACTGGTAAATGACTGCCCACAGCTACATACAAAACTTTCTAATTGTCCGTGATACTTGAATAATCGTGTAAATCTAATTAAAATACTCTGGAATACCATTAAATTAAATTATATGCCTCCTTAGTTGAATGTCGAAATTCTTTATCATCATCCATCAACAGTATTTCAAGCGTTTTAACCCCAGCTGTATTTATTTTCCGTTCTTTTAAGTGGTTATTTCGGTTTTTTCCGCGCAAAACGGATCTCCCCGTGTGGGATGTGATGTATAGTTGTCCTTATCTCGGTCAGCCCGGCTCGGGGTCGGGCGAGATGTGGGCGACTCACGCGGGCACGAGGCAGTGGAGTAGCATTATTGAGAGGCGGCACGCAGATGAGGTAGACGAGGCAGAGGCGTTAGGCAGATAACATAGTCCATTGCACTCTGAGAGCACTTTTACACTAGCGGTGTCACGGCGTCTGAACCGCGCATTCGTTAATCGAAGTAAAGATTCCGTTTGAAGTGAGGGACAAGGATCTTCTGGACAACGGATGACATTGACAGGGGGGCGCTAGCATTCAAAAGGGTAGCCAGAGCAGGAAAATCTACCTTAAAAAAAATATTTCGCTACACTCGGTCTGGCAACCGCATTCTTGAATTTGACAGTGTTAGTTCCGACTGTCACCGTTGGCCAGAAGATCCTTGTCGCACTGTACAGTGTTGTTGTATAACTCCTATTTTCTCTCTGCCTATTTGACAATGAAATAACATTAAAAATACTCGAGTGCTGATATAAAGTACTAGAAGAGTTTTTCTGAATCCCTGAAGTCTGTTATATTGAAATAGAAAAAAATGGAAATAAAAATAACGAACCCTGTGTTGCACCACTTTTTATTGGTGCAACACAGGGTTCGTTATTTTTATTTCCATTTTTTTTGAATTTGAAAATGAAAATTGAAAATTTGAAATTTGAAATTTGAAAATTTGAATTGCCAGGATATAAACGACACCATCACACTGTTACTGCAATGGACTATGTTAGTGTGGCCTAAAGCGCGAGTTGATTGAGTTTTTGTGGCCCCAAGTTTCTCGTGTGACCCTTTCACTGCATATTTACCAAACATACAAGGACATTGTTGGCATAGTTTAACACCTCATCTGTTAGGCGTGTAGCCTTCCTTCTGTTTTCGTTTTTGAATTTACAGTGTTTGAAAATTGTTGTTGTTTGCTACTAAAATAACTGATAACTATCTGCAAATATCTATCCATCGCTGCAGTGTATAAAACATTTGTATTTTTCCAATTTGTGTGCGAAATAAGTCTATTTATTTAATTTACAAAAATTATTTGTGCTTTGTAGTATATATTTTTTTAATTGTAATAATATTATCTTCCCCTAACAGCCGAAGCAAGAAGTGCAAGCGCAAGCGCCGATCACTCACCCCCTATTCGGCGTGGAACCGCCCCAGCACATTCCGCTCGCGCCCAACCAGTACCCTGGCCAACAGTACCCCGGACAACAGAACCAACAGTTCCCTGGCCAACAGAACCAACAGTTCCCTGGCCAAAACCAGGCGTATCCGGGCCAACAAGTGTATCCCGGCCAGCAGCAAAACCAGATGTATGCTGGTCAGCAACAAAGTCAAATGTACCCGGGACCGCAGGCGCCGGGTATGCAGTACCCGGATCATATGAACCCTGCGTATCAACAGGGAAGGGTAAGTGGTATACCTCTGATACTTTTTGCTGCTTAAGCTCGACCAAATTGATTAAAATCGAATAAGCTTTGCGATCAATTGTTTTTGACAAACTTTGTAGTAACTGAAACCGTAGAGAGTGGAAAAAGGGGATGGAGTGGGACACTGCAGTGGGACACTTCAGACTTAAAATAATAGTAACTATAATGAATTCTCTTGAATTCTTTATTAGTCCTTTAATTCCCAACGTAACGTAATTTTCTTGAAGAAGAAAAAAAGCTTGAGGTTATAAAAAGCTATAAAAATTACATATGGCAATAAATGTTTTGCAGTTTCTTAACTTTACTAAAGCGTATTGTAATTACTATCTCAGTAAAGTTATTTATAAAGTGGTGTCAAGTGTTTTCAAGTTTGTTATTAATTGCAGGAGAGCCCAGTAGTGCAACAGGCGGTGGCAGCCGTGCCGCCTCCGCCGAAGCAGCCCGTCCCGCCGCAGTACGCGCCCATGGTCGAGGTGTTCGACTCGCTGAGGAACGAGTGCTACAGCAGAGCCAACAACCCGGTGAGTTTACTATACAGGGTGTAACAAAAGGCTTATCAAAGCCTCCTTGAACGTTTAAAAAAAAAAGAACGTTAAGGTTTCTTTTCTATGTGTTATTGGACTGATGGTCAATCAACCCGGTGAGTTTACTATACAGGGTGTAACAAAAGGCTTATCAAAGCCTCCTTGAACGTTTAAAAAAAAGAACGTTAAGGTTTCTTTTCTATGTGTTATTGGACTGATGGTCAATCAACCCGGTGAGTTTACTATACAGGGTGTAACAAAAGGCTTATCAAAGCCTCCTTGAACGTTTAAAAAAAAGAACGTTAAGGTTTCTTTTCTATGTGTTATTGGACTGATGGTCAATGGACCTATGTCACTTCAATACTTACCTTTTTGTAACTAGAACTTACAAATCAATCTCATAAAACTTTGTTAAAAATGAAACATTTTTATTTCAGCAAATGAAGCGGAAATTAGAGGACGTACAAAAGAGGTTAGAAACGTTGTACGACATGCTTCGTGAGCACAGGGTAAGTGTTATTTAAGCGTAGTAACAGCTGAAAGCTTCCACCTTATGTTTGGAAGCTAATGATCAAAATACCAAAAATCAACATAAAATTGACGACACGTTCGTGCACCTGACTACTAAACAAGCGGTTGCGGGTTAGAATCCCGCAAGAGGCAAATCTTTGTGTGATGAGCACGTACATTTGTACCTTAGTCATGGATGTTTTATGTATTTAAGTTCATAATTATGGGAGACTCCCCCGTCATAATCGTTGTCTGGTACTTAGTAACACAAGTAAGAAAATTCCTTACTTCGAAATCAGTCAATGGGTGTGATGTCTGGCGCACACTTATTTATTTATGTACTAGCGGCCCGCCAGCGACTTCGTACGCACGTTTTACTTTTACTCCGTTCCCATAGATCGTAGCAAAAATATTTATAAGCCTCTAAGTATTAAACTAATTAAAAAGCCTACTTCGATAAATTCACTATTTAACAATGTATCTAATATATTTTATAACCGGACCAATAGTTCCTGTGATTAGCGCCTTCAACCAAACAATTTAAATTATAGACAAATGTTATATGTTGTGTAGACTTACACGTAGCCCGGTCTTTAATCTGGTCAAACTTACACGGGGATATTATCTTTTTATTTTACAACGTAATGGAAATACTTTACGCCTTTCGTCAATCGTATATTTCTTTCGGGTGCTAAAAAGACCAGGCTACTCTGTGCGCTTACACAGCATCATGCCACATAACATATCTATCAAGTCTTCTCCCGCTACCATAAGAGTTTGAACTTGAGCTTTGTTTGAATTCAAAGGGAAAATTATATGTAGGGATCTACCCCATCATCATCATCAACACCCAAGGCCGTCCACTGCTTAACATAGGCCCTCACGAAAAATTTGCAAAAAAGTTTCAGGTCGGATACCCATCGACCGCAGGAACAGCGTAAAATGTCCACCAACAATATGAACAAACGATCTGCATACTACATTGGACACAGACCGCTTGATACCTACCCTGTTTCAATACAAAAAAAACATTATTTACTATTTAAAGGAATAAAATCTCTTGTCGAGAGTAAAATTAATTACAAACATGTGTCAAAACATTGTGTCTCTGATATGTCAAATGATTGTCAAAAATGAAATAAAAATTATTTTAACTCGTCAAGGATGTGTAAACGAGACACAATAAAAATTCCATTGTTATGCGACTCTCGGCATTCGTTTGATACCTGACTGATTAAGCATAAGCACTAAAGAGTATTTATATTAACTTCGTAGCCAATCATCCCCAAAATTACTTTCTACCCCTTTTTAACCCCGTTACAAGATAAATTTCAATAAAATTTGATACACATTTTTCGTTAATATTTTTAAAGAATGTTTATGCAAAATTTGAAGTAGATCAGACCAAGGAATCACATTTTCCCATACAAACTTTGCACCCCTTTTTCAACCCCTTAGGGGTGAAATTTCAAAAAATCCCTTCTTATCGGATCCCTTCGTCATACCAAGAACACACCCTCCAAGTTTCAGGTCTCTACGATTAGCGGTTTAGGCTGTGCGTTGATCCGTCAGTCATTCAGGACAAAGCCTTTTATATGTATAGATAATACCGTTTGTATTTAAATGTGTGCTACCCATAAACCAAACTATCCAACATTTTAACAGATTAAGTTTTTGTTAATCTTTACTTATCCTTCCCCAGCTATCAGAAAACGCTCTATCAACGCTGCAAACGTGCGCATCGCTCGCCGCGCGCGCAGACACGGAGGGCGCCGCGCGAGCCGTGACGTCACTGGCGGCGGGCGCGGAGTTCGCGGCTGTAGCCAGCTTCTTACCCGCGCTTAAGGGACTGCTGCAACTCGCGCAACATTTGCAGGTGCAGCTGCAGTAACTGTAGTTACGAAGGTAGCTGGGGTTGCAGTGACTTTTATTGACGGTATTCGTTTAATCAACTCATGAGAGTGACACCTTAATCTGTATTGTGTATATGCAACTGAAGTTACTGTAATAGCGTAAGTTGCAGTAATCTTTGTTGACGGTAATTCGCAGTTGAATCAACTTGCCTTTTAAAGCGTGCTTATTCAGCTACAATGACTGCAATGGCTTTGTGTGACTTTACCTACTGTAGTGGTTTTCAATTATGAAACGTCTACATGTATATTTGAAGTAACTGCAGTGTACAGTGGCCAGCCCATCAGACTTTACTTTTTTGATGAAAAATAGCCCTTATAGCAACAACATAAGATACCGCAGTGTTTAGCTTGACGTGCTGTCGTCTGTACCTATGTGGTTGCAGCAAGCAATCTGGACGGAAGCCAATTAGATCTTTAAAGTGTGAAATAACTAATTCTCCATAAACAAGTATACTAAGCTGCAGTATATTATCTGCAACTAAAGTGACAAGAGGTTAAAGTAACTTTCAAATTATGCTCTGAAAATTGCGCAGAACCTGCAATTGTTAAAAAAAAGTTTGAACGTTGTGAATGCATAATTGCATAAATAAATGTAAATATGCAATTCGAATTCGAATGTTTAGAGGCATAAACTTAAATGAATAATAGATAGGCACTAGATAAAAATTTGTTCATATACAAATAATAATGGCGCTTACGAGCTTGTTTAGTAAATGTAATTACAATAATAAATTATGTGGTTACAGTTGTACTATAATAACTACGCATTAATAAATCCTTCCAAACTCACAGCAATGTTTAGCTAGCTAGGCTCTGATAACATTACAATAATTGTCAATCATAAGGACTCTAAACAAGCACAATATTGTACACTATAGACATCAATTTCCACTTTTATACAGCAATCTTCAAACGTATTTCATAAATAGATATAATATAAAAGAAGCTAGAGTTTAACAGTCGAAATTGACGGTGTAAGTAAGAAATATATTGAAATTCGATTCTAGAAATGTATGGGCGGTAAAAACCTTAGATCTAAGTCGAATTGAGATGAAAAAAACGTTTTTAAATTAATAACAAGAGCATTTATTTGTAGTTCCATATTATTGAGTTAGTTTATTTTCAAGTTATAAAAAATAAATTATTATGCAATACATATTGGGAGATATTTAAATAAATTATTGCAATACATTATAATGAACTATTATACTTATTTATACTTTCATATTTTGTGTTGTTAAATAAAGTTGAATTATTCGAAAAAGCTTTCATATATATAGATTTCTGTGTCCTAACAAAAAGTAAAAATATTTAAGTTGTATTATTTTTATTGAATTATGACTTCAAAGGAAACGGCAACAATCCAACAATACAAATCCAATGATTTTACTTCTATGTCATATTTTTATTACTTTCTTGTCATCTTAGAATGCTGAAAATATAGTTATTTTTAAATTAATTCATGTTTTCCATAACTTAAGCTTGTAACTAAGATTCGTACACTAATCGTGTTATCTTTGTTTGAAGTGTAATTAAAATAAAATATGTCTATCTTTGGAAATTATTCCAAACACTGCGTGTTTCTAAATCACTAAACCATGGGCGTGTACTGTTAACTGATACGATGTTCGCTGAATTATTGAATAAATAATATATTAATAACGATGTATTATAAACTAATTATTATTATTGTATTATAGAAAATATATTTTTTTAGAAATATTTTTATTGTTTTGATTATATTCCTGAAAAAAATATCAATAATATCAGTAATATTAAAACCTTTGAGCACTGCACTGCAATAGTTAGGTTAAGATATTTTAACAACATGTATGAGGGTTATACACAGTGAACAGATAAAACTGTTTTCAGAGCTACTTCGTTTCAGTCAAACTACTTGTTCTTTTTGGTAAAAGGGTGCGAAGGGCACCCCTGATGCAACACTCAGACATGATCCCCATGCAAATGGAGTTAGTAGATCCAGACCGACGGCGGACATTTGCAGGGTAATCTGGGTAACTGTCTAATGTCAATTTAAGTATTTTGTTGCTTGTTGCTAACAAAAAATAAATGGAAATACTCCACCGACCAAAGCTAAGCTCTTAATTTTAATCAATGAATGTTAAAAAAAAATAAAAAATTTGCTATTTGTTATATTATTGTGCTGATAGTGCATTCGTATTTATGTCAAAATGCGCGTAAAAACGCGATATCCTTTCCAGTTAAAAACGTTGTTTTATTCTACAATAATTAAAAACACTGCAGCAGAGTGATTTACGTGCAATCCAAAGTACTTAAATATCGTCGTATCGACTTTCCGCCCATTCCGCTAAAAGCGCATAATACGAGTAACTATTGCGATACATTTCGAGTTTTGAGGATTCCGTCATATCTAAAAATGAGGAACCAAAAATTACTTCTTTGATATTAAAGTTATTTCTCAGATACACTTTGTAACAAACACTGTGTATAAGTGCCTACAGTGGGTCTATATGCAGAATTAAATGACTTTAATCAACTGAATATTGCGGTCTCCTTCAAGCTGTCTCAAAGGTCAGACTTGGATGCCAGTGCAATCAAAAGTAAGGGTACTTATTGTAAGTAAGTATTGGGTAAGCTTTGCGAATTTAACCAGGAACCAGGATACTTACTTAATTATGCAGTGTTTAGACATGCAGCACATGTTAAAGTAAATGCTGTCTACGGGACCACCGGTGCGCGTGTCTAACTCGCACTTGGCCGCATTTGTACCATTTATCCCGGCGCAGCGCATCGAGCGCATTTCACGACTGCATCGCGTAGGGGCGTGGCGGATAAATCAGCGGTAACAGTCATCGGGCGAAAGGATGCACGATGGATGCGTATTAAATAAAGAAACTGAGATTATGTACAAAAAAAAGTTAAGTGTTAGGCCCTCCAGTCCTTTGTTTGTAGATTTGCTGCATTAGAGATAATTTATCGAGTTCTCTAAGACTCGTTGAAATACCTAGATACATTCTCAATAAAACGTGGGTGCATTTTCTTCAATGCAACTAATGTATCGGTCGGTAAGTACTACAAAAGATTTCAACACCTATCGATAACTTCACTCTGAATTGCTTAACTCCGTAACGCGCTACGAAAGCTATGCTACGAAACTGCTACGAGTATCATTCCTTGCTAGGAACCTCACAACACAACCCGCGACGCGTCGTAGCTACTCCTCTTCATCTCTAACGAACGAATCTTGTCTCGTTGCAACGGGAATCAAGATGTGTGATATCGTAAGGTAAATCTAAATTACACACATGTGTGCTATAGGTAGCAAAACACACATGTGTGTTATCGATAGCCGATCTATCGAGGTGTGACATCACTCCACGGATGGTGCCCGTCGATAATTACTTGAGTGCGTTCCCGTGTCGATCGCTAAGCCCTTGTAATGCACTGTTTACGGGGACGATGCACCGGGAACCGCCTGCGGGTGCATGTTTTTAGACGTACTTCGTTTATGTTAACTAAATGCATGCAGCAGCAACTAAGCCGATGGGATTTTATGGTAATAAAGAATATTATCAGTGTTGGTGCCTAAATAATAATTAATAAACAATAATGCCCTTGTGCATGTTGGGAACATGAATTAATTTATGACTTATGACTTTTAATGTATACTGTTTAGGCCTACTCGAGCCAATGAGTTTGTCGTTTTGCTTGCTTGAGATCTTGTTTAGTTAATTCTTATTGGATGAAAGTAGTAGGTTTATAGTAATCAGAAATGATTTTTTATTGATGTAGATAGATAGATATGACTTTATAGCACATCGCATAGGTCAATTACAAATTCGTTTAGAGAAAATTCGCAATTTAGGAAGTGTTTAAGCGATTATTAGTATTGTGTCTACTTACAATGCTATGATATGATGTTAAGTAATTTTGAAATAGGCAGAGCACAGCCAAAGTGACCATCTCTGGACACACATCTTAATAGGGTAGGTAGGTACAAAAGTGCGCAATAAATAGCATTCGCCTCAACTCAACGCCTCAGATATTTCTCATCTCTCATATCTCGAGTTTAGAAGACGAATAACATTCCAAAGCGCACGTCAATGCGTGCCGAGCGATACGAAACTTGCCATATTTCAATCGGGCTTTGTTCAAAGTTATACAATGGTACAGTCGGTAAAGAAAAATACTTCCATGCGTCATGCCCAGATTGCAGGTTGTGACTGTTGTGTGGACTGAATAAAATATTTTTGACTATCAGCTATAAATGTGGGTATTTGCGAGTGTAACATAAATGTAAGTCAAACCTCCTGTGCAGTTTCACTACAAACCATTAAAATTTTTACTTAACTGCCTTAGAGGGATGGTTTAAGCATCTTTTTATATCAAAGTACAGGAAACATTTTCGCAGTGTTTTACTCATAGCTTTTCCATTACCAGGTTCAAAGTTAGCCAGTGAAATTAAAAAAAGAGGTTTAACATTTATTCCGCTACCTGTACCTCAGTTAAGGAGAAGTCAAGTCGAAAAACGAAACAGAAATGAGTTTTCAATGAAGTTCGATCTGAGTCAGCGCATTGACACAAGAGAGTTTAATACAGAAATCTCATGCCCGTTAAAGCATCATCATCTGGTACCTAACGTGAATAGGTTTGCACCCTCGAAGAACTGAGTATTAGAACTCTCCTATACTCTTTCTAAATAGTATCGCATTTGCATTCAGGACAGGTTATCTTTCTTCTGCAACTCCCCAGTCTATACTTATTGGTGCTTTGATCTAGCGGTAGATATTGATTACACAGAAGATGCATTAGAGAGAACGTTGTTAAAATTAATGAAGCCTACTGCCATCACACCTCATTACGGTGAGCCGGTCAGACTATTTCGAACTGGATTTATTGAGTTCCAATCTTTTGTCGCTGTTTAACTGCGACTAGTTTAGACGCAGACGCAGCGGCAGTTTGTCATCTCTGATAACATTCTGAGACACTTGAGAGTTGTTGCTCAAAGGAGAATTGTTGTTGTGGAACGTATGATTGTTTTTACATTTATTCCGTCAAACTCCAACGACGTCATAGGAACGCAATAACAATTGATTAGCTATTGTGTCTGGAATCTCGGTGCTTGACTTATTGAGTAAGTTTATCGAACATTAAAGTATTAGAAGAGTGTGTTATCATGAGGACAAATTATCTAGATAGTGTACAACATACATAGGCTAGAGCCTAGCTCAACTTGCTAGATGTTTATTACCTCGTATAGTTAGATCCGTACTATGAGAGTATTATAATCAAGACTTAACCAGTAGCTGTTAGCTGTGTTTTATAAGTTCTTAAGCTTGTGAAAACGGTATTAAGCAGCAGCTTATGAATCGACCCAATTCTCCAGTTATCTAAGACGATGTATTAATTAAGCTGGCGCACACTGAACGTTGCATGCGCGATGCAACAGGATCCCTTGAACGTTGCAGCTCCATGCATAATACGCGCCGAGACGTCGCGACACGGCGGGTACGGGTCCACAATACCACGATAATTAGACGGAGAAGACGGCTACTTGCCGTGTGAATAAGAAAATACTTATTACTGTAAGCAAGACATCATAATTAAAACTGTAAGTACAGATAGACTACACCATTCCGATATATCACAGAAGCTAAGAGAAAAGATTACAAAAAGTAATGTTCCAATCTCTATCTAATTTGAAGTTTCTAGCGATATCCTGGTGTCATCGTGATAGAGACATCACAATCGTTTGTACACGACGTTGATGATGGCTTTACTTAGTATCAACCAAGAAAAACGTTCTCCAAGGAATTTTTTTCCCCGTGGTTCAATGGACTTGCGTCCGCCTCAGCTTGGATTAGCCGGAGCGAGGCTCCTTACGAGTTTCTATACAGGGGATTAAAAATAACGCGCGGCAGATGCGCATTGTGACGCGTACAATGCATTCGAACAGACATTTTAATATCGTACCTAGTACTCGTTTTTACTATACCTTTAGATGCTACGACTTTTATTGTTATTGCACATCACTTAGGTACGTTCGCTACAGATTCGTTTCATCGCTATCAGCAATCTCTTCCAGACTATGCGTAAAGAACTTGTCCTGATCAAAGTGTTTATCAATTTCTCTACCTATACCTACAGTTGCACCGCTTGAGTTGTTATGTCGGTCACCGGATAATATTATATCTATATGTAGAATATGATGAACTTGAAAGCTATATCGACAGTTGTGGGAAAATATGGAATGTTAACGTTCTTAGTAGGTGTAGATAAGGATTTGAGGCAAAACATCCATGGCAAGTGCGCAAAGATGCTGCTACAACGCTGAAAAGCTAGAAACCCCAAAATAGGATATGCAAAGTAGGGATCAAACTGGATGCAGACCGCTTGTGATCGGTCGCTGTGGAATGCCGTAGGGGAGGTCTATGTTCTGTAGACGTCCTATGGCTGATAATGTTGATGATTATTATTATTATAAAATCAAAATAGTTAAACAGTAAGGTATGCAATAAATGCATCTTGAAGACTCAGTCATTATTGATGTTAAGACAACAGATAGCATCAAAAGCAACGACTAATTCGCGATTAAATTAAAAATGACGCCAGTTGCGTCAACGAACTAAGCTGGTAATTAACTGATAAATTCTAAGTATAAACAAACGTGCGTCAACGTGTCCTTCTACAACTAGCTAAATTAAAAACTGAAAAAAATCTTTTTGAAGTGTCGGCCAAAATGCAAATGTGGAGATAATTCTAGCGACCCATGATGATAATTAATGCCATAAGTCCATTTTTTTTACAAATTATGGTAGTGTAACAAATTAAGTATAAGTAAATAAATATTGGTACAGTAATTGCATTTTTTGTATTTCAGTAGTTAGTAGTCTCTTCATTAAGGGTTTGACATGTTTCAAACTTACACTGTACCTACCCTAAGTTTTTTTATTTTTTATTTGGTACACCAACAGGTTACATACAAGCATTGACAAAATAAACAAAATAATAGTTGCATCTTACTAGATGCCACCCAATTACAGGTGAACACAGCATTGTTTAAAATGTAACAGACTTAGATTTTAAAGTTACATATAAGTAGTTACTAGAAACAAAAAAATATATAAATATAATAATCACATCACAATTTGTACTAGCTGTGTAGCTGATAAAATGACTTGACTCTCTCCTTGAATTTTGAGGACTGTACTTTAAAAAGAATCATTTCGCTACGACGTCTCCTACGAGAAATCCTTAGACACACAAATAGGTACAAACATACATACATTTACGTAATTTTGCAAAAGTGTTCGGAAGCCTTAATAGATAAACATACTTTTTTGTCCAATTCTAACAATATCACATACATATACCTACATACATGTCAAATTGATTATCTCCTTTTTTGAAGTCGGTAATAATGTAACTATATAAAAGAAACCCTAACATAACGCAAGTTGTATCCATATACGAACCACAATCTGTGGTACTCGTAATACCATTAAAATTACACTGCCAACAATTAATCAAGTCGCCATACGTCATTTGTTTCAATTTAATCAGTACCGGGCGATTAGTTAGCAGATGGTGGGGATGCATCTAATTAATTTCCTTCCCACTGTCTTTGAAAATGTAGTCTCCATCAACTCCATCAAGTTCAGATCAACTCCATAATGCTCTTTCTTTCTAAAGTGTTAAAGTTTAAAATTGGTATGCACGGTTGATGCGTCAATCAAAGTGAGATTTAGTGACGTGACGGTAGTTTTCCAATATCGCAGACAAAATGACGATGCTAAGGATTGGCTGCCCCTTCAAGACTACGAGGGGATGTAGCCGTTGCATATAAATTAGATGACGTCTGAGGGGTAAAAAGATAGTGAAGTTGAAGCGTTTGTAATGGAGAAATTTGAAACAGTTTAAAAGTTAAGGTTTCTAAATCACGTGGTCTAAATTGGAAAGGACTTCAGGCTACTATAATCTTACAACAAAGTCCTTTGCTCTTTGCTGCTTTCTTTCCCCAATTTATTTATTTTGGATGATAAACTAATTTCACATAATATAATAAAAGCAGGAGTAAAATATAACAAAACTTAAAAAAGGTTTGAATATCAAAGTAATATAAGATGATCTAAAAATTTTCCTAAACATTTCGTAAACATCTTCTCATAAACTCCATTCACGTCATTAACTTGCTAAAGTGACGTCACAAATGTAGGAATAAATAAGCACCCGGGCTATGACGTCATTAGGGCTTCCGAATTCTCTCAAAGTGCTCGAAATTCTTTTCGAATGAGCTTTTTCAGAGTTAATTTTGTGAAAATGAACGATTACTTTTTGTAGCGTAGCAGATTTTAAATGTTTTATGAATTGGAAATGAAAACAGCACGGCGGACTTTTTGATGTGGTTATGATTTGATTACAGGACTGTGGATGTTTTTTCTTTTGGTTGAGTTTATCCTGGCTTTTATCTTCAATTGTATCAACTTGCTGACCAATTAACTCATTTAGACAATAAAGATGTATGGAACTTTTGAAACTCCAACGAACATTCGCCCTGAGAAAAGCCAAGGCTTTCTGTAAATATAAAATGTATCTAGTTTATTCGTGTGTGAAGAAAAATATAACTTTAGTATCAGCTTACATAAATTATTTTCACGAAAACCTGTTTGTTTGATATTTTGCCCACTGAGATTTGATCCAGCATTTTTATTTGTGCGCCTTAGCATAAGGAAAAAAAATGAAGAGAGCCCACATTTTAAGCATTATAAGTAATAAGTACTCATTTGACTTTGAAATCAATAAATAACGATTATTCTTCTATTTACAGTGAGGACACAGCGGTATTTTTAAAACTTAATTATATAGCTAGGGAGTATATGTGTCGTCTCTTCAATCTTTCAGTCCGATCGAACCATAAATACATGTGATGGCATCTTAAAAAATCTTTACATCATTTTATGAGAAGAAAGAAGAAGAGAGTGGTCCTACTGAACCTGATTCATATCTAGACCTCCCGATCAAAGAACGTCCTTCTCTCGGCGCGCGCAATACGTCAGACGCAGAAACAAAAGCTGCCTTTGTGAGGCTTAGGCCAGGCCGCGGGGAATCACTTCTGCCTGCGTGTGTACAGTTTAATTCCGAGTTTTTCTTGCCTGTCCTTAGGAGTACACAATGTTTGCGTGAGGATTGTGTGGGCAGATAAAAATAAGACGTTTGATGATAGTAGTAGGTATATCCTTATCGCGTGTCTATTTCCTTCAAATTTAAATGAAAGTACAAATAGTTGTGATATTTAGTATGTATTTACATAATGACGCGTCTGCTTTTAATAGAAACATCTGGAAATATTGTATCTGGAACTACCTCATAGTTGAGGTAAGGCCTTTGCCCAGCAGTACGTAACACTAACTTTCCTTTTTTTTACTGAAAATATTTATTTATTTTTATTTATTTTCCAAACTTATATCTATCACTAGCGGCCCGCCAGCGACTTCGTACGCGCGTAATAGTTTCACTCCGTTTGGTTCCCATAGATAGATCGTAGCAAAAATATTTATAAGCCTATACGCATTAAACTACTTCTATAGCCTTCCCTCATAAATTATCTGTCTAACAATGTAGCTAACATATTTTATAACCGGACCAATAGTTCCTGTTATTAGCGTGTTTAAACAAACAAACAAAAACATCCAGTTTTTAAATTTATACGTAAAAATGCGTAAAGATAAATGTTATATTTTGTAAACACACAACACGCAGCCCGGTTTTTAATCTGGTCAAACTTACACGGGGATAATATCTTTTTATTTTACAACGAAATGGAAATACTTACTACGCCTATCGTCAATCGTATATTTCTTTCGAGAGCTAATGAAAAAACCAGGCTATACTCCGTGCGCTTACAAAGCATCATGCCACATACAGGCTTTGGGAGAAGCAAATTCCTTCAAGTCTTCTCCCGCTACCTTAAGTGTTTGAACTTGAGCCACAGAATATATAATAGTACTACATACTTGAGCTTTGTTTATAGTCATAGCGAATACTCTACTTTCTTGAATTCAAATCGTGAATTCAAAGGGTTAATTCTATGTAGGGATCTACCCCAATATCATCATCAATACCCAAAAGCCGTCCACTGCTAAACATAGGCCCCCACGAAAAGTTTGCAAAAAAAAGATTGGACACCCTTCGACCACAGAAACAGCGTTGAATGTCCACCGACAATATGAACAGACGACCTGCAATCTACACTCTACACAGACCGCTTGATACCTACCCTGTTTAAACACAAAAAATATTCTTTACTGTTTTAAGGAATAAAATCACTTCTCAAGCATTTTCTCGAGAGCAACATCAATAACAAACATGTGTCAAAACATTGTGTCTCAGACATGTCAAATGATTGTCAAAAATGATATACAAAAATATTTTATTTATTATTCTGTTCACATGTGATAAAAAAACAATTAATAGAATAAAATTTAAACTAAAATATACATCTATGAAATAATATATACAACTTAAGGACTATAAACTATATAATAAAATAAAAAGTATAAAAAAGGGAAAATAAAATAAAATTATAAAAATGGTCCATGTGGTAAGGTGCCCAAAATGCTGGCAGCATTACCTCGCTGAATGGCAATACTAATTCGCTGTGCGAGGTAGCTGCCGGCTCTTGGGTCACCACTGACGTCAGCTAGCCTCTTAGCAATTTGCCTGTGCAAAGAGATAGCGTTGGGACCCCATGAACCTAATGTCTCGACTCCGAACGGTACAAAATGATACCGGGAGTCGATCAGGCTATATTTTTTTGTTTTATTATTTTCTGCGCTTGATGCAGCCAAACCAGCGCCACGGCTTGTATTTGGTAGATGGGAGACTGCTAATGTGTCAACACAGGTAGCATCCCACACTAGAGCCCGACCCATCCGCCAAGGTACAAGTGACATGCCATCCGGCCTCTTGCCGTCATCACGAGCTATACCGTTCGGTTCCAGAATGGCTGGCACGTTGATAGAGGCAAGAGAACGACGAATGATGTCGTTGATGCTGGCATGGCGGGAAAATCGGCCTGCGCTCTTAGCACATGAAAGTCCGTGGTGTCCCAACGAGCTGACTTCAGCACCACAAGGACATCGGTGTGGTAGACAAATCTCAGCACCAACACGAAGACCAATCGCCACGCGGAGGGTCTCTGCATCAAGGACCTACGTTCGACGATGGGTATGCATGTAACCAGTACCCAGCCTCTTTTGCAGAGACAGCCTTGAGCCTGGCGAGGTCCCCGTTGTCGGTTGCACTCTCAATTAAATTATTTAAAAGGGACTCACAAGAAATTTGGTCCCAGCTTCGTTGACTTTTGAAATCTAATGGGAATTTATCTGGGGACGCCATTTGCCATGCATTTTTAGCTTTATCTAAGCACGCCACTTCGATGTATGCGGTGGAAGGCCGCAGGATACTGCCAACGAGAGCGGACGTGCTGTAGGATGTTGAAAGAAAAGCTGGTAAACAAACACTAGAAATTTTTCGAGCTCCAATCCCACCAAAACGGATGGGAAGGGAAGCCTGGACCCAAGAACGTTCCGAAAGACGAATGTTCAGAATTTTTTCAAGTTGTATTTTAATCAAACTGTCAATACTGTTCGTTAAATTTTTGAATTTCCAAATCGGACAGCATCGAATAAAATAATTAAATTTAGGGACTAAAAGGCACGATTTAGGAATGAAGATAGCCGAATGTGCGTTGATTTCCAAAAGACGATCTGAACATTCATTAAATTTGGTAATTAATTTTTGAAAATGAGAAGGGATAGAATTTTCAAAAATAGGAGAGCCTAGGAGGTTGAGGGTTGAGTCCGTTAAAATCTTTATGCCAGGAGCCAGTGTATTAAATTTAGAAATTATTTCAGATTTCCTTGAGGGAGATGGAAGATCTGAAATGAAAATTTCACACTTATCAAAATTTAAAGAAAGGCCTACAGAGTCAAATTTTTGAACAATTCTTGTTAGGTCTAGAAAAACGGTATCGGCGTCACCTCCTAAAGTCCCGTCGTCCAAATACCAAACATTAAATTTTGAAAATAAATTTTGAATAAATGGGTTGATGCATAAGCTAAAAATGGCAGGCCCGAGAGGGTCTCCTTGTTGACAGCCTACTGCAGATAAAATTTCATGACTTTTGTAAAGCAATTTAGATGGATTATAATAACACTGATTAACAAAGTTAAATATTTCTGGAGAATTGATTTTCACTTCATGCAATAAGAAGTCCCTATGAACCGAATTAAAAGCATTTTTAACGTCTAATTTAAGCAACACCTCCGTCTGATTTTGTAAAAGAAGAGTACGAAGCGCGTGAACAGCAGCTTCGCAGCCCCCTTTGGTACAAAAGCCTAACTGGTGTGGTACAAAATGATCGCGAAGTTTATATGTGAGGAATTTCACACATAATTTTGAGGTTATGCGTCGAAAAGTGGAACCAACTGCAATAGGCCTGACACCGCCATCTTTCTTGGTTAGTGCAATTAGATTTGCACCATATAAAATGGGCACGATTTTAGAATTTACTTTGCCAAAAAGCATGAAATTACAAAGTTTTGTAATGGCTGAAAGTAAATGTCGACCAGCATCACCTGCCTGAAAGGAAATTAGGTCTTTCAAGTGCTGCGGCGACAAACCGTCCAGACCAGCTGCTGAACCAGGCTTAAAAGATAATATAGCCGACAAGACTTCCTTATCGTCCACTTGCAAGCAGGAAGATTCGTCAGTCAATGGTTCCGAAGGAGGAGGTGTTGCTGAAGCTGGGGGGTGTTTCGAAAGAAGGGCATTGAGAGTGTCCGGGCTGTCAGATGATATCACGTCGCTAGAGAAGAGGAGTCGAGCGGCGCCTTTTAAATCACCATCACAAACTTTATCTTCGACTTTTCTGAACAGGTTAAAATTATAAAACGGTCTTGTCGTGGATGGGCATGGGATATTTGCCGAGGTGCAGTTATTTTTAATTATTTGGGTGAGAGATGTCTGGTTGGAAGAATGATCACGTGGTGCATGCAGAATTTGGAAAGAGAAAGTCAAAAGTTTTTCCCAAGCTGAAATAGAGTTTTGGTTGATACAGTCTAAGATTACGTGCGCTAGCTTAGTCGCAACGGTGATTCTGGCACCGCGGGGAATCCTCTTTACTGTAGGTGTCGATTGCTTTAAACTGCTTAATTTATTTACAAAAGAGTCTTGGTTGGAAGATAAGGTTACATCGGGGTTATTTGCTTGGGGGATATTATTATGGATACGTGAAATATGTATGTTTAAGCCTCTAGAAGTTGCAAAATGCCTACTACAGGAATTGCAGGTAAATGTGGGCGGCGTGATATCACTCGATGGCATCGGACTGAGATTTTAAACATAATACAAATATACTTACTTTTAAGAAACTAATTAAGCCTATTTTTTTTAAAAGCACATAATAAACACAATAATATACAAAATAAATAAATGTCAGAAAAATTACACGGGACACACACAAACAACTCGAACACAAAGAAACCATTTCATTGGCTAGCTCTGGACGACATAAATATTTTTATCATTAGCACTAAAGAGTTTTGATATCAACTTCGAAGAAAATCACCCCCAGAATAACTTTGTAACCCTTTTTCACCTCCTTAGGAGATTAATTGCAATAAAATAAAAAATAAATCTTACGTCAATTCTGTAAAAGAATGTGTATGCAAAATTTGAAGTAGATTGGACCAAGGGATCACGTTGTTCCATACAAACTTTGCACCCCTTTTTGACCCCCCTAGGGGTAGAATTTCGAAAAATCCTTTCTTATCGAATCCCTACGTCATACAAAGAACACACCCTCCCAGTTTCAGGTCTCTACGATCAGCGGTTTCGTTGATCCATCAGTCAGTCAGTCAGTCAGTCAGTCAGTCAGTCAATCAATAAGTCAGTCATTCAGGACAAAGCATTTTATTGGTATAGATTACAGGATAATTATAACACCCAATGTAACAGTACGATTAAATGAGAATACAATCTACTAATTCTATTAAAATACAAATTCATATGTAGCAAATAATATCTATTGTAAGTATAATAATATGTATGGTATTTTCACTCTGTGGCTGCAAATATTACTTTCTGCGTTCGCAAGCAGTTGACTGGTAGATAATGCCTTGTACAAATTACAA
The DNA here is from genome assembly GCA_963584085.1 of Pyrausta aurata. Taxonomy (NCBI): domain Eukaryota; kingdom Metazoa; phylum Arthropoda; class Insecta; order Lepidoptera; family Crambidae; genus Pyrausta; species Pyrausta aurata. Next base: position 913,550 of record OY757269.1, on the reverse strand, counting down.
TGAAATAGAGAGTGTAATTAATTTTCAAAATATGTATCTACATTCATACAATCAAACCAAATGTAACTAAGTCAGTAGTTATTTAGTGTAATCTCTTTTCACTTTCATCTGTGATTACATGTTCTTTGAATGTAATTGAGTACGTAATTATAACATCTGGAGTGATAAGTGTGATAACATTGTGTAGTCAAGATAATTGCCGTCGATAACGGAATTATACGATGTTACTATGTAAGTAGATTTGATAAATAAAACTATTATTTACAATGTAGGTGTATTACTACATAGTTTTTATCGATTTTTTATTAAAATTAATAAGTCCTTCGTTTGGTTGAGTACTTAGTTTAGTAGGACTAAGAGATCACAACGATTTTATGGTTTTTATCCTATTCCGGACCAAAACAAATAAAAATAACAAAGTAAAAACGATCTCACGAAGTAAAAACCACGAAAATAGTCCACCGGTTTTCGAGTTGGCGATAAAAAGTATCCTACTTGTATGTCCGTCTACTGGTTCTAAGCTACCTCCCTACAAATTTTCAGCCAAATCGGTTCAGCCGTATACATTCACAAGCCGTGAATAGTGTTACTGACACGACTTTATAATATAACGTAGTGTTTATTTATTTTATTTTAATGGTAAGGTACACAAACAGTACATACGAGTACATTACTGTAGTATTTGCTATGGCTGGTATACCTATATCAAATAAATAAACAGTAGTTTAACGACATTAGAAACCGGGCGTAATTGAGTTAACGTTAATGAAATATGTACAGCATTAGGTACCAACAAAGCGTGTCTACGGCTAGAGCGGAGACCGGTGGGCGGCAACGGATGCGGTGCATTTGTCACGCGGCGCCGCCCGCCCAGCGCGGTGTGAAGGATTTGCGAAGGTTTGGATAGTTGGACAGATAAATGTTAATTATGTCGCATGTAGTTTTTAAAGGGCGCTAGAGAACTCCACCTTAAATGATTAGTCCGCATGCGTACCAACTGGCACTGTACTCTCATACAAAAAACCGGCCAAACTCGAGTCGGACCCGCGCACTGAGGGTTCCGTACCACTTTTAAACTGAATTCGGTGTCCACTTACCTACCTACCTACCTAGCGAAAATATCACAATATTTTTGTGACGCAAAAAATAACTTTGTTTTTGATAGTATTTGTATGAAAGACAAAGTTATATTTGCGGTTGATAAAAATGTGTTATATCTCATAAACTACTAGTTGATCCTCGTTCAAACTAATTTTCGTTAAATTTAGCTTGCATTTTACCACTTTGGAAGCGTCCATATCTCAATCGTCAGACTAATAAGGGTTCCATTTCTTGCCATTCGGCTACGGAACCCTAAAAACCTCCTCACCACCATCTCAATGTCATTTTAAAATACCTATACATAGGCACTGGTTCCCCAAAAATGTTGTTTTTGGGCATCAGAACAGCTATTTTTTAGATCCTGTGTAAGAAACAGAGTAAAACGTTATCCTCATTGCTATCAGTTCTAATTTTCTATCTATGAATCAGTAGATATTCGATTGCTTTGCGCGATATGCACTTCATACACTGCACCTTTGTTTGTAAATCTCGATATCACGGACACACGATATCATTATATCAATGACAATAATAAATTAAATAACACTACTAATAAATCGTATCGAACTGATTTGCTGATATTATATTTTGCAGAACATTTTGCCTTTTGAATTATACTTTTAAATTATTTATTTAGCCAGAATAAATGAATAAATTAATATGCGACAGACAACACCCATTTTCTTAGTTTCAATTTAAGGAATTTTCCGGATTGTGCTACGAATACCAGACAACGATAATGACGAGGGCGTCTCCTATAAATACTCAAATACATAACATCCATGACTTACAAACAAATGACCGCTGGTCAATATCTTACAATAAAAACATTTGTTGCTCCGCAAAATTGGCTAACGTCACAAATAGCAAGTTACACAATATCCACTTCAAAAACTTGTATGCTCTAAATTATAAATCTCAAGACTTTATGCTTGTATAAAACTAACATTTCCTCCCACTTTTCCTTCTTACATCCAAGTAAAAGTCTAATGCTATAAAAGTGTCTGCTAAGGCGGCCGTCTTATCCGTCTCATTTGCCGAATTGTCAGACCGGCTCTATTCATCCTGAGTGCAGTCTAATGCTGCTTTATTAGTGCAAACTTGTCTGCGTCATGTTAGATGAGTTATAGGTGTGGTCTCATCATACTTAATCACCAAATCCTTTGTAAATATGCTTAAAAGATATTAGATTGATGCAAAAAAAGTCTAGGTTAGTTTGTCAGGAAGTCACATGATTTGTAGTACCTATATGTTTGGATGATGGTATGACTAACTAAGTGACCTTAAATTATAAATTAAAGATTACGAATACAGTTTAAGATGCCTTAAACTTTCCAATTAAATCATTGGTAGGTTTACCTAGTTGCGAAATACATCTCAAACATAGTACTGTATGAAAAATGGTTATTTCTATTCTTTCAAATATTTGAACCTTGGCTGTAATACAAATATGTAACTCACTGATCATGGTGAGATGGAATTCAGTTTGTTTGTAGGACACTTTTTCAGTTAGGTTTGGTTTATATATTCAAAACAAATCGCGAGAATAATAAAGAAAATGACTTTACCACAATATGTAGGATTCTATAATTTTAAATCATATTCCAGTCGTTACAGCATCTGTAAAGTTGGCTGGTATGTGTGTGAAGAAAACAAAACAGCGGGTGGTCCCGAGGGAAACTCTGCGAAGTTGCCGGGCCACAGAGCGCCAACTTTGCCATAATATTTATTTATCCCGGGATATATCTCTGCCGTCGAAACTCAAGGATGTGAATTAAAGGATGGTACTTTGGTTGGAAAGATCAACAGATGAGTGATGGCGTTGAGAGCTATTCTAGAAGGGATAGGTTGATCCATTGGTGAAACAACGTTGGTATAACATTTATAGCTATAAGCTAGACATAGGCAAGACGTTCCCTGTGTGTAAAATTATTATCACACTAGCTTTTGCCCGCGACTTCGTCCGCGTGGAATAGTGACTTCTTTCTCCCGTTTTTTACACATTTAGCACTATATCTTTGCTCCTATTGGTCGTAGCGTGATGTTATATAGCCTATAGCCTTCCTCGATAACTGGACTATCCAACACAAAAATAATTATTCAATTCGAACCAGTAGTTTCGGAGATTAGCGCGTTCAAACAAACAAACAAACAAACAAACAAACTCTTCAGCTTTATAATATTAGTATAGATACGAACCCAATTATGTATGTAACTCAGTAAGACTAACAAAAACAAAAAAAATATCTTAAACCTGAAAACTAATACAAGAGTGAAAACATAAAAGTAAAGCAAATAAAAAGCCAGACAAATAAGCAGTATGCAAATACACGTCCAAAAATTCACGAGACCTGTCGCTGTATGAGTAAGTATTAGTTCTGTACGACCAAAACAAACAATGAAATCACGGAGGCATTAGTCCGCAATGCAGCATGATAGCGAGGCTATAAACACGTCAACGCTTGGGACAGATTCGCGAAGCAAAGATAGCAGTTATCAATTAAATGCAGTCTTAATGCCGGTATAAAATGGCAAGGCGGTCGCTCGAGCAGCCATTGAATACTCAGACAGCAATACAAAATGGTCTCCGGCTTCAGAAAGAACAAATACGTGCACGTCTTCACGACGTTCTTCGACACCAACAAGAGCGGAACCATCGACAAGAAGGACTTCGATCTTTCTAAGGAGAAGATCGCTAATCTGAGAGGATGGAAGGCCGGTGAGCCCACCTACAAGATCTTGGAGGATACTCTATCGAAGCTGTGGGAGGGTCTCCAGGGCGCGGACGCCAACAAGGATGGAGAGGTGTCCGTTGACGAGTGGGTAGCCGTCTGGGACAGCTACGCGAAGAACCCTGCTGCCGCTGCTGAGTGGCAGAGCCTGTACGCTCGCTTCATCTTTCAGCTAGAGGATGGCTCCAACGATGGGTCCATCGACAGCGAGGAGTTCTCCTCTGTGTACGCTGCTTTCGGCTACGACAAGGCTGAGGCCGTCGAGGCTTTCAAGAAGATGGCTGGTGGCAAGGCCAGCGTGTCCTGGCCTGAGTTCGAGAAACTCTTCAAGGAATACTTCACCACTGAGGATGTGAACGCTCCAGGAAACTTCGTCTTCGGCAAAACTAGCTTCTGATCTAAATAATGGACTGATGTATTTATTGTGATCTAATGTGATGTACTATAGTGAGAATATGCAATCGAAATGTATGTATGTATGCTTGAATGTTTGAATTATATTAACTAGTTTACTATTTCCTTGTTTCATTGCTGAGGCACATTAACTTATTTACTTTTAACATAACATCTCTCTGAATTAGAATATTTGGCGATTTGTAAATGAATTCTATTTATATCACAGCAAACATCGTTACATTGAAAATTCTTATCGCACTACGGTATCTTTCATGTACAAATCAAAAATATTTAATCAAGGCCAAAGTAAATACTTACCTTTTAGTAGTTAAATATACATTTTTACAAGTGCTATTCCAATAGAATATGATATCAGAGAGTAACTAGTTACTGATTTTATTTGCATTTCGTGTTACTATATAATGAAACTACCTCTAAGTTAAAGTAGTTTGAAAATATATTCGTCTGCATTGCAGAACATTCATCATAATCCTATATCCATGTCACATATCCATATCTGAACATTTAAAATACCGTGACCTAACTGTCTTTTTAATTGAAATCGATATACTCCCATCACGTAATCAATTCGGTCCAAGCAATGCATATCAATGTTATTCAAAGGGTTTATTTACACGCTCTAAACATCTTCAGCCAGGGCTGTGTTAATTATTATAATTTATGCAACCAAAGCAAACTTGTGCTGAGGATAGTCAACACCGGCTAGTGATGGCAGCTTAGTATAGTATTATAATCGATAAGTAAGATAAAGAGGATTGGACGTCGATAAGCAAGTTCCAAGAATAGCTGCTTATGTTAATGAATCAATGAGGAAGTGACAAGATAATTTACTTCCAATGTAAAACGTAGACGCCACTGATCATTTGGTGAATGTATCCAGATAATTGTGATACAACATGCTGCTTTCCTTATTTCTCCTCGATATAAAATATCAAAAACTTATGCAAACCATACTAGAATTCTACAAGATCATAAAGAAAACTTTCATTCAAGATTGTTTTTTGTAAGATACAATAGAATTGAAAAACTATTTTCTTGATCACAATTGAAAAAGTCAACGCCCTGTGATCGACATAATGTAATTTATATTCAGCACATCCCTACTTGGACTACCCCTGCAATATCATAAGCTTTTTGTATTTTTAACAGTTGAACGATGGCCGCGAAGAACTTCATAATATTCCCCCCGTTCTCAGGTAATAAGAGGCTCTATGAAATAGGGCAGGTAAAATTACCTTACAATTTTGTGAATGCCAAGACGGTTCAAATTGGCTAAATGAATTTAAAGTAAGGATTTTTTTCCACCAAAAGATTAGGATTTTCACGAAAACAGTAAAAGTTTAACCTGAAGTGTAAGAATGAAGATGTTTTGGTCAAACGATGATTTTTTCTAAGTAATTTCTTTCTATGCGAAATGAAAGGTCGAAAAAAAAATTTAAGTCAAAGCAACGTGCAGCAACCTCCCATTTTACAATTCTAAAGATAGAAATAAAGCATTAAAATTGTATTTCCCTAACAAGATTATATTACTAGAGTTAATTTACGTCTCGAGCGGACAAAGAGGTCAAGATGGTGGTTCGGATAAGCGCGGCTACAAATAAAAGTGAGTAACAAACAGAAACGGGACATTTGCTGAACCGACGAGTGCTAATTATGAGGCGAATTATACTGAGCCCGCTGGACGAGGGGTGTAAGAGATAAGAGATCGGCGTAGTTACCAATCTTGGACTTTATCAACTAGAAAACTCCTCTTAAGTAACTTAAAATGTCAAAGGGTTGTATTTGCTTCGGCAATACATATACTTTACTACTTAATTGTATTTTTATGGCAGTATTCGTGTGTAGATGATACTTCTGTTTCATTAGAAGAGATAAATTGGTTACATTAATTCAGAAATCCGAAAAGATTGTATAACGATACAATATGAAGTATATAATTTTAAGGATAAACTCGATGTGTTGTCGATAAGTAATCTTATTCCGTAACATATTAATAAAATAAAATTCAATGCAGTTAAATATGCACGGGATACTAAAATTCAATCAATATCGATCTAATATCAAAATGATCTATCTGACAAGTCTAGTGCCATCCATCCATGCGTTGTCTACCACAGTAATGCCATAATCGATTATCCGTATAACAATAAGATTAGGATTACGAAAGATTTAGATTCATGGCAAAGGAGTTGAACTTTTTTCTAGGCGAGCTTCAGCGAGCGAGTCATAGCCGCACTTGGCTTGGTCTGGGGTCAAGAGTAAACCCATTCTAAATAAATAAATAAAATTACTAGACCACAAATGAAAGTAAAAATCTAACATGGGTAATCATCATATTGTGTTAGTTAAAGTTTAACCCTTTCATCGAGTGACATTGATAGTAATTTATTCTTTAGTTATGTAGATGACGTTTTGAATTGTAACCCCATCCTCATCGCTTGGGCCACGGCAGTCCTTGGCAGCCTCCAGGGGCTACCTGGAGTGGTCGGGATATTTATTACGATATTACCGTAACCGTCGCAAATCTCTGCTATGATCGCGCCATTATTCTCCAAAATTAAACGCCTTGACCCCAATCGTTTTTTATTTTATGAGCAAATTTGGCGTCAGTTTTTAGAGGTGAATAACGGTAGCACACTTTATGATCTTATTTTTCGTTTTATTAAATAAAAAAAATGTTATATATCAAATTATTCAGTCAAGCATACAATGCTTTTACTCATTACTAGCGGTCCCAGCGAACTTTGTTTCGCCCCGGCCCCGTCCCGCCCCAGCCCCGGCCCCGTTGAACGGGATAAAACGGATCCTATGTCCTTCTCCTGGCTCTAAGCTTCCTTCCTGCAAATTTTCAGCTCAATCGGTTCAGCCGTTAGGCAGGGTACGAAAAATAAGTAACTTTTTTGGTTGATTTTTTACATCTTGTGTCCGAAAAACCCTAATATCCGAGGAACCCTACTTTTGTTCAAAATTAAATATAGCCTATATTACTCGTGGATAATGTAGCTTTCGAATGGTGAAAGAATTTTTAAAATCGGTCTAGTAGTTTATGAGCCTATTCATTACAATCAAACAAACAAACAAACAAACAAACAAACAAAGTTTTCCTCTTTATAATATTAGTGTAGATGTAGATTACGCAAAAAGTGATTTTTTTATTTGAATGCAACATGGATTATAATTTTTATCTCTGAAATTGTGAATCCGACTCAGAATAAGAAAGAAAGAAAGAAATAAAATAAGTAAATTTATTCGACCTAAATTAACACAAAAAAAATAACATTGAAAGATTAATTAGGATTAAGTATAGATTCCACGATTCATTGATAATAGATCAGTATTATAGGCTTAACTCGCTCAGCATTGGCCGTGGCAGTAGCAGAACGCATACCACGACGCTGATTTTCAGCGAACTTGCTACTCTAATTAAAATTATTTTTTTCAACTATTTTGAAGTCAGCTCTTTCTTCAAAGTATGAATTTAGGTTGTTCCAAAAGCCTATCATGTATAATTTACACTTTTAGTCCACTTGACAAACCTTCACATGATATAATTTACATTGAACAGCTTTTTCACAAAGTACTCACATAAAAACTCGAGGAAAATGTGGATAGGACACTTACAAATAAAACTTATGGGGCACCTCTAACTTTCCGCTTAACGACCTTGAAGTTTTACAAAATGCCATATTGTAGGGAAGAATTTGCAAGGCTAATTTGAATTCAAAAACCGTAGCGAGATCGCTTGCGGAGGTGAGCGCTGCACATACTTAACTTTAACGTTACGTCCCGGTTTGATAAAGTTATTGTGAACGGCTATTAACGAGAGATGTACTTGTGAATATAAGCATCACAATGCATATGCTTCTAAACGAAATCCTGCAGGAAACAGTACCAGCTCTTTAAGCGCTTGCAAAATTTCATCCCTAAAAATCAAACCACAAAAATAGCTCTATATTTGGTTAGAACTTGCAACAGTAAAAATCAGTTCCATCTTTGATGTACGAATAACAAGCCAAAACCCTGCACTGTTCCAAACTTTTTAGTGCAAGAGCAAAAGCTCGCTTCACCTTGTTTATTCTACTCATGAAACAGTTTCATTCATCAAAAGCGAAACGGAGCGTTCAACTAGCGAGCTATCGTAAAAACATCGCGCAATCGTAAACGAGTGGGACAAAAAGATATAAAAAGGGACAAAAAGCCGTGACGGATGGCAGCCGTTAGTGGGATATTGCAGCGCTGATGCATCGCTTATGATGGTGATGGAAATTTACGTGAAAGCTGTCATAGGTGATGGAAATTGTTATTGCTGATTGCTATTGTTGAGTGTGAAAGAATATGTTTCTCTTTAAGATCGTCAAGTAAAAATAGTAAGAAGAACAGGTAAGATTAAGATCATTGAGTATGTTTACTCTTGGCTGACTCCAGGAACTGACTAGGCGTCAATACTTAGATATATTATTATAGATATAATATATAATATATTATAGATATAATTATTGTTACTAACACTATGGATGTAATTTATCTGAAATAAATGATGATTGATTGATTGATTGATATGTTATAATAGAAAGACACTTACCCATCTCTCTAACTGAAGACTAGCTGACCCTAGGTACCTGAAATAAGCAGAAATATTAAACTACGTCAACGGGCTGGGACTTTTGATATGTTCACTTTAAGGAGTCTGCCGGTACTCGACGAGCTTCTTTGTTTATAATTATGATAATGCATGTTTAATTAAGTTTGATTATTTTCCAATGTTTCTAATAAATCTGAATGAATCGACGCCTTCAAAATATAGATTTATCTGTATTTCCACAGAAAAAATAATTTTCATCGTAAGAATAGCTTACGACCTCGTGTTAGGCCAATAGCCCCAACAACGGCATTGACTAAAGAATTATAATAACTTGACGCTGATTAAAAATATAACTCGTCAGATATAATATAATGTACACTGGGATTAGAACATCATCGTTCAGGCGTCTAAATAGTCAATGTAAAGTATTGGCAAAAAAAATGTGTTCATGATTTTCTCTATATCTTTTCATTGACTTGCGTAATATTACATGAACATATTTATAGAACAGAGTTGGTTTTGTAGATGGTAGAAAAAAACAACAAGTTCATGTCTTTTAATAAAACAAAATTTTCGGATAGTATGGCGCGGTTGAATGTCTACCCCGTGACCACGAACGTTGTAAAGTGTTCGAAACGTTGGGATGTATAATCTAATAATTTATCGCCAAAATTCATGTCTCCTTTCTATCAGCACCTTATCTTCTGAATCTTAACATGTGAGCTCCAAATTGCTAGGTGTTGCATCCCCATGTTTGCAGAGCCAAGTGTCTGTCTTGAATGGTTGTTAATTTAGTTGCGGTGCAACAGTGCGTCAGCAGCAGTCGCCTCGATTATTAGCCACGCCGCATTGTTAAAGAGGCCTCTCTGCAAAGCATGTGGAGGTGGCATGAGATTGTATTATTACTCATTTATAATATTACGAATAGTGGTTTTACAATATTTTACACCATTGAGTAGCGAAGCGTTGTCATTTCCAAGTTGAATTTATTCTGTAAAGAATAACTACTTGGCCCGCTGTTGCATAAACAGACGGGTAGATGGCGCTAACGTCACGCAATGACGTATCAATGAGACCGAGAATTTCGCGCGGTCGGGCCGACAGCACGGTAGCTCAATTGGAAGAGCAGTTGGCCCGGATTGCCAGAAAGATGCTGGTTCGAATCCCGCCCGTGCGAAATTTTTCGGTTTCATATTTCATTTGTTACGAATAGTTTACGCAGTCAAGTGGCAATAGGACATTTTCAGTTCCATTGTGCACTTATTATAGCGAGATGACATCACCGCAAAATGAGCAGGTACACTACCAACATGGTTTTAAAGCACGAGGATTACTTCGAAAAGTGGCATATTTCTTTCCTTCAAGCTGTTTCTAAATGAAACCCAGAAAACAATAATCTAATGAAGATTATTTTAGCCCCTACAAAACTTTACTGGAGCAGACTAAGTAGTGCGTAGTTAAACTGTCTTCAAGAAATAGTTAGAACATCTACACAATATTTACCGTATCCATATATGTGTACCTCAACGTCGTTGCAGGCAATCGCTGTGTGTCGCAGAATCGCGCCCCGGGCCGCGATCTATACGCCAATAATAAGCTATTGTGAATCGGTGAGCTTCATGTAATACTACACTATACAACATTCAACAATGTTGGTGAACTTGCAAGCTGTTTATTTACCGGTGTTGTTTGGGGAAACTATGTTTTATCTAACATAACCGCAAAAAATGTGGTAAGTGTATTTGAATTTTTTACTAATTGACTGTTAGGCGCGGTTTTGTTATCGGTAGTTAAGCGCGTGTTCTACATGATATTAGTTCTTATTATTCAACCGCTAGGACCGACATTTAACCATTAGTTGAGAAAACTATCTATTATGAAATTGGCCCCCATCTTATCTGAAAAGTATTGTTTAAGTATTGTGTAACATTTTGCAAACGTTTTAAATAATTAATGTTAACTTATTTTTATTGCAAAACACAAATACAAGTATGTATAAGTACTTACTTAGTCACTATTAGAGGCAGGCAGGAGGCACTTATGCAACAGAAAGAAAGATATTAAAGCACTCAAGTAAAATACATAAATAGCACGTTTACCATTTGGTTGCATCTCATCCCAGCCTCAAAGCATGCGAAGAACCAACCTTAAAAAGGTTACGTCTCAAAAGAGCATTTTCTTTGGTGTTTCATCTTAGAGCAAGCAGAAAAAGACGTCATAAAATAACACTTTGCCTTCCTACTATGGCGGGGTATGTTAAATTCAACATTAATTCGAATGTTTTAGCGTTTTGTCTCTATTTCCCTTGGACTAATGCCGAGGGTACGCGGACGTGTGGTCATTAGAACAGAGGCAAATAAAACATTAATAAAACAAAGCACAACTAATGAATGAATAATCATTATAGTGCGGTACTGAGCTGTTTTTTTACCCACTAGGTATGTTTATAATTGCAACATATGAATAATCCTATCAATCCCGTTATAAACGTAAAGTGCTCAAGCCAGTGAAGTATGATTTCTTTCCAGAAACTGGCTTCATATTCCTATGAAGCCAGTGAGAGCTACTCTTTTTTCGTTCATGATGCTGATTTGTAATTAATAATTTAAAAAATCATTTAAATCAGGTAAATTACACGCACAAAGTTTCATAACCATAAAAAATATCAATTAGGTACTTATAATCAAATAGAATATAATAGAATAAAATCCTTTCCTATTTAATTGTCAAAAATACTAGGTAAACTTGTTTTATGAAATGAGAATTCTGATTATAAAAGACATATAGTTATGTTTTAGAAAGAGAAATCATGCACTGAATATTTTTATACAAATAACAAGTCCAATTTTATGTTTCCGCTAGTTTCGCAGCCCCATTCTCATGAAGTTCATGAATATGAGAGTCGCGGGGGAGCAGACAAGCTTGCTGTCAGTTCCGTGTCAATTCGCAGGACGGACCCTTGAGGTGTTATTAGGAGCCTTTATAGTGTTACCAATCAATAACGTATTAATTATTGTGCGCGTGTAGTATTTATTAAGTGAACCGTGATGACTTCTACTATTGCAAATGTAACTATGTGTTAATTCAATATACATCTGAATAGTTGAGTAAACGACCCGTTAACAGGCATGGAAGTTTTTAAGCTTGAGCTTTGAATAGCCTTAATTGTAAGATAAGACGCGAAAAACTTTTGTGTACGTGGCTTGCTTCAACCAAGTGTTTTTAGTAAATTGTTTAATTATTCGCCAAGTAACTGTGAGTTTGCATAGCCTGATAACCTTTCCTCCATCAATCATCTACTATATAAAAATAAGTCGGGTTTTCCTCCCTGACGCTATAACTCCAGAACGCATGAACCGATTTCCACGGTTTTTGTTGGATGTCTCGGGCTCCGTGAGGTTTATAGCACAAAACGGGGCCGGGGCGGGACGGGGCTGAGGGCGAAACGAAGTTCGCTGGGACCGCTAGTTTACAATAATTTAATTTGCATTTTTGAATATAGTGATATTTTAATTCATTCTTATTTGAACTTGGTACATTCAATTTTATTAATTATTTGATTCAATGTGAGTCATCATCATCATTATCAGCCAAAGGTCGTCCACTGGTGAACATATGCCTCCCACACGGCTTTCCATAGAGACCGATCACAAGCGGTGTATTCTGTTTGATCCTACGATCTTTACATGGTCGTCGGTCCATCTTATCGGTGGACGTCCTACACTACGTCTATGTGAGTAAGTATATGGATGTAATTTACCGGACAGTAAAGAATTATTAATTAATTTTATTGGCTGCCATTCACTGTGGAGTCAACAGTTAAAATGTTCATTCAGTCGGTACCTACCTAATGCTTTTGAAGATTACTTTACTATGAAGAATATCTACACGGCTTATTATCGGAGCCACATGACATTAAACAAGTACGATAGCCGGTAATAAGCGGGCAGATGCGCCGCGGACATAATATTCCGAATTTATGGTCCACACAACATATTTATGGGCGCGTGTGACTGACGCAACGACAGGACCACACGATTTATTATTATACTACTATATATATACTGAAATAAAGCTAAGAAAAGCCTTTAAGCCTTTATAGTTTGCAGGTTAATTTGCAACCCGGCCTATGAACATTTCAAACTCTAAAAAAATATGTAAAGAATCCGTATATTTTACATTTTGGTTAAATGACAACACGTCTGTCTATAGCTATTGAAATAAAGAAACTGATACCTTTAACCGAATTGAAGTTAATCCGAGATCTTTTGGTTTCTTATTTCATCAGCGTTTAATATTTAAAATTGATTCACTCTGCTCAATCGTCATACATTACTTTTAATTCATATCCCGATTTTTCAGTTTTTTTTTGTCCTAATGTGACAATGTGTCCGGATGTGAGTCAGGAGTGAATTTGGTGGTCGTTTGGATGTGTTCATCCAAATTATTTTGTCTTTCTTCTGTTTTCGTGACTGCCGGCGGTTCTATCGATCCATAAGGCTTCCTGTTAATCGATGACTACATACACAGACCCCCTTATTCATAATAACTCAAACGGTCTTAAAGACTTATTTTAGCTATTACACTGTTTTGTCTCATTCTTTCTTGGCGCTGTCATCATTTGACAGAAAGTGAGTAAACAGTGTAATAACTAAAATAGGTTTAAAAGACCGTTTAAGTTATAATGAATAAGGGGGTATATCTCTAGGGGATTCATTCGATTTGCGAATTGTCATTCGTTAACCATCTCACTTAAGTTAATGTGTTTGAAGACATTATCTTGTTTCACTACAAAGCCTTCTAATACAGTAAAATATATTAGAAAATGAGTTAATATCCTCCTAACGTTGCACACGAGGACGCACCCTTACGAGTTTTGTGGGTAGGTTTAGGAAAGCAGACGCATTCAGAGCGCTGAATACGTGTTTCCTTTAATATCCAAATTGGCTGCAGGCTTCGTGTTTTACATGTAAATAGCGAGTGAGGATTTTAAAGCACATTATGTGTTTATCCGTTTTTACCTTTAAAAACACAGAAGCGCTTTTTGGTCTGGTCAACGTCAAAAGTATTTACAACTTAGCCATGAACTAAAGACGAAGATCGTAGGTTACCTAGGTACTTATATAGAAGCCGTTTCAAAATCATGATCGATTTATAAAATACATTTTTTAAAATAAAGTATATAGGATAGGTCCTACGTCCTTTCAATAAAGGGTGACTGATTATGACTTGGTACTTCTGAAAGCATATTTAACTTAAAAAAAAATGGAGTTAGAACAGTTGTGTGTACAAATCTCGATGATTTGATACGATAGGCGTGCATGAATATTTTTGCTGCGATAACATATTTTGCCCTGTAGCCAAACTTTAAAAAAATAGACACAAATAACGGTTCAATTGGAGAATTCAGTAATGAGAACAAGTTGTCAAAACACTGAACACTGGTGCTTACTTTAGTTTTACAGCGTGGGAGCTGTCTGAATCTGTTCACAAATAAAGATTAAGCGGTCACGGAACGGAGCTTAAGCTGCGAAGTGCCAACAAGCGGGCTTAAAATATTTGAGAGAGTTTTCTGAATTTATACAGTGAATATAAAAATACACTGGCTAAATAAATAGTTACCTATTAGGTATTTTAAAATGCAAAGTAGTGCATTGATAGGCAATAGATGGTTAATAGTTTACATACCTAAGCATTTCAGGTATGTAAACTGTTAACCATAACCATATACTTATTACCTATTATTATTATTATTATTCAACTTTAAATATAAAATAAATACTAAAATAGAGATTATAAACATGTAACAAGTTTAATCTGTCAACTATTATAGCCTCCCTAGCGTTAGTCAGCAATACCTTTGCAACGAGCGAGTAGCAAATAAAGCGAATGAATAAGAAAAATATCTTTGCTTGAAGAGGAGTCACCACATCGAGCAATGGTCGTAACAGACGCATATTTTCTGCAGATGGTCAAAAGTTCACTACATAAATGTTGATTCGATATGCACCCTGTATAAACAACACATTATTTGACCATCAATGTCCGTAATGTCCCTTTTTTCAGCGTAATCGGCAAGACGTCAGTTTTATTGACGGGCGGCGCGTAATTATGCACCCCAGTGCATCGTGCAAGTGTAGTCCACTTTGATCGCTCAAGGCTTGGAGGCAAACACTATGAACGTGCAGAGACCTATAATCCTACTACTATTATAAAGGCGAAAGTTTGTAAGTATGGATGTATGGATGTATGGATGTATGGATGTTTGTTACTCTTTCACGTAAAAACTACTGAATGGATTTGAATGAAATTTTACCATAATATAGCTTATACATCAGAATAATTTTTGGGGTTTCTAATGTGAGGTCGTAAAAAAACACATTTTTTGCGCTACTAGACGGGACGAACCTGAAGTCCACGCGAACGAAGTCGCGGGCAAAAGCTAGTCAAATAATAAACTTAAGATTTTTGCGTACTTATGAAGCAGAAAACATACGAAAGGAACAGAGGAATGTCAAGGCACAACATCAAAGGGTTCATGATTGTTTCAATCTAATTCAATATAATTTGGAGTGATTTAAAATGCTGAAAAATATCGATGTAAGTTAGTAAGAATATTCCTTGTGTAAGCAATATTTTTGTAACAAATAAAAAAAACCGCTAAGAAAAAAATGTGTCTGCTGTGAATTGAGCTGTTGGATTAGGCTAGGTAAAATTGTTATGCGTGTTTGGATGACGTAATAACTGATTTAAAGTACGGAGTGGACATACTGCACATCTCAACTGCTCCTTGGTTCTTCTTTGATCGCCTGCGGTTTGTATGCACTACAACGCAAAACTATGGCCCTAGAAAAATGATATGGAAATTGTATGGGGTAAACATATTGACATAGGCATCGCACCTTGTAGGGTGGAAAATCAAAGAGGAAATATACATGTTGCGAAGGAAAGTATACAAAGGTTGCACTTAGACTTCTTATTATACATATCTTACTTCTATAAACAGTTTGATTGCAGAAAGAAAGAGTGCTAATGTTACAGACTAAAATATTACGGTTACGCGTAACTTCCAGCAGTACTACAGTTATGAAATATTTTAAATTACTTATAAATAAAATGATAATACCTCTTCGATTTCAATAAACAGTACCAACTAACTAAAAACATAGCACGCAAGCTTTTTAAATCTCACATTGAAGATAGTTCAAATTAGCAACGCTTTATCCTAGTCTGAGAGAACGATCCCTGATTGGCTGAGCGTATAGTGCCGCTTTAGTACTGATACTATCGATGATTAATTTAATTAAGACTGGTGCTTTAAGCACACGATGTGATACAATAGCACTACTGAATGACTATACCGACGGTTCCCGGGCTATTTGTATTAAGCGACATTTTGTAAACTTTACACCAGAGCTGTTTAAAGTTTTGATTTATGAAAAAACAAACATAACTTCCGTAATTTGTTAAATTTTGAAAAAAAAAAGATATTTATTGATTACGTTACATACTCTGCATAATCTGATTAGGTTTTTTTCTGATATTCCTATTAATAACAAAGATACATGTCGTTTAATACAAAGTGATACTTTTTTTAATTTTTTTTATTCCAGGCCAAATGATTTAACCGCCTAGGATAAGTATTTGTTGTTCCTGGCTATATGACTTATCCGCCTAGGTTTATTAATTCTTGCTCCAGGCTAAATGACTTAACCGCCTAGTACTGAAAATAATAGCTCCAGGCTAAATGCATGAAATTGAAGAGTTGTTCATTTCATACCTGACCTAATGATTAAAATGTCATATACCATACATTTTCGTGGTGTATAGCCTATTTTGTTTAAGCGCCGATTTCATTTTTACTTATTTGTTCCTAATCGTGCCTGAGTAATTAAGTTTTCTGAAATAAGCAGATAATATTTTTAAGGTAAAGCTCATTATATGAAGCGACTTTACTATGTATTTGTAGGGTTAAGCTAATTGTATTATGCGACAATCTTATGTATTTATAAAGTAAAGCTAAATGTATGAAGCGACATTTCAAAATATTTATAAGGTGAGGCTAATTGGTTTAACGTACATTGTCTGTAAATTGTTGATCCAGGAAAGAGGGTTTAAATAACTCTCTGGTATTTCATAGTGAGCTTAAGTACACAGTTCCTAAATTTGTCAAAATTTTGTGTCGGTACATACATCGCAGTGCAAAATAGGCCCCGAAAATGCGATTGTATTGAGCGACAAAAAAGTGCCCAGATCGTCACCAAACCAAGCTCAAACGACGCGGAAAAATTCGCTGATTCCAAATATGTATATAAGTCAATTTCGCCCGAAATGTCGCTTGATACAAATAGCCCGGGAACCGTCGAACTGTAGTCCAACAGGATATACCGAAAACACGTGAATCGGGGACCTGTTTGACTGACGCTGTCGTAATGTGAATTACGTTTATTGTTGCTCATCCAAAAAACCGGCCAAGTGCGAGTTGGACTCGCGCACCGAGGGTTCCGTACAAACCTGCAAGGTATTTGATATGAATTTCAACTTGATAGCTCTACGCGTTCATGAGGAAAAAAGTAATAAGTTTATATTTATTAAAAAATATATATTTTGTAATGTAACTAAAAATTTAAGGTTTTCGGAATTTTTCCTTTATGTGTGCTATAAAACGTTGCTTCATGCCAAATTTCAAGATTCTAGGTCGACTGGAAGTACCCTTTAGGTTTTGATTCCCTTGCGAGTACTTGCGAGTTTCAAAATATGCAGCTTAAATTGCTGTTTCTTTTGATTGCGTTGACATAAAAGTTTGATTTTGTTACAGCTTAAAGGTATTATAGACTTGAGTATTTGGTATGAATTTCAATTTAATACCTCTACGCTTTTATGAGGAAATGGGTAGTAAATTTAAAATTATTAAAAAAAATATATTATGTGATGTAACTAAAAATTTATGGTTTTCGTAATTTTTCCTTTATCTATGCTATAAGACGTTGCTTCGTACCAAATTTCAAGATTCTGAGTTCACGGGAAGCACCCTGTAGGTTTTGATTCCCTTGCAAGTGTCGAAAATTTGCGGCATAAACGGCTGTATCTTTTGATTGCGTTGGCTTAGAAGTTTGATTTTTTCACAGCTTCAAGGGACAGTAGACCTGAGTAATTGATATAAATTTCAGCTTCATACCTCCACGCGTTCCTGAGAAAAAGGGTCTTGACAGACGGACGGACAGACGGACAACAAAGTGATCCTATAAGGGTTCCGTTTTATCCTTTTGAGGTACGGAACCCTAAAAACACGAGGTTCAGCTTTTACTTGCCAGATTATAGTTACGCTAATGGTAGATGAATTTCTTGGCATGAAACTGGCTTATCGATGTGAACTATTGACTTCGGCACCACTATCGCATGTTTCCTTTGAAGGCGCCGCGGCCGGCAAGATCAAACGGCGCGTCTGATTACTCGCGAAATAACTATCCCGATACTGAAACTTTCAGGAATCACGTTTTTATCAATTTGCCCGCCACGCGAAATTGATTTGAGGTTCAAAGGAGATTCCTTGTCATGCTTCCGAGTTTAATCAGCTTTTTAAATGAATGAAGATTGTATTAGGAAGGCGCAACTAATATCTAATTATATAAATATTTCTGCGTAGTTCTAAGTAAATTGTCTGTAATAAAATTCCGCACTATTTACTTCTTTCTGGTGTTGCGATCATTTAGTTTTTAATTTAAATCTCATTTAAGGGAAGGAACATTCATATACTTCCTTGAAAGACGTAGGTAAGGGTCAGAAAACCTTATAAACGCAATCCGGTTTTGATCGACATCTTGCCCTCAATCAAACAAGTTTTTTTTAAGGATCGGAACGTCTACGAGTTGTACCTAACTTTAGGCCTACCCTATCTACCCTACCTAATACTATCCTATCTACTGCTATCCTCTGCCAAGTGAATTACTCACGCAGTCCCGTCTGAAAGGCAAGTAACGCAATCACAAGCCTCGGCTGAGTCGCGCAAAATAATCGCGCAACAGCCGCGCTGCGAGCGACACACGGATATTGGTTGCGGGACAGACGCGAGGATATTCATATACAAATGTGTGGTGCAAGGGAGGAGCGACAGTTGTGCAACTAGGCTTCAGTGGGTGACCATGTTGTCAATGACTGGCCACTTAGTCAACACAAACGTGATAATAGCATGAGACTGTTAATTGGTTGGAAATAATCACCTGAAAAAAAAAACACCTGTCTCAAGTTATTAAAGTTATCATACACATACAATACAATACAATACCGTTAACACATTCAAGTAATGCAGCATTTACTGAATATGATTGTAGTCACACATCATCATCATCTTCATCATTATAGGCCAAAAGAACATAGGCCTCCCCCACGGCTTTCCACAACGACCGGTTGTGAGCAGTCTGCATCCAGTGCGATCCTGCGATCTTTACAAGGTCGTCTGTCCATCTTGTAGTTGGACGTCCTACGCTGCGCTTTTGTCGAAGGGTCTCCAATCAAGAACTTTTCTGCCCCATCGGCCATCAGTTCTACGCGCTATGTGCCCTGCCCACTGCCACTTGAGCTTACTGATTCGTAGGACTGTGTCCGTTACCTTAGTTCTTCTACGTATCTCCTCATGTCTGATTCGATCTCGTAGAGAAACTCCGAGCTTAGCCCTCTTCATCGCTCGTAGTCACACAGAATCCACACAAATTGCTGTATCCTATATCTTGCACCACAACCGGTGTTCTGACGATTATTTATTGGATCGGACAAAACTGCCAACTGTGTATCCGCCGGCGCGGGATTGTCTTGCTCATGGCCAAACATTCCATTACTGGAGCTAACCTGTTTTATTTTAAAATCCGGAAAAAAATCGGATACATTCTGACAGCTGTAGCGACAGGCGGCAGAAAAACCCCTGCGATGTTGAAAGCTTGTGAAGCGTCGCGTCAGTCTCGTAGTTTTTAAATTGGTTCACTGTGCTAACGTAGCTCGTCGGTAAATGGAAAATGGTAAAAAAATACACGTTTTTTAAGCTTATTTATAAGTTGTGGATATTATACAATTACAAATAATTATCTTTAGTCATTGATGACCATGATTTAAGTACCCAGTTAAGTCTTTTAACAGATCCTGCACCAATAAAATTTTTGATTTGTGTTGTGATACGTTTCTGTGTAGAAGAGTTTTCTTGAAGAAAATAAGGGTGTAAGGATTGAAAGGTGTGGACTATGTTAGGTCTTCAGCTATATCAATCATGACTCAAGAAGAATTCAGCCGATGTGAAAACATAAAACGATGAATATGACCCAATTTAATAAAAGAAACTAGATTGGAGGGTAAGTTCCTTCCTACTACGAGTAACAAGCGATAAAGGTATGAATTTTATAAAATACAATGGATGTGCTGCTTTTGTCGCTTTTTAAAATGTCAAATGTCGCAATTTAACAATGCCACCCGAAAGTGCACTAAAATTTGAAATTGGAAGTGGTTTTCATAGAGCATTTGATTGCAAAAAAAGTGGTTCACATACAAGTTTGTTGAGCGGTAGATGTCGCAGGTTGGACGCAGCGGCAACGGGCATCGCGTACTTTTTCTACAAAACATGCACAATCGTAAATACTCGTATTCAACCGCTGGGAACAACATTTTACCATTAGTTGAGTTAACTATCGACCACGCAGCTGGGCCAAATTGATCATTATGATTTGTAATCGGATGATGTGGGGTTGAAAACAGTTCTAGTGACCTAATTTTGCCACACATTAAATTTTAAAACAATTTTTTATATATGTTTAGGCGGCTTATAACTTATATAATGTTATTTTAAAAAGTTTTCTTTCAGTTGATGTTTCGTAACTCTAAGTAAAGTGAATAGTTATAAAATATTTTAACACGATCCGATGCACTATTCCAGACACAATAGATGTTTTATTGTTTTCACGCCTGTAGGCGTTCACTGTCCCGGAACGTGTTAACCAATAACAGAGTAAGAAGAACGTTAGGTAATTAATTATTTAAAGATAGATAGATACGACGAAAGGTTTACTAATATTTAATTTCTCAATTCAAACACAATAAAGGTGATGAAAAACAACATTGGTACAAGCAACTTCCAAAAAAAATTGCGTACAGTCAATTTCAACGCGAGAGCATTTATATCACTATATTATTTATTAGATGTATGTACGTTATCTAAAGTACCTGCTATGTGTAAACAATTTTACGTGCTAGCGCTACCCAAATAGCAACTTACATCTTTCATACTTATTTCGATCGCGGTAAAGTTCCGATTGCGTTGTTAGGAGCAGGTACTGCAGGGTTCTGACTATTGCCACATGCTAGAAAAATAACGCTAGAAGAAATTTTTCTACTGGGCGTAGGTGTGTTATTATGTTAGTGTTTTTTTAGGCTGTGGTTCGACGCAGATAGGATGCAGCATGACAGCTGAAAGATTGTCGTAATTTATCATTGACGCCTCGCCCCAGGCCGTGTCACGGGCTTTCAGCTTTTAACGTAAAAATGGTGGATTGAATGGCGAAAGTGGGCCATCGGAGGGGTGGCCATGAGTGACGAGGTATTGGGATTTATTGTACCTACAATTTATGTATTCGTAAATTGTGCATTTTCAGGATACCTGAACAAGCTTATGTGAAACACAAACATACCAATGAATATTGCAGGATCGCGCCATTTTTAATTATTCAAAAGCAAAGCTAAAGACTAATTATTAAGCAACATTTAATAATGAATTTTCTTAAGTATTACTCTAATTCAGCTTTTGAAACGGGTAGTACTATTTCATTTGCATTGTATCTAACAGATAGTTCAATAAGGTAGGTTGTCAAAAACGGGTAAGGTAGGCAATAGGTACCTATTAGAAGATAGTTGGAGGTAGATTTATTTCGCTTTTTTAAGTAACTAAGTAATAATTCTACAAACCGGTGAAAAAGAAGATATATTTTAATCAAAGGCATGCTCCGACTTATCTAGAAAATCAAACACCATAGACACCCCACTTATCACGAACGTTAGTGATCAGGAGGGGGGAAGAAAAATGTTTTGCATTATGTTTCACGCCACCGAAGTGATCATATGAAGAACGCGATTAGAATCGCGCGATTCGATTCATAATAACGCAGAATCAAAAGAATATTATACGCTTCGAAAAGTTTTATTTTCATACCGATTTCATGCGGTTTAGTTATCATTTGGCAGTAAAGAATACCAATACAATACTAAAATAGAGACGAGCTAAAATTCATATACATATAAAAAGGAATTTCAAAAGATGGTCCTTTGCCATTCATTGTCGTACTACCTAATAATGCAGGGTTCAGTTCCCCAGTTTACTTTTCAAGTGCCATTTTTAATAAAGGTACCTAAACTACAAAATCATCCTGCTTTACCAACTTTCAAAATTACTTGATTATTTTGCCTTTCAAAAAAAAGAAAGAAATTAAACTTTTACAAAAATCCTTGATTAAATACCTCGGGGCCTCGCCCTATATTAATTGCCCCGAAAAATAATTGATAGATACATAAGATTTTGGGGGAATCCCCAAGTTCAATTAGCAAATGGGCCGAAAGTCTTTTAAGAAACTCCGTAAGTCCGTTTGTTTTGCTTTGATTTGTTTCAAATTGACTTTATGCTCCACTTTCGGTCTGCGGCAAGATGGATGAAGTTTAACTAGAAGGGTAACGTTTCATTCAATTAATAATATTTCTTGATAATATAAGAAGGAATTGGATTCGGCGGAAACAAAATAAGGAGATTTTAGTATCCGCAAAATCTTTGAAATTAACATATTTTGACTGTAATTCAGTTTTATCAATTTGTTGGCGACGGTTTGCGATTTGGTCTTACTTTTCAACTTATACTTCAATTTTACAAGCACATAATTCGTGTGGCAGCGCGATGAGAATAATTCATAGTCTCATTGTTGTGATGAGATGAATGTCAATTTAAACGACTAAACAATATTTAACACCAGCAAATCTAAATTCGCTTAAAATTTTAGGCTGCTTGACAAATTAAGCGCAATCTGAGCTCGCAATATCTTTGACGTCCGTTTCAAATGCGTAACGAATGATGAGTGACATGTGACGCGACGCGTAGCACACGAGGTTACCTCGGTCACCCCCACCCTTGTCACTCGGATTATATTAAATTCTGGAGATAGGGAAATAAAGTTACGGCGACGCGACGATCTCTTGATCTAATTCGGAGAAGAGGGTTGAATGAAATGGATAATGTGAGGTCGCGGTATCGCATTCGAGCGAACAAATGGTTAATGGGTATTATGAACAAAAGTAGACAAACATTAGGTTAGCACTTCGCTGTCAGTGTGTTCGGTTTAATAATAACAGCATCTTTGGTAAATAAGCTAGAAATTAAACAATGGTGGAATACTCAACAACGTGCAACACTTTGAATAACCTAAACGTGTTCTATGTTTTACGTTTCTTTAAACTAAGTGCATTTGTTATTAGAAAAACGGAGATGACTATTTTTTAAAAACATAGTCATCTCCGTTTCTCCGTCACAGATACGATGCATGGCTCCCGTGATTCAAATGTAGTTAAATACAAATGAAAACTCTTTAAACGATTTGAAAACTCATCGATGCTCTAAACTTTATAAAACGAGTGCATCGCAACAAAATCAATCCCTAATTGATTTACACGATAACCTTGATAGGTTCCTCTATTTTCAAAATTGTGCTTTATTTTTTTTTCTTTTCAGTTCATTCTTGCATAAACGGAATAGGAACAAAGTGTCTAGTATTGGCCATTGGCGAAGTTGTAAGGATTTCAACAACCTACCACAGTTTACGTAGATTTCGTAGGCTACGTTTGTCACAAAGAACAGAACCTAACTTTCTTCGCTTTATCTAAAAAAACTTAAGGATTCCTTGAGCATATGGTGGGTAAAGAGAAGTATGTAGTGAAGCCGTTAGTCCGATTCCTACCTATTGCATAAATTCTGGTTTTAATAGTATATTCCTCAACTTCATGCTATACCTGAGCCATAGTTAATTGTCTAATAATATTTAATTTAGATGATTCAATTTGGGTCTTCTTCGTCTTAATCTATTCCAGAGCTCTTTTCAGAGTTCTTTTCGGTTGAGTTTTTTTCCATTATTTTCTGTTCCATGCCATCTCTTTGACCTTTAATAACACAAGTCTCAACATTACTGTGTGGATCATGTATGAAGGATTTTCTGGATCTACCCAGGATACACAAAATAAAGCTACTTAATCGGTTTCCACTGTGTCCGATTTTGGAATGCGGCCAAAAGTCTAAACGCGTTTGACCGAATTGAGATTTACCGGATCCCGGTCTCTTTGCCCCGGAATGGGTCGTATTGGCCGAGCAAGTGGCCGTTTTTTACTTATTAAAAGCTTGATTGGATTCCGTTCGTTAGTTAGAGACGTTTTGCAGCGTTTGTTTGGTGCATTAGAGCTTATTTGGTCTGTATTGGTGCACTTTTATCGAGAGAATGGACACTTGCGAAATTAACTTGATAGGCATTTTATCAATAAACTCGTTTATTCGGTGGTATTATACACTGGTATATTCCACACTTAGATAGTTTTATCTTGTCTACATATTGAGATGTTTATTTTTGACATTATAATTACATCGATACGTCTCCGAAATTCTCTAGAAGACTATTCCTCATGTTAGTACATTTACATATTTAAATGTATCTAAGCTGATGTTAAACTAATCGTTTTTATCATTTATGCGTTCATGTTTATTAATAAGACCTACTAATACTTTTCTTCTAACGTATCATTTTGTGAACAGCCATTTCCTTGTATTTTGGGCGTTATCTTTTATATCTTCATATTGTTTACTCCAAATCGGGTCAAATCAAACATTTAATAACAGCTCAGCAGGTTTCGGTAATTAAAACCGACTTAACGCGATAGTTGTTTGTTTGTTTAAATCAACGCGAAGTAACCGAATAAAACTATACGCAGTATTATGTCGGGATTAAATATTAGACCTAGGGATCGAGTGAATCTTTTTCATTCAAATTGAATTAGGTTATCATGGTGAGAAGCAGCTGCTACTTTCCTAGTTAAAAATATGATATTTCAAGAAAGCAAGCATGGTCAGTCACACTGGGTACTGGCTGCTTACAGGTCGTGTCCTCTATAGGTGAAAAATAATAATTATTACGAAACCAAATAAAATTGAACTTGATATAAAGTAGATACTTGAGTTTTAGTAATTTTAACACTCACAGTGTTATTTTTATATCTATGGGATTCAATAAGAAACTAAAATTCGCGCCCAGGTGCGATTTGAACCCACAATCTGTGGCGAACTGGGTGAACGCTCTTACCAATCAAACTACTATGCAGTTGCGATACAGTTTAGATAGTTGGCGCTGACATCTCGCACAACGACGTATTTATAAAACATCAGTTTGCGCGGGTGGGTTAACTGCACGGTGGATCGGTTAGTAAGAGCGTTGGCCCAGCTTACCAGGGGTCGTGGGTTCAAATTTTACCCTGGAGCGAGTTTTGGTTTCTTATTTAATCTTTACACCTAGTTCTTTATCTGTCGATTCGAGTTTTACGGCATATCAAAAAGACCATATTATTTCAGTTCTTAATAGTAAGCCAGCCCTGCGACTATACAGGGGGTGTGTCGGCGCGCGGGCATGACAAATGGTGCACTACAGGCTGCTCTGATATAATTCGTTTTTAACCGCTGCACGTCAGCGGCCCTACCGCAGCTCTATGACTATATACAACTTTTATACAGGGAGTACGCTAAAATTCGTCAGATTAAGTAGAGAGAAAGAGAGTTGCTTGTTCTAAAGATTATGGTGTTGGAGTAGTAGTAGAGTAGAGAGTAGAAATGTTTCGTAGGTACCAACAAAATAATTACTCTTACGCATAAATTACTAAATTATTTGCTGTCAAGACCTTACGAGCGTTACACGCTTAATAAAATAAAAAAGTCATGTAATTATTGTCGACTATATTCGAGTCTTGTCAAGTAGATAGGTATTACAACTTAACCAAAATAATAAATGAAAGCGCCAAGAACTAAGCAGTAATGGCTTAGGAAACCCAAATGTTTGTGTAACAAACTCTTCACTTTCAAAGTTTCGACTGAAGTCTGAAGGCCTACTAATCTTTCGTTCGCTTTTGCTAATTAAAGAACAACAAGTAACACTTACGAAGTAATTAACGGGAGTTATTTTGCAATTCTGTAGTAACTAATTTTACGTTAAAATAATTCCTAGGAGAACAGCCTTGCCTTGTTGAGTAGCTTGTATTTTTATAAAAGTTAAAAAACCTATTAAAAAATAAAACGCCTTCGAAAAACCGACTAAAAAGTTAAAATTACGTTAAAATAAATATTTATTTTGGACCACATAGAACAGGGAATAATTTTTGTTCCAACCCAACCAAATTGAAAAAAAAAAGATTTCTTGTATTAATTTGGTAGGTAAGTCTTTTGAGTAAAAACGTTTTTATTTATATTTTGGAACATGATTGATATAATATCTAACATATATGACTTATGTTGAATAGTTTAGTCACAGCTTTTTTCGGGACGACCTGTATTCAAGTCAGGGCGCCTGCAGACGTTGAGCAATGGCGCGCGATCACGCGATAGCTTCATTTGGATCCGGACCGGGATGATACCGACAATACTATGGAAATAGAAACTTTTCCAAAATACTCTCTCCGACTTCCCGCAAACAAGAATAGTTTTCTAGGATTCATGTAGAATAACGAAATTTCTTGACCACTTGACCTTCTTGTTTTGCTGTTTCATCATTTTACACACGTCAATGCAGTTTAAAACTCCGTGCCCCGGAAATCACGTAAAGCTTTTTGTGCTGAGCTTGATATTTTTCCGGTTATGGCGGAATGCTCGTCTCACCAAATAAGAGTGAAGGAACAGATAATGTATAGGTATGCGACTAGAATTGTTACCACAGTTTGTGTAGTGTTCCAATTTATAGAATTTAGTTCTCAAGAAGACAAGACAATATGACACTTATTTGAGAAGATAATTAACAATTGAATGATGTAGATACCAATCTTTTTAAATCTTTACTTGTTGCAATATTAGTATCTAGTACTATTATATATTCTGTGATTAGACACTGAATATGTACCAGCGCTTCTTTTCAGCACTTGGCTACTGTCTGAGTTCTGTCTCGAAGCGCACCCTAAGAATGTGTGTACAGTAACTAAAATGTATCTGTGGTACAGGCGAGAGCATGAAGACATGAGTAGGTAAGGCTTTCTCTTTTGACTTTAATATAGGCGAGTATTTTATGAATACATTAATGATTATTTTAAATATGACTTTATTTAGTCCACTACCAGTAAAGAACCAGGGCCGTACCCATCGGCCGAAGTTTGCCGCCGACAGTAGCTCGCAACAAGAATACATAATTCCCCATTTAAATAAATTACAAGTCGCCGGGTCACGCGTGCTGTAACTCCAAAAGATGCCTTTTTCAGTTTTTACAAGGAATGTGCGTGAGTTTTTGACATGTTGTCTGAATAATTTCACCGTTTTTCAGATGAAGGTGACCGGATTCGAAATGTTGACTTGACATGACTGCTTGTAAATAAGGTACGTAATCGTAAGAAGGTTAGATCGTGGCTTAAAATTGCTAAAGCTACTAGCATACGGAAAGGATGAGAATTAGACATGACGGGTCTAAACACGAAATATAAATATGAGTAAATGCTACTCACTGCTCGACGTTTCGGCTGCGTTGCAACAGCCGTGGTCACGAGCCAACTACATTTACTCATATTTATATTTCGTGTTTAGACCCGTCATGTCTAATTCTCATTGTAATGCAACGCGAAAGTTTAATACAGAAAGGATTATGCCATGCAAATGAAAAAAAAAACGTCTTAAAGGTAGGTAAAGAGTCTCATAAGAAGCGGATAAAGTAAACATAACACTATGTAGGTGAGAAATTCAAACAACAACGACACATAAAAATCGCGGTCAAAAACTTGTTAGTTATGTACGACTGCCTACTTGTCTTTTATTTCCGCACTAAATAATCAAAATAATATGTTTTCAAGACCTCATTGCATAAGAAATATGGATATTTAAATCGGTTTTTTACCGTAAATCTAAAATATAAAAAACCTCCCTTCAGTCCGTGAACAATCCACGGCTGAGCCTAACCGCACCCCAAAAGAAATCTTCGGCCAGCGGACGGATAACCCAATGAGCGCTTCTTTGATCAGCCAGGCAAGACCATCCCATTGGGCATGGGGCTAGGGTGACCATGGTTTGCGACGGTCATTGGGACAAGGGGAAAAATTAGATAGCCTAGAAACATGCGAACAGGACATATTTATTTTGTATAGGACAACGTCCTTCGTCCTTGTTCTTTAGGACTAAAATTTTGCATAATTATTCTTCAACAGAATTGACGAAAGACTTTATTATTGAGATTCATCTCCTAAGGTGGTATAAATAGGTAAGAAGTAAAATGGGAAATGATTTGCTCCAAATTTTATAACGTTCCTTAGTGCTTTTGGTATAGATAGCATTTTATATTTTTGACATTCAATTGACAGGTTTGATAACTTTTTTGCACAACAACTATACATGTCAAAATAAGTAATTTGAGCTTGTTACCGCCTACGATCTGTGTGTTTTAAGATTTAGATAAGTAATTTTAAATATGAGAGTTTACTTGATTTTCATGTGTTATTCCACTGTCGTGAAGTATTTGTTCATCTTGAGCATCAGGGCACAGTTGGAAGATCAAATCCTAGAAGGAGAAAATGCTTGTCAGATCAGCAAGATTAGTGATTCATGAGTCCTTTGTATTGGACCTCCTTATCTATCAATCAACTTCACATTTGACATAATGTATTGAGCTCGGACTTTCGGCACACAAAACACACTATTATTAACCATTATCACGGATATTATGCCAAAAATATAAAACCAAACGAACATACAGGTCAAACCAAGAACCTTCTTTTTTGAAGTCAGTCAAATAGTGCCGTAGTCAAATATTTTCATAACAGTATCCGACATCGTAGCTAACAATCACAAAATATGTTTAATTTCCAAAAAATCCTTCAAAATTGTAACCAATGGTCACCCTACTGGCAGTGTCCCGAGGCTGCACTACCGATTCAGCGGGACATTCGGGACTCACGCGACGGCGAGCCTGCTAATAAGATTGGGGTCGCTTGTTTTGTTGTCCTATTTTAACAAAAAACCTCATTGTTAGGTGATTTAATCAAAATTCGCGCTTGACAGAACTGTGAGTTGAGATTGAAAAGCTATTTACAGTAGGTATAGATTAATTTTTAAATGGCTTAAAGTCGAAATATCATTTATTTGGTTCCATTTATTGATTGGCATCCAGATTTAATATTACAACATTAAAAAAGCCAACATGTTAATGCACTTAACCTAAAAAAATATCTATAAAAATATTTATTTATTCCAAAACTTTTCTCATTTTAGTTAAAATACGAAAATATAAAATATCCATTAATTAAAGATTTTGTATTAATTCAGTTTACACCATTCTTCTTGGCCTTTTCTACATCTATCCTTACTGTAACTTTTAGAAGTTCTTTGCATAGATTTCTGGTTAGAAAATGAGGTATTACTTATATACTATATTCTTACAGAACTATGCATAAAACCATAAAAGCAAACTAGGAAACTTATTTCCGTAGGAAATAGGCTTATACTTGCCCTCGCGAAGCACTATCATTAACTGTTTTATGACAACGCCACTAAATCGCTATGGCGAAGGGATTGACTCGTTTGTGTGCATAAATAAATTATCCAGCACTGGAAAATTGGCTGAATTACGTAAATTGGTTAGGCTTTTAAGTTGTACAGTCAACAGACAGCCTAGTTCAAAATTTTATTTTGTAATCAGTCAGGTATCAAACGACTGCGAGTCGCATAATAATGGAACTTCTATTGTGTCTCGTTCACACATACTTGACGAGTTA
Organism: Pyrausta aurata; assembly: GCA_963584085.1. Lineage (NCBI taxonomy): Eukaryota > Metazoa > Arthropoda > Insecta > Lepidoptera > Crambidae > Pyrausta > Pyrausta aurata. The sequence goes on along the minus strand of OY757269.1, from coordinate 883,715 downwards.
ATACCTGTGAAATATTTTTGCGTAGGTAATTCAAAAGCGTATGATTACACTAACAACTGTGAAAAATCTTTTGTGAAAAGTTGCCAATCTAACTGGATCAGCCATGCTTACTTGTACTTTTAATATAAATAAACAGATCTTAAAGTTGAATTCAATTTTTCCACACAACACAGTCACAATAAGACACGACAAGAGATTCAGAATCAAATAAGAGATAAGTTTGTTGGCTTCAGGTCATTGACCTACCATGTAATAACAGCTCATTGGCTGCAGGTAAATTAATTCGGTCTAATGATGGAAAAACTACAATAAGACATGCTTTATCATTACAAGAATTACCTTTACACATATATTTGTCATGAATCAGTAGCTTAGCCGCTAAATTAAACAACATGAAAACTTACATGAATTTTGGACGTTTTTCTTTTGTCTTTCCATCGTTGCAATATACGATTTCAAGTTATCACCATGTTAACTTTTAAAATAAACCTGTTTAAGATTTAACTATAGGTGCCCCATAATTATTTATCGTAAAGAATAAAAGTTTATTTGAATTACATTGGTCTTTTTTTTTAATTTTACCCACTTTGTTTAGACAAAGCATATTATCGTACAGCCAATATAATGTAATTAGGTACTAATAGCTGAGATTGGTAACTTTTATTAACGATAAAAACATTATTTATCATGTGAGTACCTACACATAATTCATAGATTGTCTGGAAAAAATCGGAAACGACACTAAATTATTCTTCTTCTTCGAGTACAACAAGATCGTCAGTTCACTCTCAGTGCAAAAAAAAGACACCAAGATTCGATATTAAACCAAAAGGTCCTAAATTAATTAAAATTAAAACATTTTATTAAAACGGAAAAATTGCAACCGTATCTGGCTGTATATACATTTGTTCCTTTGCTTAAAAAAATTGGGGGTGGTAGGCGGCGAAGTGTGTGCTAGCAAACATAACCTCAAAATTGTGTATTATTTTAATTGTAAGATCTTTATATTTGATATTTAAATTCACATTGCCGTGTGTTAATTGTTATTTTGTGGATGTAAGTATAATTGTGTATTTGTGTTTTTATCAAGATACGCTTGAAGTTGATGAAGTTAGACATTGCTGATTTTATTTTGTAAAGTAACCTTATAGAGACGGTTGTTTTCTGTCTGCACGCCTACTATTACTTTAATAAAATATTCAACGACCTGCAATCGAGCCGTAACAAGCTTGTTTGCCAAAGAAAACGTTTTATTAGTTAAGTGCGGTAATTCTCCCCCTAACATGGCCACTATACCCCGTTTTCGTAGTGAAGCCACATTTCACACGCACGCATCATTCGAATAGATTATTGTAGAGCGATCGCTTCGATCATGAAATAGTAGATTGTTATACAAGGGGAGAAAGCGACCCATTTCACTCGAGATGTTTCTGGCGCTCGAACGAAGTGAGAGCGCCAATAATTCGAGAGTTAAATGGTGCTTTCACCTGAGTTAAACATACTATTTTTCATTTCGACTGTGAGGAAAAACATTAAATTTACAATAGTGGTTGTAGATGTCATGGTCAGGTATTATGTAGTACAGCGAGAAAGGAAAACTCAAGTTTTTGCACAAAAAGACAGTTAATTTACAGTTCTCCAAGCATCTAACATGATTAGAAAGAATAACGACACGAATACATGAAAACAGTACGAAAAAGCAGACGATACGAAATAATTAAAATCCTTGTAAAAAATATCGATCGAATTTTCCCCACAGATAATAATTGTCAAAATTTAAAAAAGTAAGCATAGAGTTCAAAAAGAAAAAATGACACTTGACAATGTAAAAAAAATAAGTGTCATCTTGGTATTATGGCGGGAAGCCGGATATTTTAATCACAGATTAGTAAATGTATATTTTAATTATAGATTGAATCAAATGAATATTTTTTATATCAACGATCATAATAAACATGTTTTTCAATGTATAGCTAAGCAAAAATGTTTATTATTTTTATAATATGATGTGACTCAATTATCTTTGATCCAAGCTTTGACTGCATGCCTTGACTCTATACCATGCCAATTAAAACTAAATTACTTTCCACCCTAGGGATGGATAAGCTATTTTCCACCCGGCTATCTACACAGGAAAGTGCTATTTTCCGAACAGGAGAGATGAAAAGTTATTACCATCTTTAGTTTTATCTAGTTTTATACTTGTGAAATTAAATAAGAATTGTAAACAAAGTATGTAAAATTAACAATTACTTATGTCTTATATTGTATTGACTTTAGACCAAATCTTTAATTAGACCTACAGATTTTTGAATATGGACTGACAAAACGACTATGGAATTAAGAAAGTCAACAATCATAGTAATTCTATCTCTCTTTTTCTTAACGCCATAGTGGTTTGTCAGTAAAATTTAGTAGTATGAGTACTATGAAAGTTGATGAGTGACGTAAGACCGCTTGTTAATGATTTACAAATAGTAAAGATTGTTTTATTATTACAGGGATATTAGTCAGCAAAAACGGGACACATACCTACGCTTTAGCAGTTTCGGAGATATGGGATATAGGTAATAACTAAAAATCTATAAATTAATTAAAAAGACGGTTACTTTGAAATTTATTTGCAGTCGGTGTATGATATCAAGTGCGATCATAAACAGTTTACGAACATCATGCACCGGCTTCAAATGAATTTGTTTCTATTATAGAAGACTAAGCTTTTTGTGAGTTTTTTGAAGGCGGTTGTATTTTTTAGTACAACTGAAATTATTAATTACCCAGCAATTGATTAAGCTCGCATTGTTATTTACAGGAACCCCGGCATTGGTACTGGCGCACTGCATCATCAGACTTGTGATAGCAACTATGTGGTAAGTGTCATAAATTTCCTTCTTTTCAAAAAAAAATTTTTGGTTCTTGACCATGAGCAACAATTTTATAAGTTGAAGCATGGGTTTCTTGAAGGTTTCACTACAGATATTAAGCATGCGTTTCCTCGTGACTTTACCTGCTTAAGTGCTTTTCCGTGCAAACTTTCAATCTTTGATTCCATACTTTACTGAAAATGATTGCTAGCAGACTGGACTGCCTATATGTTGGCCGTTCACGTACCATTTCGGGGGGAGTGGTGCAGAACTGGCCACTTTAAATTGTATTGTGAATTTGAATTGTAATTTATTTGATTTAATTTAATTATTTTTAACTAACATAGTTTATAAGATCTACTAACAATCTATGAGTCATTGTTACTTTTAATAAATAAATTATCTATCTATCTATCTATCTATCATACTTTTAATTTAAAAATCGGCTAAAAAAGTCTGCATTAACGTATCCATAAAATGTCTGTTTCCATGTTATTATTTTGCAATCAATCGAGTGGCAACTCGATAAAACGTCTTACACTGTAATTGTAGGGAGACACAGGATACATTATTATACTGTATGAACGTCACTTTATCTTCAACAGCACTTGCCAGTTGCCAAGTAGTTTTTAATTGGCCGCACGACTTGCTATCGAGCTAAACTAAAAGACGTCTGATATTTATTTGAAGACAATGCACTTCTTGGTCGAAGTTTGTTTTAACTGTTTCTAGTTATGATGTTAGATATTATCGAAAGTTTGATAAATTAATGGAGTTAACTTTTCACTCACTGGTTTGTATTGGTTTTTTGATTTGTGTGTTATATTTTGGGACTGACTACTGACCTTTACCTTTATCATTTTAATAGACATGCAGTATTTTTGCAAAACTAATTTGGTTTAAATTGATTAGTAATATTGAACTTTTCTGTTCAATGGAATCAAATAACATACTCCTAAAAATATTCTACTAAAATAAATTGTACCTCCATTTGTCAATGTAACAAAATGAAAACATATTTCCCGACTACACGCCGACCATCAAAGTTACTTATCGCGCATCGCGTATCTGCTGCTACGATCGCTACGGCACCGGCATCCCGTAGCACGCTGGAACTAAAAAGGCATTGATCAACCTCTGCTATGGCAATGACCGTAGCCGGCATTGCAATTGACCGCACCACGTGCAGACGAAACCTTCCTTCTTCCCTCTCATTCCCGCCCACAACTTTCCCCATTAACCACGTTTTCCCACCCTCTCCAACGCGGAAAACTCTAAGGGCAGTTTGCAAGCTCAGTTTACGTCGCGATCGCGCGGCGAGAACTCGTGTCGGGTCCCGGCGATTTTTTCTCTCGCCCCGCGTAATATTTTGCATAGTGTGCGTAAGTTTTTTAAACTTCACCGCCGTGGCGAAGGCAGATAACTATACAGCCGGCCCATCGTCTGTGGGCACCTGAGTGCACTACGCGGACCGCTCGTGCATTGTACAGGAACGCGCGTTGCATACTTTATGTGATAAAATTCGACATTTGAAACGGCCTGTGTGTGGTTGTTTGTGGATTCGATTGAGAAGTTCGGAACAAGCTAATAAGTTCTTTAGGAATAGTTATTTTAAGTGATTTTAGTATCGGTGATTATAATTAGTGTGTGACTTATTTATTCGTGTTATAGATTTATAATTTGGTAAGTTATTTATTTATTTTGTTTAAAATACCTTTATTTACCGCATATTATTGTTTTGTAATTCTATGTGTGTGTACATCAGCAAACTAAATCATTTTATAGTCATCAGATGAAATATATTTTCTTCATGTTTGATAGTAGAAACGAATGCTAATAAAAGAGCTTGCCAAGACTCGAATTTGGCAACTGTTTACAGACTTTAGAAAGGTTAGTTTTGCTTTGGTATTGAAACAGTTTAAAGAAATTTGATGAAAAGAAGAGGATGTTTTTTTTCTTTTCATAAATACCTATTTATTAAGATACTCTTAAATTGAGCTTAAATGGTATTTAATTTATTTCAATAATTGAACATATTGACACCTTCTCTTAATAATGCACAAATATGAAAACAAATCTAAAGAAATCATCAAACTTTATTAAAAAATCAGGCGGTCTAATGGCTAGGAGTTATAGCTCTTCCGGGCAACTTCAAGGTAGAAAGATGGTCGTGTGCGAATAATTTTAATCAAATTAGTTATGGTTACCATAACATATCATGCACATGCCTACCCGGGCATCGAACCGCAAACTTGCCAAGCCATACAGGTTACAATTTAACGGCAATAAAGTATCGACCGGCTGCCGACACTCGATACTGAAGCCTTACCCTTTGAGCAGAGATCCGGGTTCGATGCTTTGCTTAGGCGCTCACTTGATGTGCAGGGAAGTTGAGAGCATAAATGTTTGGTATCTTATCTATATTATCAAGCTACGTGTATACCTATGTTGTTTAAGTAACAAAAAATAACGTTTAGTTACATTAGAGTGCTTTTGATTTAGGGATTTTACCTACGTTTTTCTTTCGAATATAATTTTATGATTCGTGGGAAACGAATCATAAAATTATATTATCTATTTTCTTTTCTTTTAGTTATCCATATACTTAAAAAAAACGTATCAGCTACACCACTTATAACTCGATAACGGGTAGACCAAGTTTGTTTTTTTCTTTATTGAATAAGGAAATTACCCTAAAACGGAACCGGGCATGAAACAAAGTCACTGGGACCACTAGTAACTAATTTAATAAATATTGATAACGAGTTTCTAACAAATCTGTGCAAAATTCGCACATCGTTTCCTCTTGCTAAATAGAAACAATGTGATATCGCATCTCTGTAGTGTAGTAACACTTAGTTTGAGCTCCTACATTGTTGTTTTACTACGCTCGGTTGGTGTATAGCGGGCTACGGGCGACTGATGTTCGAGGTTAGTACTGAGTACTGTGCATCACTTGGGTAGGAGTGAAATTTACTTTAGATCTTCTACCTTCCGTAAGGATTTTTTTTACATGTGACGTTAAACAAGGTTTTTTTAGTTTCGGTCGCGGGTTGATATTTTCTTAAAGGGAGTTGTAGGAATTTAAATTCGTCTTTAGTTTGATGGGATTCATTATATTTTAATTTAGTATGCTGCCTTACCCTGCTGTTTTCTCGCTATTGCTAAGAAATGTGTTAAAGGTTCCGGACTGCTAATAATGGTTAAAATTAACGATACAAGTATTTTTGATGTCCTGTCAAAAGTAAATCAACACTTCATAACTTGCTTAGCTTGATAATATTTTTAATAGGGTTTTAGATACTTTTACGGGATAAAATACGTTTTCGATAAATGAAATTTATGCCTTGAAGATATTCTAATTTAGCCGAGACGGCTATCCCGAACATTCATTAGTCTGAAAAAGTTGAAGAAACGCAAAACAAAGTTGAAAAATAAAACATGAATGGCTGTCTTGGACTGAGATTTCTTGTTGAGAACACAGTAGAGCTGACACAGAAGAGCTTGATTAAGGAGTTATATTATATGGAAACCTAGTATCTATTATTATATATTTATTAATATAAACAGCATTTGGTACAAATTATTAAAAATGAGGTAAAATGCAAGAAAATAACGGTTAAGATATTTGTCGTTGTTACGGAGCCCTAGTTCTATTTAGTCAAAGCTGGTATACTTCTTAGTTACCTAATTCATAGCTATATAAACCAAAGGTTTTACATGGCCTCCAAACCATATTAATCTGCAGAAGTTCGTTTGAGATCGATTTTAGTTTCTATATTATACCTGTATTTTTTTCCATAATTTATTAATTATCCCTTTCACGGAACTGAAGGATATTGCAATTGGAAGTCATAATATTTTGCAAGACAAGGCATCATTACTTTCGCAATGACTGATTGTAAACAAACAACTCGCATGCCACGTTTACCGGTATCTGAATTATTAAGTAGGTACAATATGCTTAAGAAATGAGTCTACTGCTGTCATTTTCAGTATAAGACGGTCATAAAAATCCAAATTAACGAACTTGTCTCTTTCGTTCGTAAAAACTAAATAACACGCAATCTCGTTGCGTACTCATTTCGCATTCATGGGCCGTCGCTGTGGGCGTGTATCCTAATTTTAATATCGGCTTCTTTCTTCGATACGTCTTATAAAATAATAAAGATACATCCCTGCGTAGTGTGGGGGTTCAGTTGTAACACGCACTAAAGGTTGTCACTATTTGTAACACTGATTTTATTTAAAGAAACACTTAATAACTTAGTTGTATAATTAGGAATGAAAAGTTGAATACCTAACTGTTATGAAATGAAAATGAAAATTCACACTAAACTACGTACGAGTAGTTGATCAATTGAATCAGATAATTTAGTCGCTATCACTAATCTATGAATGTATAAACAAATGACAAAACAGCCGAAATGCATCTTCTAACAAATCGCTTATTTATTCCCTCTTTTTGTATGGCTAAGCATCTAAATTATTGTGTTAATTAAGGTCAGTGCACTCTTTATTAGCAGCTAATTTAATTCCTTCGCTGCTTCGCTGATCACAAACGTTTAGTGAGTAGGTAATTGGCAATACTTTACGATCTTTTTTTTGTAACTCTTTTATCCTGAAATGCGGCAGCCCTATTCCCTGTCGCTGGTTCGAGTCCTGGCTCGATTAGCTGCACGCATTCGATTAACTATCGATTTTGGTGAAATGTTTTTGGAGTTACGGTCTCAGGGTAGGGTTCGTATGAAGTTCACTTATTGGACTCAGGAATTCGGGCGAAGTTCTGTAGTTATTACTTTGTATGTACGAATTAGGCCTAACCAAAACTATAATACGACGGGATACGCAGTTTTTCCTATTAATCTTATAACTTATTCTCACTAATTATTTTTTTGTAATGCTGTATGTAACCTGTTTGGTGTACTATGTAAACAAATAAAATATAATAAAACATAGTGCCGAGACGACTAAAACCTGAAGTTACTCCTTTGAAGTAATTAATTCATTAGTTTTTCAATAAATCTTGTATAAGTAATACGCTTTCCGGGTATTGGTACAGGAAGAAAGAAGCAACCGTACTGACAAAAAGTAATAATTCGCATATCCACTCACGATTTGTGCATACAGGGTGATCCATGTAAGATACTTAATATATTGCACCAAAATTATGATGGTTAAAAAATGTTATCTAAAAATATATAAATTGTATCGAAAAATAAGCTTTTCTAAAGATAGGTACTCTTAGGCCCGGTTTCGTGATCGATTGTTAACTCAACTATTAGATAAATGTCGTTACCAGCGGTTGAGTATTTACGATTGTGCGTGTTTTGAAGAAGAAATATCTACACCAAACGTCAGAATTGCTATTATAATGACCATTGGTAAAGGTGCGAAAGGTAAATCTAATCATGAATTACACAGGGGTTCGATAAATAAATAGTACTCAATATTTTTTACCCTCTTTACAGGTAAGTAAATGAAAATTTATCACAAACATTTTCTAATCATCCCTTAAACTCGTAAAACATACGCCTACTTTATCTCGGAAGGAGTTTCCTAATCGATATTATTAATATCGGCGAAATATCTGCCTGGGCCCGAGTTATGCGCGGAATTCCAGAACCGACCTGCGTAAATATAAAAAATCGTAAATATCTGAAAGGAATAGGGTATTCGTTATTTTTGGGTTAACCTTTGCATAAGATATATTTTTAGGGAAATATAGTTTCGGAGGATTCAGGTAAAAAAACGAAATGTTATAATTTGTCAGGTAGGTATTTTTTTTTACTTACACCCTTAGGAAGGTGAAAGTATAAAACTTTTTTAATTTTTACAGTGACCCCTTATTATAAAAGTCAATATTAATATCAAGGCCCAATTTCTTCATCGATAGTAATCGTAAAGTTACGTTACCAGCGGTTGAATATTTGCGATTGTGTGTGTTTTGAAAAAAACTACCTCAACCAAATGTCAGAATGGCTTTTTCAATGACCATTGGTTATGGTATTTTTTAGGGTTCCGTAACCGAATGGAAAAAAACGGAAACCTTATAGTTTCGTCAAGTCTGTCTGTCTGTCTGTCTGTCCGTATGTCACAGCCACTTTATTCTAGAACTATTAGCATTTCTCAATTGAAACTTGGTAGGTAGATGTATCCTGTTGACCGCTTTTTGATGATCAAAGAAAAAAATAAAAATAATAATATTTAGGGAAGGGGGGCTCCCATACATGAAACTAAAACCTAAAATTTTTTTTGGTCAAACCTAAGCGTAAAGGTGTCCATAGATAGGTCTTTTAAAATGACATAGAGGTTTCCAGAGGAAGAACCATTTTTTTAAAAAGTGACACGTTTGAGGGATAGGCGCTTCCAAAGTCGTAAAATGGGCGTCCCCCCATCTAACTTTTAAACTAAGCGAGTGTAAATTTTGAAAAAATATATGATGTAGATCTTAACAAATACTTTCAACGAAAATTGGTTTGAGCGAAATCGAACTAGTAGTTTTTGAGATATAGCACATCTTCAACAACCGCAAACATAACTTTATTCTCCATACAAATACTATGAAAAACAAATGTATATGTGTTGTATTTTGGCTAAGTGGAAGTAAGCATCCCTAAATCAGTTAGAGTCGGCACGGAACCCTCAATGCACGAGTCCGACTTGCACTTGGCCGGTTTTATTCTTCAAAACACATACAATCGTAAATATTCAACCGCTGGTAACGAAACTTTACCATTACTGCGGATCAAAAAACTGGCCCTAAAGCATTCGCATGTGGCATGCGAAATCGCATATTCTACGAGTATGTCTTGCTGTAATATAGTTAGATGTGATAGTTGCATCCGTGTCGGTATTGTTCAGCCGCCGCATCGCTGTCACATGCGAATGCGTAGGTATGTAATAACGGCTTTATGGTATTACTAGTCTTCCTCTTGAAATTTTTTATGTATTGAAACAACACTCTGAAGAATTATGAAGATATATTTCGAACCTACATCATTGCATATTCTGTAGGTTTATATGTAAAAATTTGCAAATTTTGTCTGGTCAATAAGCTACACATTGGTTTTTTTTGTTATTCAAACAGAGATTTATTTGATTATATCGAATCAAAACTGAATGGCAAACATAAATCAAACCCCGTGTTACAACAATTTGAACTCAGATGAATTTTTCACATTTGTTTCATAAATTGTCTGTTAGATTTAGGCTGGCCAAACACTAACACGAATGACCATTATAATATAATATGTATACTTACATAACAAACTTTAGTTCAAATGAAACTTTGCTTTTCTCAATTTCGCTGCACTTAGTTCTGAATGAATAGAAAATATTTATACGGAAGACACGTAATAAATATAGTAATTATTTTAAATTGGTTCGAATGAATGAATACTCATTCAGCACAAAGTTTGTTACGAATTTTGCAATATAGCTTTATCAAATTAGCTAAAATAGAGATTTGTTACATCTATAAATCCTCTGAGCTATACAGCAAATGGAGATTTAATATAATATCAGCAAATACGTCACTTTTACAGCAGAACTCTATAAATATCACGATTATCAGACATTGTCAAATGCGAATACATCAAAGTTTACATTGGAGCCACTGTAAACAACTGTGCGTGACGTGTAAACAAAACACAGTGATTGCCGAGCCGATGTTACGATTGTCACAGCCGATGGGAAACCTTTTGACTGAATTATAATACGTACTGGTAAGTACAGTCGCTAAAAAAACCGCCAAGTGCGAGTCGACTCGCGCAGTGAGGGTTCCGTGTCAACTGTAAAGTAAATAAGGGGCCCACTTACTTCCACCTAGCCAAAACACCCAATTGTTATTGACAGCAAAAATTACTTTGTGTTTCATAGTGTTGTATTAAGGACAAAGTTATATTTATTTCAAAATGTGCTATATCTCAAAAACTACTATTATAGTTCGATTTTGTTCAAAGTATTTTTCATTGAAAGTATTGCTTAAGATTTACACCATGTTTATTTTTCTTAGTTTCACTTTCTTAGTTTTTAAATTAGACGTCCATTTTACCACTTATGAAAGCGTACCCATATCTTTAAAATGTTTGAATTTTGGAAAAATGAACCTCAATATAATTTTAAAGGACCTATCTTTAGACACACCACACGCATAGGTTAAGGTTTTTTTTTTTAATTTTCAGTCCCATGTATGTGATTTAACATAATGCCATATTATTTTTTTGCATTAGCATCGTAAAGCCGTTAACAGAATACACTACCTACCAAGTTAGAATGTTTTAGAATAAAGTGGCTGTGAAATACGGACGAACTGACAGACAGACAGACAGACTTGACGATATTAAAATGGTTCCGTTTCTTGCCATGCGGCTACTCATCCAATTCGCCGTTCGTTGAGTGATAAATGTTTTGATTTGATAAATAATAAAAATATTTTCAAATTGGTTGTCCCTCCTGATACTGTCAATCAACTCATACTACTTACATCAGTGCTAGTATGTACACTCAACCAGTAATGCAATCTGATTGTTCCACATACAAATAAATTACTTTGCTATGAGCCTTTTCTACAGTTACGTGCTTTAAAAACATAGTAAATTCCATCATACCTACAAGGCTACAGCTTAAGGTTTCCAAGGCTTGTAATCCAGGAAACGTTTCTTGAGCCACTAAGCCATGAACATAAAAAATAACCACCCAGAAAAAAGTCCCCGTTCCTTTTGTGTCCTCGGGACATTTTTCCGATGATAGTTTTTCGTAAAATAACAAAACGGGCATTATCGCGAGTTTACCGGCCGTAACCAGAACTTAATAGCACAATGCGAATGAATGGAGAAGGATTACCCAACTTTATTTAATGTATACTTACATGGTTTGTGGATTTAAGCTATCCCTAAAGAAAAAACCCCAGACCGAATGCTAGGTTATCGAGAAAGCAGAACTGGATCCAGAATTTTATTAAGAAAGTTATACGTAGAAGTTCGAAAGCATAGATCTTTTCCATCTGCAAATCCTGTGTGACCAGGATCTACAGCTTAAATTCATTGAATACTTCTATAATATCTGAAGATTATCTCAAATTCTTTGCCTTCACGGCAAAACTAATAAATAAGTATAATAGAGAATAGTTTATTTTTGTTTTTATAGTGTTTTGTCACCATAAAAACTTGATAATATAAATTGCACTTGTAAAAAGACAACTGTGACTTTGTGACAGACGAGGATTGAACCCCGTGTCTTACGCCATCCGGGCGTATGCCTATACCACTCGGCCACCGTCACATTAACAAGCCTGTTGAATTTTGCAAGTGATTTTTCACATAGTCGCAGTTGTCTTTTTACAAGTGCAATTTATATAATAAGAGAAGTTACAAAAGTACTATCTTACTTCATTTTCACTTGATGAAAATAGCTATAGTATCATAGCAGCTAGTTATCTATAAAATCTATCACTCCATAGAATTCAGTTTATATCGTTAATAATGATTACGCAGGTAGCTCTTTTGTTTGTCAGTATTTGCAACTCTGAAAAAGCAGGTTGAAATAATTACGTCTATAATAAGATTTCGTGTCGATATTTTCATGCGTGACCCTTCTAGTCCGCACTCTTTTGCTGTAATAGTTTCCGGTCTATCGGGCGGGCTTATTGCATCTTCTTCCACCCGACTGCAGGTGGTGATAATCCATTACCGGCAGTTAATTGGATAGCCCGCAATCTATTTTTCGTAGAACATTATGGCGGACATAATGGTTCGTAAAATGTTTATTAGGCGAGTTGTTATAGTAATTATTTTAATTACACGGAATGTGAGTCGAATGAATTGGGTTATGGCTAATAAATATGATTTGTTTTTGTGTATTATTTTATGTAGAAAACATGGTTTCATTACGGAATAAAAAATAAATTAATTAATCGTGTAAAGTAACAGGTTTTGTGTTCTAAAAGATTTCATACGAACTTTAACTATTTATTTAGGTGTCTTTTGATCAGTAGGTACAAGAACTTTAGTACCTAAACCTGAAATCATATAACCTATTTTGACCTAATTTATTTGTTTGTCGTACATTCATAGTTACAGTGATACACTTACAAATGCATACTTGTATTATTGTGCAATAATCCAGTAACTGCACTTGCCAAAATGTTTGTTGTTTTTGTGCAAGACCACTGCAGCAAGCAACGCGAACAATTCTGCAACTAATTAAACATTCGCACATTCGCGGTCCGACTGTACAATAAACAAGCTAGCGCACTTTAAACAATCGAATATACTAACTAAGGCCCAGTTGCGTGATCAATGGTTAACTCAAGCCATGGTTAAATGTCGTTACCAGCGGTTGAATGATTACGATTGTGCGCGTTTTAGAAAAATACCTTAATGAATGGTCATTCTGATTTTTATTTTCATTTCGTTATGGTTTTTTTTCTTCAAAACATGCAGAATCGTAAATATTCAATCGCTGGTAAGGACATTTTATCCATTTGTTGAGTTTACTATCGATCACACAATACACATTTTTTTTATTGTTATCTTAGTATTATTTATCCTATGAATTCAAACACAATGTATTATTGTTATATGAATAAATGAATTGAATTGAATTGAACACATGCTTACATGCAAAACTGATAGAATATACCACCATTGTCTTGACCATGTTTTAAACAAATAAATGCATTTTAATTCACGCAATCGACCCTCAGATTTAAGCCCGACCAAAACTGGAGGGAACTAAGGTTACGTTTAGGTTAAGTTCTAGTCTAGGTCTTGTGGTGACTTAAATCTTGAGTTATGAGCTGTGAACCGTCGATGGAGGAAATCGATAAGATTTTCTAAAATGCTTTCATTGGCTAGAGCACTGAATTATGAAGTGCTAATAGGTAGCGTGTTGGAGTGTGCCTAAGTACATAGTACTTTTGCATATTTGCTACTTTCTGCCCGTTAGCTACTACTTTATTAACGTGTGCCTATAAAATATGATCTTTGATATAAAGTAAATACTTTTTTTTTGTATACAAAAATTAAAAATATGAAAATGGTAGAGAGACAATGCTTTTGGCATGAAATCCGCCATATGTACAATATTATGTTTTGTGCTTCTTTCCGCCACGGAACGCTTGGCCCGATTTCGCTTATTATTACTTTGTTGTGTTTGTTATTGTCTAGAGTAGGTTCTTATGAAAGAAAAAAAATAGGAAACGGGTGAACCGATTTAAAATAACGGGGCCGGGGGTGAAGCAAAGTTTGCTGGGACGGCTAGTTTTCTATAAACGTAGGCTTACAAGTTAATTTTGTCAGTTACCCGTATGGGGTAGTTGTGAGGGAGAGGTCCACGATAAAGGTCAAGAGACTGATAAATATTACAATATTCTTGACTTTACTCATCTTGGTACAAAGAAGGCTTAAGTAAGTATGCAACTAAGTGGGTATTTCAAACTTGAGCTTGAGCTTAATCTTCAGTAGCTCACCTTCATTTACTAACACCTATGCAATTCACACCTACCTATTCAGACTTCTCCTAACCAATTAACAAGTTAACTTCGTGTGTTTCTAACCACTCCGTTCCTTGTGACTTGCACTTCCAAAGCGAACAATTCCGAATATTTGGCATTATTTGTTCTGCTCGGAACAACATGCCCAACTAATATTAATCGGCGGTAAGATGAGACCATACTCCGTAACACAACGTCCGTGTTTTTGAATATAGCTGTCTCGTTTTCACAACCTTGCGAGGGAAAGGGATGACCAATTCAAAATCCACAACATTTAAAATTAACAACATATTTACTAAGGTAACTGTCAATTCAAGCATCAAAAATACAGCCCTCTTATGAAAAACGTGTGTCACAAACGTATCAAAAGACTCAAACATTTATTGAATCACTATTGACTTAGGGATTCTCAAGAACGATTAGGTAGATTTTGTATTAATCTCGATGGATAAGTATGAATTGCACGGTGAGTTGTTATTACTACGTATAGAGAAGCTATGCCATGCAAAAATTGTGTCGCAACTCGATGACAAGATTGTTACGTATTCCTTGAAATTTGAATATTTAATTTGAAACCGCTGTATGCGTTGATGCCAAGTGGCGTCAAGTCGTGGCGCAAGAAATTCGTTTGTGGTCAGTTTTATATGCTAGTAAAATAGTAGTTCGATGGAAGTGCGAAAAACACTACACAGTCAGCCAGTCAGTGTTTACTGAGGATTACAAAAGACTTCTTCTGTGTGAGCTCGCTCCATCTTCGACTCTGTCTTTGCCACGTCAAGCTTTCTAGATATGAGGTTCGAATATGGGCATTCATAGAGTGGGACCCCCGAGACCGTTACTGATGGCTCCCGCTCGTGGGCCAACAAAGTTCCCGTGTGTAAATAGGTTAAGTTTCGGTGCGGTGCGATTTGTTTACATGTCTTTGAAGAGGCTTCGGTTATTATGTTACAGCCAAATATAGTAGTTTCCCATGCGTTGATTCAGAACCGATAAATAACTAGGCTGTCTTCATTTATTTCTGGGTATTCAAGAGTGATTTCTGTGTAATTGAACTGTAAAAATTTTCGTAGACTGTCTTATAAAACTGGAATTTCTTTAGCAGTATTAATTTTCTACGAGATCAAATCAGAAATGAGGAGACATGTAGAAAAACTCAGAAAACGGATACTCTGCGAATCAGTAAGCTCAAGTGGCAATGGGCAGGGCATATAGCGCGAAGAACTGATGGCCGTTGGGGCAGAAAGTTCTAGATTGGTTGACCCTTTTACCAAAGGCTATACCTTTGGTCTTCGGACGTCAACCGACAAGATTGACAGACGACCTTGTAAGAATCGCAGGATCATACGGATGCAGACTCACAACCGGTCGCTGTTATAATTAACGATGATAAAATTTTCATTGACTAATTGTACACAATTTTTTTTCAGCAACTATAATTTCAAAACGAAAGTTTTTTAACCTAACCTTCTTAAAAAAACCGGTTAAGTGCGTGTCGGACCCGCGCACTGAGGGTTCCGTGCCACCCTTAACTGAATTCAGGGTCCACTTACTTTCACTTAACGAAAACATCACAATATATTGCGACAGCAAAAATAACTTTGTTTTTCATAGTGTTTGTATGAAAGACAAAGTTATATTTGCGGTTGATAAAAATGTGCAATATCTCAAAAACTACTAGTTCGATCTCCTTCAAACCAATTTTCGTTGCAAGTTTTTATTGAGATCTACACCATATATTTTTTTCAAAATTTTCACTTTCTTAGTTCAAAAGTTAGAGGGGGGGGGACGCCCATTTTACCACTTTGGAAGCGCCTATATCTCAAACCTTACACTTTAAGAAAAAATGGTTTTAGAAACCTCAACATCATTTTAAAAGACCTATCCATAGACACCCCACACGCATAGGTTTGAGTAAAAAAAAATTTTTAGGTTTTAGTTTCATGTATGGGAGCCCCCCCTTAAATATTATTTTTTCTTACTTTTTGTATCTGAATCGGAAAGCGGTGAACAAAATACACCTACCTACCAAGTTTCAGCTATGTGATGCTTATAGTTTCAGAATAAAGTGGCTGTGACATACGGACGGACAGACAGACAGACAGACAGACAGACAGACAGACAGACAGACAGACAGACAGACAGACAGACAGACAGACAGACTTGACGAAACTATAAGGGTTCCGTTTTTTGCCATTCGGCTACGGAACCCTAAAAATGATGAATTCTAAGCTACTTGGGCGTGTGAGAGAAACATGTTGTTTTCAAGTCTGTAAAATAAGTAGGGCATCACGGATTAACACCTTCAAAGCCAGAAATAATACTGTAAACTACTATTAATCTTGATAAACCTATTAACTCCACTAATACACACCCACTAAGCGACGCTACCATATTCATAATCAAATCCTTGAATGGGCTCACGTACTCAATCTCGATAGATTTCCATACAGCTTGTCAAAGGCCATACATATACTATCGGATTGTTTATTCATGGAGTTATCATAATCGAGACACCTGTAAGATCGGGCTGAAAATATGCCGCTTTGATGTCAATGATATGTTTTGGAACACTGTTTGGTGTGTGGCTCAAGTTAAAGAAATTGTTAAACTTTTCATAATTTGATTACTGTCATATGAAGCTGGTACCTAAAAATTAGGATTGCAGGAAAATCCCACAAACGAATAAAATAAAATATATTTTTACACTATCTATCACAGACACACACAATAAAGAACTTCCATTTATCTTGTCGCAAGCTTATTGAAATCAATAAAAATAATAAAAGTTACCGGTGATAGAAATCATTATTAATAATGTGGCCAACAATGGCTGTACATCAATATGAAAAGTACAGAAAAAAACTATTCTGAGTCTTGATTAGGTATGGCTATAAAACATACTTAAATGACATTAAACATCGCTAGAGCATTCTAATTCGAATGCTTTCTACTATGTGTCATATCATAAAGCTTCATTGTGTCTGCTGGCCGTAAATTAAAACTACTACAGCTCAAGGCTACAAGCTGAGGCCTTATTCAGCTTGCTACAGCTCGGTATTATGACCTCATTCAGTGCTACGTGCTACGACCAACTGCCCTGTAGTGTTAATTAGTGATGTTGTCCAAACTATCGATATAATCGATAGTAATTTTTATCGATGCTGTTCACGGTGCATCAGTGAAATTCAAAAGCCAGCCAGTAAATACAAATTTCAAACGATGACCATGCTGCGGTGTCATTCCATTGATAAGGACATACGTTTTGACAATGGCAATAAACAATTTTTGACTTTGACTTTAACTTTTACAGTATTGTCCGATTGATTTCCCTAGTTACCTACCTACTACTCCATGAATATACTCGATTCATGGAGTCTAGATCAGTGACTATTCCAGATGTATTTTTTTATGAATAGACAAATCTATTTCCTACTGTATTGTGTAGTTTGTGTATGCTGTGACAATTGTTTCAGCTCGTAAGTAACAATTTCCGATCGTATCGATACCTTAGCAGTCAGCCATCTCGTATCTTCTTCTTTTCAGTCGTACCTATATTTCTGAAGGTTGTGCCCGTCTTGGTAAGCCTTAGTGGATGATCTTACGAGCTGTTTCCACGCCACTCTATCTTCAGCTTGTTTATAAGCGGCAGTCACCAGAAGCCCCGTGATTTCTTTGATAGAGTCCGACCAGCGTCTCTGAATGACCTGAATGACCTCTTTGTCTTTTGCAATATAAACTGTAACTTTAAACTTTTTTAATTTAAAATTACAGCAAATATTTGTTAACTCAATTAAAATTATCGATACAAAATTTATCGACTGTTGCTCATCACTAGTGTCAATACCAGCGCAGCTGATTTATTAACAGAGTGCACTAATCGGCAGTCATCGCACGTCGCGCTCTAATATCGGGAGAGCTCTGAAAGAGTTACAACTGCGAATTTGAGTCGGTGTTGCGATGTTTGTTCCTAGTTTTCCACTCTGACGTATTTCATTTTGCTGTGGAAATAAAGTTTATGATATTTTATTTTTGAAATAGGAAGAAGTTGTGATTCTTTCAGTACTTTCCAAAAGTATTTGCTTGAAGATGCGTTTGCTTTTATGTGCAGAAAAGTAACTATTGTTGGGATTGTACATACCCACCACTTTTAGCATTATAAATAACTTTCCTTAATTCTTTCTTATACGATTTCAGAATTATCAAGTTATGCTGTTTTTGCGATGTGGTTTTAAGTTGGCTTTTTAATGGTTTCTTATCTTTTCTTCGCAACTGTAATGGAATAGGTGAATATTGACTGAGCAAGTAATCACTACGTTATATGAATATTAATGACAAATTTTCTATTTTCCTTTATCTTGCTTGTCGCGGCGTCCAGCCTTCATGGTGAAGAGACGGACTGGCGACTTGAACTGACAGACTGATGGACAGATGAATAAGGACTTTTGTTTTGAATTTTAACTTTGACGAGTAAACAATGGATTGATTGAATGATTGATTATTTACGACGACAAGTCTAGTTTTATACGAAAAGTATATTGCTTTTCGCCTCTACCTTGAGTCGTATCATAAAACTCGTGTTATGAATATAAATGCGTGCGATATTGAGATCGACGCGAATCACGCGCCACTGATTTAAAGTGTCACGCCTCGGAACTACAAGTAAGATCCTGTTTTGAGCGCATGCCTCAATTGGTTGATGTTATCTATTTTCAAGTGATGAGCTTGTATGAAGTGTAATCAGAAGAATAGGTACTGATCAAATCTAGTTTCATAAAAAAGTGGCTGACAGGACTTGTGCGTTGAGCTGATTATGAGCTCCAACACATTGGAAAAGTAAAAATGTGATAGTTTCTTTCTAAAATCTAAAATAACTTTCCTTATAGCATACCTTTTTAAATTAATCAATAAATCATTAATTAAATATGTAATCCTAAACTGTAATGACCAACTGTGGACCAATAGCGTCGACCACTTCAAATGTATCACAATCTTGTACATAATAGGCTCAATTAGTTTAGAAATAATGTCTCAATAAATAAGTTACTTTAAAAAAAACGCAACAATAATTAAAATAAGTACTAATAATTTAATTTAACTTATTCTTCGTAAATTTTCATAAACCTTTACTGACATTAGGCTCATCAAATTCTCACGCATTGTTACTGTTTTTTAAAGCATAAAGTTATTGCTAAATCGAAGTTGCTAAAGTATTAAATGTTTATACAAACAATACCCGAACTCATCCCAAGAGGATCCCATTACAACTGTTACTGCTCCACCTTGCACGTATTAATTCAGGATTCGCCATAAAATAGTAGCGAAACGTGAATTCGTGCACCTTTAGTATTGCCATAAAGGAATTTACGGACGAAACTAAAGTAAAATGTCGGGCGAGTAAGGCTAGACCGCATAAAACCTAACCAAGTTTGCTCCCAAGTTATTATAGAGGATTTTCCGCCGCATGTGGACATAGTAAAGATAAATGATAAGAGAAGGCTCGCTTTCCAAGTAGACAGACTTTTGTTTCGTTATTCTGTAGCTGTCTATGAATTAACTTTTATTTATATATTTGAAACACTTCATGCACAAACAAAAGGTACATTATGGCGGATTTAATGCTAAAATCATTATCTAACAGTCAACCATAGGTCTATACGATAAAATACAGGCGGTGCGAAGGAGGTGATAAAGGCACAAAAGAAAGAGCGTGACGATAAAAATTATAAAAGGCATTTAAAACAAAAAATAAAAATACACACTACTTATTACTGCATTCATTAATACATTTAAGCAATTTTATACATCAATCGTTCAAAATAATACATTATGTGTGAGCTGCAGTTTAAACTCTAAACTACAACAAATTGTTTTTATTTACACACAAAACGAATATCATTTTGCATGCCCCTCCTGAAAAGGCAAACCTACCTTACCCGTGCGCCACAGGAAGCTTATTTAAAAAACCACTTAATTATTTAGGCGAACTGAGTCTATTGTATCTAATTATATTGTGGCTGCAGGGTGTAACTGGTGGCACTAGAGTATTGTCCATTGTCAGGATAAAATATTTATCACTGCAAGGATTTTCAGGTTGATGTTTCACTTATATCAACAGGATTTGTACTTGAAATTCTGTGTATAAAAATTCAATCAATTCTAGTCCTCAGTGATTTTATTTATGTCAAACAAATGCAAATTATTATGTCCAAGTGAAAGATCACTTACAGACGGACCTACCGTCTGATAGTTAAGTTTCTTTGATTATTTACAAGTCTGATATAAACTGTATTTCAGATAAAAGTACTTAACACGTTCCGGGACAGTGAACGCCTACAGGCGTGAAAACAATAAAACATCTATTGTGTCTGGAATAGTGTCCCGGAACGTGTTAATAGTATTCAAGTAATTAGTAAACTTGTGGAAGGCAAGAGGGATACCACCTCACAATCTTACTTAGTTTGGAGTTTTTTTGTTAAGTTGTAAGCAAATTATTTTTTAAGGATCAAACTCCACTGGCAAGACCCTGGCTTTTAAATAAACTGTTGCGACAGTGAAAGCAATCGATTCACACATGAATATGCTTAAATATTAACCTATAAGGTATTAGGGTACGTATAATTTTTAAATAATAGTAAATGATGACGCGGTCAAAGATGATCTTGGAATATTGTTCACCCCTTTGGTTAGACGTCCATTTCCCAATAAACTTTTCAAAGTAAACGTTTTAATCAGTCAGGTATCAAACGAATGCCGAGAGTCGCATAACAATGGAATTTTTATTGTGTCTCGTTTACACATACTTGACGAGTTAAGCATGCGTGCATGTCATAAGGCCCAAGCTCAGGCTCAGGTAGCAGTGTAGCGTATAGCCCTAAATGTTCGATGAGGGTGTAAACACTGCCGCGAGCCATCGATCGGCGGCTATATTAGAGGCTGTCGCCTGGGTGCGTATTGCGATGCAGCTTCGACAGTTAAGCAGCTCTGCTTTACTGAAAAATTAGCAATTTGTATTGCAATTTCGCATTTATTAATAAATAAATAAATAAATATGTGCCAGACAGCACACCAATTGTCTGGTATCGTGGTGGAATTGTCTTCCTTGTGTTACGAAGTACCAGATAACGATTATGACGGGGGCGTCTCCCATAAATACTTAAATACATATTACATCCATGTTTTAGGTACAAATGTATTATTATAATTTAACAAGATAACTATTATATATATCCATACCATTGTAGTCTTATTATAATATTTTTCACTCAGTGGGAATTGAACTGCCTGGAAATTGAACAGATTAAGATGGATCGCAATATGCCCCCAGAACGGAAGAAACGCACAAATATGTGTGTTTGTTATTTTATTTACTAAGGCCTAAATTTATAAAACATTGATAAATTTTATAACCGACTTGAGATAAGTTTAGTCCATTTTAAAATACTTAGTGCCTGTGTACTATGAACAAATAAATACTAACCATGAAGCAGTCACAGGTATCGCTAATGGCTTCTAATAAACATTATGCAGACATTTGTTTATACAATGATGAGCTGAATTTAATCAGACTTACCTACGAAAACTAGCAAAAAGTAACACACCGAGGCTGAAATAATGAGGCAGTTGGCAAACGAAATAGCAACTGTGTCAATTTAACTTCCTGCTACTTAGCGACGACGTGGTTTCTTTAAGTAAAGCTACCAGGAGTAAGTAGAGGTACAAGTTAAGCTGTCTATTATCATTTAAAGAATTGTGGTAAATAACCATCTGTGTGCCAAAAATAAACAAGACATATTAAAAAAAGTGTACCTACCTGCTTTAAAACTATGTGACAGGTTGCATAAAAAACTGCGTTATTTTTCCCAAAACGGTATTATTGCGTTGTATTTTACAATAGGATTTACTATGGTAAGGTAATTTTACTTATATGGGTCGAATATTTTTTTCTATTCTTCTTTCTTTCGTTACAAAAGCTACAATGTAAGGTTAGCTTAAATTTTATAATCTTGCCTATCATGTACTTTGTCTAGGCATTTGTGTGCTACGCAGTGCGGTTCCAACATCCAAGTTCCAACATTAACCTTTCAGCCCCCGGCGGATGTTAACCGACAAAGTTAATTTTAACTGCACCCACACGTACCCATTTAACTTTACATTTAACTTTGAGACGGCATTGCTCGCGTTTTATTGTATCGTCTTAATTCGTTTTGGATACTCGAGTAGTTTCGAGTTAACTTTGTTGGTTGTGAACCACTTGCGGGAATTTATGTAAGATTGACTTTCGACTTTTATGAGTAAATAAATAAGTGGTGAGGTGTGACAGAGGTTTGTAATTAGGCGTTTAGATTGCCACGAACACGGACGGAAGTATTTATTTTGTTTGCTTTCTCTAGAATGTTTATAGTATTAAAGTTCTCCTAAAGTCTTATATATTCTTTATATATATATATATTCTTTATTGCACTTAAAAGATGTACAGAAAATACAAGAAGTCACAATGTGAACAAAGGTGGGCTTATCCCTAAAAGAGATCTCTTCCAGCCAACCCATAGGTGTTGGAAATGAAATAGTTGCGGTTATCGGCAGTGCTAGATTAATAATACGGAAAAAAGTTATAATTTATTTATATTTTTTTAATATTAGTAATAAACTAAATACTATAAATAATCTTACATAACGTATTTATATATACATATAACATAATAATAATAATAATATATATATATATAAATAAAATATATAAATATAATGTACTATCCGTGTATAAATGCATACTCTACGATGAAGAGGGTATTTGAGAGAGTAGATGTTCTTTAACTCTTTTTTTGAATATTTGAATATTAGAGCTTTCTTGCAGTTCTAGAGGCAGTTTGTTCCAGAGTCTCGCAGCATAGACAGAGAAGGAGTCAAAGAAAAATTTGGTATTACTCCTTGGAATTTCGAGTGTGGTGGTGATGCAAGGTCTTCTAGAGCGTGTGGGAGGGGGAAGTCGTTTGAATCGACATTGGAGATAGGTTGGAGACTGAGGATTGTAGATTATATTGTATAGGAAAGTGAGGATATGCATGTCACGACGCAGGCGAATCGGAAGCCATTTTAGTTGGGTGCGATAGCTAGAGATGTGGTCATATTTCCGTAGATTAAAGATAAACCTAATGGCCAGGTTCTGGAGACGCTCCAGTTTATTAAGCAGCTCCTCGGTCAGTCTTATCTCAGACAAGGGTGCGGTTGCGATCTCGCTTTTTCATTTAAACTGCTCTGCTTTTATAACGTTTCGGGACAGTGAACGCCTACAGGCGTGAATAAAATAAAACATCCATTGTGTCTGGAATAGTGTCCTGGAACGTGTTAAATGGATGAGCAAATTTTGTATTGCGTATTACCAATTTCCATGCCTTAATTTCGACCATACGAGTAAGTTAAGTAAGTTGGATCGCAATACCAATTTGGCGACTCAGCTAGCTGAGTGGGGTTTGGACTGCCTGGAACTTGAACGAATTAAAGCAAGATCGCAATACGTCCCCACTTGAGCATTAAACTAGTATTTACTTTGAAATAAAACTAGTGTAGTACCTAGTTTTGTACGCCAGTGTTGTAGTAAGCATTGACTTATTGTTTTGGGTTAAAGTGATCGTCTTCTTTACCACAAATGATTAGGTACTTAATATTTAGTCATCTACATAAATCACACGATAAATCTTCGAAACTCGCCTAAAATATTTCCCGAGTCTGTTTAGCAAATAGGCCGTTATTTGTCCGTCCATCGACAGATGTTATTGGGCGCCGTCTGCGCTGACCGGGTCCGAGATATTGTCCCTTGTTTGCCCCATTTCGGTAACTGATTGTCGGGGCGGCTGTTTGCCTCGAATGTTTTCTATTATATATACTAGTAGTACCTAAATGAAAAAAACTGTATTGACCATTATCCATTTGTTTTGAACAAATAAGAAAGTAATACATATTATATGATTGTGAATTTATAAATGTATGTTAGTTTCATGTAAGTGAACGTCATTAAAGGGTAGGTCACTACCTACCTCACAAGGTAGAAAGATTTTCTACAAAACGTTAAAATGCTCTTATTAGGACGTGTAGTAACGAGGAGACCGACGAATAACTTTTACCACTTTAACTAATAAAACCACCTATTTCGGTAGTTACAATACCTAAATTGGATACCTTATTACATGAATAAACTCCCAAGCTGCTTTCAAGAGTTTTTCAAACTCTCATAAATATGAAATGAAGTTACGACCAGTTTTAAGAAATAATTGGAGGAGCCGGTAGAACTTAGTCCGGGTTACTCTGAGCACTACTTTAAAACTATAAATTTGGAAACACAGCGAAACATTTGATGCATTACTTATCATAATAGTTGTTAAATATACTTGGTAGTTTATAAACTCGCAATTAATGTGTTCAATAAACAGGCCGACAAATAAAAAGTACCTACTGAGTTGTTGTGAGATTTGAGTAAATATTTTAAGGCTGTCTAAATTTTTACTTACCTTATTTTTTGAATACAGTTCAAATTATGTACCTACCTAGGTATTTTTTTTTAAACCAAAATCTGAGACCTAGATAATTGGATTATTTGGTCCAGTCTGGTTACAAAATAAGATACAGTGCATTTATATCAGTTACCCTTAACTACTATTTATTTAGGTACCTTAATGCAAACAAAGTTGTAAAATTATATTATGTACTCTCAGTAACCCAGATTCCTACTTGTATATAGAATTTACTCCTTTTACCCTGAACTAGCCACAGTCAAACTTCAAACTTCCAATCAATTATACGATTATTAGTCGTCGCAGGTGACAGTGGTCCAGTGGTTGCGGTCCTAAACCAATACCGCCGGTTCATTGCCCGCGCAAACATACGAAACTCAACCAACCGGCTCATTCGATCACGTTGTGTGCTAAGATTTCTTAATGAGTGCTGTATAGGTCCGTAACAGAAAAGTAAACATGGTTACTGAAGGTCTATTAATTTGGGGTGAGCAACTTAGTGTTGAAGAGAAAATCTAAATTTATGGTAAAACGGCTCTTTAAAATATGTCGCCTGATGATCATATTCATTATTTTGTTGGTCCATCACTGATCAGGTTTTGTTTTAGGAACGATTACTGGAGGAGAAAACGAAATATTCTCAGGTATCTTATTATACTCGTACCTACTTTATGCGATTTCCATTTCTATTGAAAACTTCCTGTGATAATAATGATAAAAAAATGTGTTATAAAAATATAATTGATCACAGTTTTTTTTTCTGGAACGAAAAGAGCCTATTAAAAAAAGAAGATTTCAAAACGTTCCAAAAAGCCGTTAGCCCAAAGGTATTGATTCCGAATTTCAAGACTGCAAAAATACAGCCGAATAAGTCGGAAGCGCGATAAGGCAAAAGAATGGTGGGCGATAGAGATCGCGCGCGGGTGCTAACTGCCCATTATTTGAGAAGGCACATAATTCCCTCTATCTGCCCACTGTGCAACTGCTAGTTATGGAGAGCTAGGATTCTAATTTATAGATGCTATCGATTCAGTGTGTTGGGTTTGTCTGTGGCTTTGTTTGTTAGAAATCCTATCTGGTTTCATTCGATCATAGGAAAGATCCACTTTTATATTACATATTTAAGTCAAGTAGTAGTTAGTTCAATCAAGTACATTCCAACTTAGAGTATAGTATATGTTTCATCAACATCAGTCAGTAGTTTTTGAGATATGAGTAGGTAATATAATAACTACAAATCATAAAAAAGTCAGTCTTTTGAATGCGGCTTCACTTTTAACTTATTTCAAAAATAAAAAATAAGAGATACGTTAACTCGATATTTTACAAGAAGAAAATTTTGTGGAAATAATAATAAAACTGTGAAACACTAAATAAGTTCACATTTTCCCGATATCTTGCTTTATCTTTAAGCTATCAAATTAATGTCAATTAAGATGGTACAAACGAACTTTAATTAACTTTATTAAATGTTCTTAACAATTTCTCAAGTCAAAAGAACACTAAACTCCAACTGATTTCCTCTCAGTAATATCCGAGAATATCTTATCTTATCTCAGTAATATCTTAAATAGCGAAAATTAACTCCAAGAAACTAATAAGTTCTCTTCTCAATGTTTTTATTTCACATATCTCACGGCGCAGCGCTCCTTGTGTAAATCCCCGGGTATCTTTTCAATTATCTCCTTCCCCTTGATTAAGCGTTATTGGCGTTTTGTAATTAATACCTCCTTGCAGTATGGTCGGGTAAAGTTAGTAGGTCGTCATTTCAGTGAGGTCTTTCACTAATAGTGTTAGAAAAAAGTGAAAAATGGTTCAATTTTAGACCAACTTGTAACCAGGTATGCCAAGCGCATTACGATAGTTACAAATGGCATTTGATTTCAATTTTCTTAAAGTAAATACATATTTTGATACATTAATTCACATAACGAAGCATAAGTACCTCTTAGTAATTAAATACAATTATTTTTAATGACACAATGATGTATCCCAGTGACGAGTTTGTCACTGGGATCACATAAATAGTTCAGGGGCTGTAATGGCCATCGGAAAAGCAGCATTTGTGTGAGCGCGGTATTAAATTCGGCTGATCCGATTACGCCGCTTCATCGCGACTGTATTTCAACACTACCGATTGATTTGGGACATTCAAAAGGTTCATTTATTTTGCAGTGCTTGTTTTTTGCTTGCTGTAAGCTGTGAAGTTCTCACGTTGCTTAAAATTTTATTACGCTAGTTTTACTGATTGATTGGAATGATAAAAATACAATTTCATCGTCAAGTTAAAACTGCAGGCTTAAATTGTGGGTTGCAGGCTTAACTATACACAGTAAATCATTTGAATTTGGTCTCATTTGAAATTTGAATTTGTGTGTGTGTGTGTGTACGGAAGACTTTTATCTTGAGATAAAAGTCTTCCGATGCATCTCAATATGCTTGAACCCCTCACGGATGTATCTATCAGCATTCTTTTGTTTACGCGACCGCGGCGTCCTGTTGACCCGTTAGCGAAATGAAATGAAATATTTTTATTTGCCCATTTTTTTTTAATACCCAGTATAACTATGATTCGCGATAGGTTCGTAGTTCCGGAATTCTAGCTCCAAATATCGAATCCAAAACATTGCCGTGTAAGTTAGTACAATCGTCCTGAAAATGACTACGACAGTCGTCTACGAGACTCCGTAGCATGCTACGAGTATTCTTAGTGTTTTCATAGCGTTCCACGTGGTTGGGTATTTCGTACTTGCTACATGAAAAGTATTGTTTCTTGTTTAATTTTGATTGAAGTACCTTAGATACCTGTTAGCAAAATCCTACTGCGATAACAATAGATTGTTGGTAAACAACGACACGTGGGTATCTTTTTAGGAAATCACGTTCAACTGTATTTCTGTTCTCTTTCAGAAGTATTTAATAATACGTTTGAATTTTTATCATTCTAACAAAAACCATTCTGTAAAAGATCACTCCCAGCAATAAGCCAACATAAATTATTTTTATAAAACGAGTAGGTACTTTATCGCCAGTTCCAATCGAATGATTTTAGTATTTTAATAAGGACAAAAATACTTAAATGTACTCAGTTTAAGCATAAACGTAGCCTGCAAAGAATCGGTCAATCTATTAAACAATGCACAGCCGAGGATTCTAGACCGTAATGGCTGTCATTACGGTTACTAACGATATGCTAACTGCCACTGAATAAACAAACTATTAATATAATGGCCTTTGTGGACTGACAGTTTTTCTTGAAAATTGTTGTAAAGGATGGTTAGCTGTCAGAATTGACATAGAAATTTCATTATTGGGCTGGATATGTTTAAAAGACTAACCAAATAATGGCTGATTATTATACCTTTACTTTTCTAAATATTTACCTTCGATTATTCTCAAATGCACGTTTATTAACTTTATTATTTATGGAAATAATTTTATTATTTATGGAAATAGGGATAATAAGTATATGTTCAATCGAGGTTTCTCGCGCCTAACTACGAGTACTTCAACGAAAAAACACTCACGACACGAAGACGGGCATCACTCCAAACAAAAAACGACGAGAGGCGCAAGCGATTTTGACTCTTAATATGGTTAGGCACGAGAGACCTCGACCGTATCTATTTTTGAGATGGAAAAGCTAAAGTGAAATGTTTGAATTGACGTAATTATTCTTCCTGTAAGTAAAAAGCTCCATTCCAACATGCTGATGGGTTGAAATGAGAGAAATTACTTAACTGAATCCTGTAAAATATTCATCGACCGACTTGTCCATAAAACGAAATTAAACGACTATTAGATGTAAGATACGAAACCTCTCAAAGTATTCAAATCAGATCGAAATTTAAGAGGGAAAAGACGAGAACATTAAATAATTCATAAAAAACATTACCGCCGTGGTACGAGTTATAAATGATGGTGGCATCTAGAGTTATGAACACTTCCTAACTTCATTAAAGAACGCAATTCTCTACGCGAAATTCCTTTTTCATTGGACTATTCGGAAGATTAGGAGCCCCCTTTAACAAATGACCGACGATCTATGACCCTTCCAAATTATTACAATAAAGGCCTGCTTAAAATCTAAAACAGTCAATTTGGCGGGCCCTCGAATAAAAGGGAACGATCTAAACTAATATACGATTCAGAACGCGACTCTAATTGTGCAATTAAACGGTGCTATTTCCATTAATGGAATTATTATTCGTCGTTGCAGATGAGGCGATACCTCGGTGTGGAGATGGCGAGATTCTGGAGCGTTGATTTTGGGCCGAATTGATGGGTGGAAGTCAAAATGGAGAGACGCGAGGAGGTGTTCCGCCACGGGTGCAGCATTGCTAAGCAGACGATATTGACGACGCACCCGAGTGGCTTGCAAACTAGGGTGTCAGTGGAGCTGGCGAACTTCGACGCTCTATGCGTGCACTCTGAATGCAAAGGAAGCCCATTGAAAAGACCCATGTGGGAAGGAAGTCCTTTCTTGGGAAGGCGTGGCCTTCTAGGCGGAGTGTCAGCAAACACTACCCCGGTCCTTGGTCGCCGGAGCGATGCGGTCAATGAGGGGAGACTGTCTCAGCAGTGCACTCCTGTTATGCGGAGGAGGGAGATGCTGGACAGCCCTGGAGGGTCTCCGCTGCCTTCTAGAAGAGGCGAAGAGGATTACGAGGAAGGCTGTGAGGTGGATAACAGCGTGATCAGCGGATGGCTTAAGTTTCGAGACAGCAAACGGGTGAGTCTTTTAGTCCTTGTATATTATTTAGTTAAAAACTTTATTGCAAAAATAACAGTGTACTGAAGGCGGACTTAATGCTAAAAGCATTCTCTCCCAGTTATAACTTTAGGTCCTGCAGAAAGATTATCTGTTAGGAACCTTATGTATTTGGTCATAATGTGGTAATAATACAACATTGGGCCTGATTCACCATCGACAAATAAGAACTAACCAACGAATAAAACAAATATAGAACGTCATTTCGCATGAAGCATTGTACAGATAACGCTAATGGATAAACTTATTCAGAAATTGCAAAACAGGTCGTAAGGGGGCCTGTTTTACCATCGACAAACAACGTTTAAGTTACGTCAACATTTAATTACAGTTTTTTTTTCCTAAAGTGGTCTGATGATTAATTATTATAGGTAAACAAGTAAATACACTTATGAGACGGTATGCTATTGAATGACACAACGACTTAATTGGTGCAGAACATCATGTAACTGTTCAATCTTATCTTGCAACTTGTACAGAAGCAATTGCCTCAACAATGGTTGTATAAAGTGCTTAGAATACATAATTCAGGTTTTCACTCACAAGTGCCGTGTAGTAGTATATTAAAGTGATTTACTATTATCTCTGGCACAACGTGTGCAGCGCGTCAGAATTATTCAGTGGCTGAATAAGATGTAATGCTGTTGCGCGCAACACCGCTGGATTTAATATTTGAATGTTGGTTACTTATGTTGGACGACTACCGTTTGAATTGTAGCGTTGTTGGGCAATCTATTTTTGGTGTTGTAGTGCTATTTACTGAGAAGCTATCACTTGCTATGCAAACTTCACAAACCTATTAAAATATTAATTATTTTGTCGCGGAGGTAAGTTCAGTTCTATTTGTTAGTGTGTATGGTATAAAATTACTATGACTAGATATTTTTACACCTTCGCTTTTATAGCGAACTTAAGTTTGTCGTGTTATTTACATGCTACTTTATGGACTGGGGAAACTTTTAAAATGATACTAAGTAAGCCTAAACAAACATGAAGCATTTGAATGTGAAATATGGCTCAAATTCTGCTCATGTCATTAACTAACATAATATTATTTACGGGTAGACAGTTTAGGATACAGTCTTAACTTGTTCAGGTTTTATCGAATCTGTAAACGCAGCTTGTAATTCAGATCTATATCTACTGTGTAGTAAGGAAAAAAATCTAAAAAACTATCTCGAACAAAAAAAAAATTGCCCGACGCAACGTTCTTTAAATCCAACTCAAACCATATCAGCTCAGGTCATCGGTCGGGCCTGCATTGCGGAACTCATTACCTTCGTTAATTGCTACATGTACCTGTATTTATGTATTTATACCCGTGCCTGTGCCTCGGAAGGAAGCAATGGAGGCACAAAAGTATCAGGAGCCGAGACGAGAGCGTGACGAGAGCGCCGCAACTGGGCTAAGGGCTTTCCAACTCTAGCAGTAGGAATGGGACATTGTCGATAAAAATAGGTAGATTCAAGATTAAATTTGAACCTTGGTTGTCTGTATTTTATGCTATTACTAAAATTATATAACAGGTCTTATTAATGACATGGTTTTGTAAAATATATACGTCCTAACTACTAGTTACTTTGATCTCAAAATTTCGACAGTTATGGTGGCACGTGAAAATGTGATGATGTAATTATTCATTGTTATTAAATTTGGTGATATTTTGACCATTATTATTATGATGATCCAACCAACATATACATTTTTAAATATCCTCATGGACTTCAAGAAGGCAGTCTCAGTTACATTACGTATGTTCGATTGCAATCCTTGCTTTAGCTTAAATAGATTAAGTTATATTTATCGATGACCAAATTAACACCAGTCACATCACTAGCCCACATCAAAGTAATACGTACAAGCATTCGGCTGGCGCGAGTCCTCTCGTTAATACCTCCAGTTATTTACTACAGTTGCTTAGTAGAGGTGAGCACGCGTAAGTACTATATGTTACTGTAGTTATAGTGTGAAGGTAGATGATTTGAGCTTATTGCTTTCACATGGCACATAAAGAGAGAAACGGAAGAAATAATGTTATTTGTACTGATATTATAAACATCTACAAAAATCTTGCTATATTGGTGTGTGGAAAAATATTAGAAAAATCTAGATTCATACATATCTGAGAAAATATGCATTCACTAGATCCGTCCTTACGTTCAAAAAGATGCTAAATTCTAAACTGACAGGACCGAGTATTCACTATTTTGCTTGCATAAGTATTTTCGGCGAAAGTCGTCCAAACTTTATTAATTCATGAAAAAGTCACGGCACCCGAAAAGGCTAAAACATAACACATTTTCACATTTATTTCAACTCCCAGTTGGATCTAAATAAAACCTATTTTTTCCTTCCCCAAAGATAATGTTGGTTGATAACGAGGCACGGATAGCGCGATAACATCGGCCAGGCAATTAGCCCTGTTCTAGCGCCTTTGAAGGGCGATTAGGTAAACTGCAATGCAATAGCCATCTGTGTGTAGCAACGCATCGACAGCGGAGTAAGTTCAGCGGATGCAGAGATCGCAACTGGCAAAAGTGTCCGACCAAGTTGCCGGTCAATTCATAAAGTGAATACAGGCAGGTTTTATCGACGATAATCGCCAGAGTAGCTAGGTTGATGACCTTTTCCTAAGCTGACAAGCTCACACACGAGTTCAAAGCAAAATGAAAACTCTAGTATTTATCATCACTTCCCTAATTATTTATCAACGCTGTCAAATTCTAGTAAGAAGTGCTACTGTGAGGCCTTGAAAATATTATAACAATTACTTATTATAATTTTAATAGCGATCGAGTTGTTACTTAATAACCCTAGAGCCTCATTAACGGCTGTATTCATTAGGGCACAGAAGGGCTATAACGCTGAATGTCCTAACAAGAAGGGTTTGGTCTGAAATTCAGATTTTTGTGGGTACAAATGGGAATACTTAGGTTTTGTGTAATGTTTAAAAATTACAGATTAGTATTGTGATTCAAAATATTGGGTACCTAACCCCTTTGTTGTAAATTCCTTTCGTGATTAGATTGCAGCTACATTACCAGTAGAGATCTATTTGTATAGAGTTAGAGCCCAAAGCATAATTGCCTGGATCCCTTCGTTTTCGTACGGGCCATATACACAAAAGTCATGCATTTAGTGACATAGCGATGCATGTTTAGAACCTACAACACAACTGAACCGATTCAAACCGTGCAATAAAATGATTTTTTATCCCATCACATTTTGCTAAACACTAAGGTACTGGTTACAACAAAAATAAATTCCATATATCTCACGCATGAAAACAGTTTTATCAACTTACAAGATCTCAAAAAAGCGTCGTGCTAACGCGAATGCGGACAAAAAGAGCGGTTGGGACGTCCGATGTTTTTATCTCACACTCTTTAGGGTTCCGTATACAACAAGGAACCCTTAGTTTCGTAATAGCTACCTGTCTATGCGTCCGTCTGCTGCCTAGCTCAGAGAGTCTTAGTAAAAGCGTCATCTTATTTGAATGGTAACTTAGGGAATGTTAATTTTTGGTGAGACACATTAAAACTGTTTTCCTGTGTAGAGTGAAAAACTAGCAATGGTGTTGTTCAGCACCACCTGAACATAGCATGTATAAAAAGCTTCATACGGAACCCTCAGTTCGTGCGTCCATTTCCCGCTCAACTGCTTTTTGTTACAAAACTCTGTGACTTATGTCCCCACATTTGCTAAGCCGGGACAAATGCCGCCATCTCGGACATCATCGGGCGAGGGCCCCTACATGAATCAGGCCGCATGACCCCAATAAACAATGGACTGGACAAATTGCTGACGATTCCGGAACTCAGGTACGTTTGTATCGGTGAGGTTTGAGTGATGGCAGCGATGTGTTTTTGATTGGACAGTTTAGGGGTTATGAGGGGCGAATGCTCTACAAACATTCCACCTGCGAAATTATCGGTTAAAATATTAGAGGCCAGAGGAAAGGCATATGTTCAGTGGACGTCTTTTGGCTGATAATGATGATGATGATACTTATTCCCTTTTTCCTTTATTTGTTGGTTAACCTGTATGATGCTAGTCTGAGATGGAGCATTTTGCTGATAAAATATCTGATGTGGATAATTTATTAAAGAGTCCATTTCCTAGTTGAAATAAGTACATGAAATAAAAATATACTAGAAGATGCATCCGCTGCATCATGCATCTCGCGTTCGTACGAAATACATCATGTTTCACATTATGTTATTTTACTGCAGGAAATTGTTTTATAAAACCTTGTTATTGTCATATAATTTGACAATTAAAGAATGTTAAATGGAATAACATGAACGCAATAATATTTTTCGAGCGCATTCTTTTTGTGCGAATTATAATTCTTGTAATATTTATGGAAGGTCATTATCTTCCTCAGAGCGATGGATTATTTCAATAATTCAGAGACAAAAAAACAGGTAATTCGTCCTGAACGGGCGTGTGGTGCAAGCATTAGGAAAAATTGAGAGAACACAAAAGCGTGTGTACATAACCTCCTTTTTGAAGTCAGTTAAAAATAAGTCCTGTATGCTCTGCAAATACTTACATAATTAACAGGTTACTGCAATCAGGAGAACAAGCTACATATTGTAAGCAGTTTATAAAAGCGTTCAAAATCTTACAAAAGCATAAAAGAAGCAAAAAAGATGTGTCTTGGAAGAAATGATATCAGAAAAAATCAAACTTAAACTTATCCTCAATTAATAAAGATCAATTCAGCTGGATTCAAAGCAGAGGTTATCAGAATTTCGATTTCTGAGTACAAACAATACAACCTAATTAAACCTGCACCAAATTAAATAATATCAACATCTCAGTAAAAATACAAAACAACTCAAAATATCGTCAAAATTACCCAGAGATTCGGACTTGGATTAAAAATTAAAGTGGTTTTGCTCATGTTTTGAGATTTAATAATTTTAGCAGCACTCAAACCGTTTTGATCGTCCGGCGCTACGAGCATTGCTTGAAATATTTTATTCAGGTTGGTGGTAAAATATTTTTCTCTGAAACGAGTAGTTTTCCGCCTTAGATTATGACTGGCGCCGTGCAACGTGGAGCTACGTATTTTTCGACTGTGAGAAGACGTACAGTCGGTGGAAAAAGGCCCTAAGCTTTTATTTAGAATTACATTGATTTGATAATTAAAAGTTTAAAAAAGTAAAGAAAGGGCAAAGGCCTTACCTCAAACATGAGGTAATTTGAGCCATACTCCACCACGCGGGCTCAGTGCGGATTGGTGGAGGGGTGTTGGCAAGAATAGTGACTATAACCTTGCTGTCAGCTGTTATCAAGCCGCCCATAAGTCCACTGACTTAGCTTAACAACTAATATCAATCAATATTAGCCGGGACCAACGGGCTTACGTGCCTTCCAAAGCACGGAGATACTCGTGATATACGTCACTTAAATGGTCGGAATGGTCACCCATCCAAACACGACCGCGCCGTGGGTTGCTTAGCTTTGGTAATTACTACCCAAGCGCTGCCACCACTGCGCTTCGAGCACCTCATTTTACTACTACTACGACTACGATTTGATAATTGACGATTAAAAAACTAAGTTCTCTTACTCATCAGAAAAGCGAATATTTGAAATGTGTTATTATTTGCTTTTTATTGATTTATTTTTTACCAAAAAAACTTTTTTTTTTTAATTGCATAATTGCTCAGCAGTTTGTCGGCAGTAGTTCTTGTCATTATGATATACATGTACAGTTGTTTCTACCTTGTAACATTTTGGTACGAGTGCCTTCAGTAGAACGTGAAAACTAAGAATCCAATGCGTTACTACCCATTTTCTAGGCTTTTGCGTGGAAATAAATAGTTTAGGGTCAAAATCAGAAGTACGAATATACGAATTATCAGCAATCTTCGTCGCTGACTGTACTTACGGAATGGCGGGAATTTCTCATTGAACCCGCGGGACCGTGCGAAAGCGATTTTTAAGGTGCTCCTGGAAGACGTCTTTATACCACAGAAAGGTACCAAACGGGAAACGTTGTCCTACGAGTATTAATTTGAGTGAGTGTACATAGAGATGAAATTCCTTAAAAATTTGTCTAATGTTTTGTAACTATTTTTAGAGTTACTTTATTAATGCCTTTATTCAAAGGAAAGTCGTTTTTTTTATAACTTTTACTCGGTTGCCTTTGAAAACGTGCAGCCAGAATAAAAATCTTATTATACATCTAGCCAGTAAAATTAATCAAAGCTGATGCTGTAATTAATTTATTTACGGAATTGGCGGTATGTATTTTATCCGCATATACGTACATTGCGGTTCATATTAGACGGTGCTTCGTTCAGACGGAATTTCCGCGAGCAAAAATACAAATCAGTAAAACGGACAAGATAATTATATTAATAAATTAACACAGCGCAGCGTTTTGGAAACTCATTATTACCTTAGCGCGGGATAAAACAGCCAACTCATGATACATGACGTGGCAATATCTTGCCAATTGTTTATTATGTCGTGAATACGCACGACACGATTCTAGTTAGAAAATAAGTAGTAAAGATCAAAGCTAATGTAATTAGTTAATTAGAAACAATAAAAAAAAGTTTGTGTGCTGAATAAAATAACGTTAGTAATATATATAGTTAATACTTTTATTAGCTACTAATACCCATATACTTACGAGGGACATCTATTTTGAAATAATTGAAGTCTTGTGAATAATACTGGCAATTTCAGACATTCCATTTAATAGGAAGAGCAGGATAGGACCTCCACCAGCTGCTTTGTAAAGTCGCAAGATCGTGCTGAATGTTCTGCTTACTAGATTAAACTCAAATAAATGGACGAGTTTAGCAAGAGCTACAAGACGTCTTATCAAAGAACCTTGTCTTGACAAGACAAGACAAGGTTCAGCAGCGGATTTGAAGTTAGATCCCTGATTCTTATAAGATGAAATAAGCCCGTGCGCAATGTTTGGTTTCTTATTTCATCTTTTATATGACACTGTGAGTGTTACAAATAATCTAAACCGAGGATCTCTGATTATTAGATAACTATCTAATCGTATTGTATACTGTAGAGGTTTATCCTTATGAGTTTTAAATGAGCTTGCTGTTTTATTCAAGGCTTTATAGCGACCGGATGTTTAAACAGAACCGCGACTGTAACACGCCAACACATCATCTCTATGTCAACGTGATACGGTTCAAAATGTTCACGGTTTCAGTGTATTAATATTTATTAGTCCCCCACGGTTGTAAAATATAGGAAAACGTTACAAATGGCATTTCAATTTAAAATAAGGGCGCGCTTAACGGGTAGCGAGATGGATGAACGAATTTGGAGCTAAAGATTCTCTTAGAATAGATTTTACGGTATTTTAACGTAAATTTTCAATCGGAAGTCAAGTATGCTTTTAAGCCAAGAAGCTGCCAACGTGAGGAAGCATTTTTAGGTACGGTTCATTGCAGTCATTTCTTATGTAAATTAGGTATTCGTTGTTTTTTTCTTCGTTCGTCAGGTTAGTCCTAGCTACTTTCAGCGATCTTAACCGTGTTTTTTTTAACTTAAGCACATTTTTTTCAATCTCATCTATACTAATATTATAAAGCTGAAGAGTTTGTTTGTTTGTTTGAACGCGCTAATCTCCGAAACTACTGGTTCGAATTGAATAATTCTTTTTGTGTTGGATAGTCCAGTTATCGAGGAAGGCTATAGGCTATATAACATCACGCTACGACCAATAGGAGCAAAGATATAGTGGTAAATGTGTAAAAAACGGGAGAAAGAAGTCACTATTCCACGCGGACGAAGTCGCGGGCAAAAGCTAGTAACGGATAAATTTAAAAGTAAACATAATACATTCTTACTCAATATATTATTTCCATGAGCATCTATGTTCCCACCTCACCTTTTTAGTCACTAGGTGTCATATTACAGTTACTGAAGCAATTTTTCATGAGAATATGTCACTCAGTACGCAGTAGGCTTTTCTCAATCCCACAGTAACATTGTAAAGCAACTTACCTACCGCTAAACAGTCAAGGAAAGTACGTTTTATTTTATTTACGACACTTCCACCTGGTATAAAACACTATGTGTACGTACTACATTTTACGGCTATCCCTTTTCGCTTTCTCAAGCCATTTCAAACCTTATACTTAGGATGTAACCGTTCAATTTTGATTGTGAAGTTGTTAGGGTCCCGTAAATGTTCTTAAGGGACTCGGACCACGTGTGACGGGCCCATGAAACATTTATGAGGAATAAGAAATGTCTCGTTATCGATGGTTTGACTATCGATATATTTATATTTTGACTTCTACTCGTAACTCTTTTTTTGCCGACGAAATTCAGAAACAGAAATAATTTCTTCTTCTTTTTAATTTAAGAGCTATGCTCTTATCGGTGGAGTTTTCTCCATTTATCTCTATTCCGAACCACCTTCTAGACCTCTTGGTACGACTCGACGTCCAACTTTTCCTTTATTTGGGACATATACGCTCTTCTAGGTCTTCTTCTTTTCCTTTTGACAGAGAAAGAATAGTAGCGTTCGAGATGCGGTGCTGTAGCAGAACGGAAAGGATGAGCTGGATGGACTTAGCCCGCTGGCCCGCTGTTGTAGAAACAGACGGGTATAGGTAAACCGCGAAATTGAGACCTCGCCTGCGGGGTACAGGGGCGCGGGGGGAGGCGAGAGCGGGGTTTGTGAGAGGTGCGGGCGGCAGGCACATTCTTTTCAAAATTCAGTACGCTCGCTACACAAGTAGCGATAGCATCTGTTGTCAGTTGCGGACGCTTTGACAGAAGTACACAAGAGAATACTGTCTGACTGAAGTCTGAAGATGAGTCGCAGTATATTCGGACACAAAATCTATATTATTGTATTTTTTTTCGTGTTTTTTTAAATTCTTATTTTACATAATGATGTACAAAAATTGCACTTGTAAAAAGACAACTGTGAACCTGTGACAGACGAGGAATTAAACCCCGTTTCACAGTTGTCTTTTTACAAGTGCAATTTATATTATTAAGTTTGTATGGTGACAAAACACTATAAAAACAAAAATAAACTATAAATTGGCTTTCATCATCTTAACTGATTGTTAAAATATTTGTAAAAATATTTTCCTTCAGATATTGTGAGAGCAATCTCACAACATTGGTGATGTCACGCAGCCTACGCGTTAAGAAGCGCTTGCAAAATTCAACAGGCCTGTTAATGTGACGGTGGCCGAGTGGTATAGGCATACGCCCGGATAGCGTAAGACACGGGGTTCAATTCCTCGTCTGTCACAGGTTCACAGTTGTCTTTTTACAAGTGCAATTTATATTATTAAGTTTGTATGGTGACAAAACACTATAAAAACAAAAATAAACTATAAATTGGCTTTCATCATCTTAACTGATAATTAAAATATTTGTAAAAATATTTTCCTTTAGATATTGTGAGAGCAATCTCACAACATTGATGATGTCACGCAGCCTACGCGTTAACACGTTCCGGGACAGTGCCCGCCTACAGGCGTGAAAACAATAAAACATCTATTGTGTCTGGAGTTGTGTCCCGGAACGTGTTAAGAAGCGCTTGCAAAATTTAACAGGCCTGTTAATGTGACGGTGGCCGAGTGGTATAGACATACGCCCGGATTGCGTAAGACACGGGGTTCAATTCCTCGTCTGTCACAGGTTCACAGTTGTCTTTTTACAAGTGCAATTTATAATATTATGTTATTTGAAGTTTCTTATTTTAAGATTCTATTTTATTTATTGTTCAAAATCCACGGCTCTGGATAGTAATATTTAGAATTCATTTACTCTCATTAGTGTAATTGTATCGAATCGTTTTTTTTTTCCAATATGTTGTGTTATGTTATAAAGTGTCGACACTGACGACTACCATTGTGACCACTGACGTCACATATCTTAAGAACTGTCACGGCAAATTTCGTCTCTTGTGTATCCACGCCGCCCGCACCCCTTACAGTCCCCGCTCTCGTCTTTCCGCCCGCACCCCTGTACCCCGCAGGCGAAGTCTCAATGAAGCGGTTTACCTATAGATGGCGCTAACGTCACGCAATGACGTATCCATAAGAGACCACGAATTTCGTGGAGTCGGACCGACAGCACAGTAGCTCAATTGGAAGAGCAGTTGGCCCGGTTAGCCAGAAAGATGCTGGTTCGAGTCCCGCCCGTGCGCAATTTTTGGTTTCTTATTTCATCTATTAAGAATACAAATATGACACTGTGAGTGTGATTCTTATCCATCGAATCCATAGATAAAAAGCGGAAAGTCTGCAAGATCATATAACTTAATTTGACGTTTCAAAATGGTTATTGTAATACAGTGGAGGTCTCTCGTACCTAACCCTTTTGTAACCAAAATTTGCAAACACTTTAAAAAAAACGCGAGCTGCAAGAGATTTTGGCTATAGGCGGTTGGCTATTTAGGCGGTTAAGCGCGAGAGTCCACGATCATGCATAACGATTGCGACGATTTGCTAAAAATATTCTGCTACTGAAACATATTTTTTTTTGCTATAATCTTATAGTTTATCGATAGTAGAGATAGATTTCACGACACTACAAGCAATGGTCGGGTGAGCGAAGATGTCTCTGGGACTGAGGTATTGATATAACAAAGGTAAGGTAGCTGGAAAAACAAGCATCCGCTTGCGGCTGGAAGAATGCGTGTTTGAAGAAAGGAAAACTATAAAGCGTTTGAGCGTGAAATGGTTTTTGGTTTGGAAGTCAAGGCTATTTAAACAGTATTGAAAGCTTTCTTTAATACTGATGCATACTGGTGTGCAGCTGTTGTTTTACAACTTAAACTAATTTGTTATTTTATGGCGTTTTGGTTTTCAATTCTTGTATAACTATTAGATTAACTAGTTAGGGCCGTTTCCCACGGAAGTCCAGATTTGGAGATTCATTAAATTTCTGGAGGTCGCAGAAAATTCGAGTGGTTTAAACTCCAGTTTTATGCAGGTACGGTTGACCTTCAACTAAGTTCTGTCAGTGTCATGTCTATCTATTGTGTGTGTAAAACTATCAAATTAATAATTATTCTATTCTATTCTATTCTATTTTATCTCGCTTGCACTTGCCGATAAAGCAACGTGCAGTATATTGAAACTGACATCCTGCACTCATAGAAAGCTTAAAATTGTCACAAGTGCACAGTAAGCAGTGATTTTAACAAGATATATTGTGTATGTGTATGTATGCATAATCCATAACCCTGAACTGCAGCTGAACCGCTTCTAAACCTCTAATACGGGTATGTTTTCCGCTTCCGTAGATTTTCCTACAAACCCCATGAAAAATGCACGCTCTCAACATTGGATTAGCCCGAGCCGTGCTAACCGACCGGCGCCCGCGTCGCGTCGCATCGCTCGCTCACTGTCACCTGCGGTGTGCTTGGAAATCAGTTTCGTTTAAACAATTTACTGCATTTTATATTTTTATTGCACACCTACTCACTGCACAATCTAAAATTAAGAACTTCTGCAATCAATTTTACAGGAAAAGATTAAAGGCAACGGAAAATATCTTATTTCAGTTCAATTCAGAAAAAGTAACCTTTTTTTATAAATGAAATAAAATAAAGAAAACCCATAAATTTCTTACGGGATTAAATGCGATGCCATCAGATTTGATCGCTAACTTAATGCTCGATTTGAGCTCTTATCTCATGTCTGCTCTTGTATCTACACACTATGATGTCCCATAAATGCCATTTCATCTCTATCTCATCGTCATTATATTAAGATTGTTAAACATAATATTTTTCTCTAATAATTAATCTTGATTTGTTATTTTTTTAGTTATAATGTGTCAAAAATTGCACTTGCAATTTACTTTAATGATTTTATGATTGAGTTTGACTAATAAGCTTACAAATTTCAGTTTGACAACAATGTTTGGAAAGATTTTGGAACGCGCTAAATAGATGAACGTCCCTTAAGTTGAATACGAATATCGCGAAGTTCCATTTTCAAAACGGTCTCTACACTACAGTTTCAAAACCGCATAACTGACAAGCATACATTATTTATATCTTGAGAGAAAAGCAAACAGCCTCAAGATAATTCCAATTAGAATAACAATACGAATCGCTGCGTTTCCTTGCGAATCATGCGGACAAGTATAAATCACTTCTTTCAACAAATCCTGCTTGTCTAAAACCGACTTAAACTTAGTATAAATAAGTTTCAAATTAGTCTGTCTAGTGGTATATTTGAAACAATGTCGCATAGTGATATGGCTTAACAAATGAATTATTTATTCAGCAGGAATTAACATATCAAGAGAATGCGGCAAGCTAAGACGCGATCGCTAACAGAGGTTTTATTAAAATATTATGAATGCAGTGTGTATTCTTGCTATTTATATTTTCATTCTTTTCATTTATTTAGTTTCATAGTTTTGTATTCATTTGCAAAAGTACTAGTTTTTGGTTTAGAATATTTTTTAACACTCACAGTGTCATATTTTATTCTTAAAAGACCGACGGCACGGTAGCTGAATTGGAAGAGCAGTTGGCCCGGTTAGCCAGAAAGATGCTGGTTAGAGTCCCACCCGTGCGCAATTTTTGGTTTCTTATTTCATATTTTAAGTATTACTTTTTCTGCTTTAAAATAATATTATCTGAAATGAGATTTATTTTTCATTGGTCGTAGTACTCGTACTTATCGTAAAAATAAACATAAATGATTAATGATTTGTTTTTAGTTCTTTGATTTTGGTTTTGTCAGACATTGGTATAAAGTTATGTTATCAGTAATATAATATCACGATGTCATGACACGATTACATACGCACTAAATACATAACCCAACAAGCTATCTCAAACAAATACATCTCACTATTACAAGACAATGTAAATTAATTCGCCAGTAAATACCGGGATCCGGTGTGCAGTTCCCCGGATCTCCTCAATAATCCCGGAGTCCGGGATTCTAAGGCGGTCCGCCCAAATTGAAATTCGCTGTCGTTAAGAGCGATGCGATTGTTTGAGAATGACTAAAATAATGAACCCTTTGGTTTTGAAATGTAGTGTTTGATGCAGAAAGGCTCAGAGTTTAGAGGTGTATTGATATACAAGTGGTGACTTCAAGCAATAGTAAAACTATGTATGTATGTATGTATAACAGTAGCTTGTATTCAGTAAGTTAACTACGGCAAGAATTTTCGAAACTTTAAAATATTTATCTTGGTAAATTAGTTTTTTTTTTAGGAAATGACGCTTATAGAAGACTTATGACATTTATAGAATAATTATTTTTCGTATCTATCGAATTGCATTCAGGATACCATTTCATTCAACCGGTCCTTGCATCTTCAAACTATCGAAACGATATGGGTCGATCAGTCTCCCAATTTAATTAAACGAAATTTCGGCAAGACCAAAACTTCTAGACAACTCCAGGCTTAGCACTGAGCGGCACTTTATCAAATTAGTTCACTGGTAACCTGCTCGATCCGCTTTTATCCGGTTCAAACTCGTTACAGGGCCCGAACTCGTCTCACTAAGGTGCGGTTTTCCCAAATTGGAATTCGTTGTTCCGTCGCCTCTGTTTGCGTATTGTTCCCGATTCTAACGAGGCTGACTGCTTTTTGTCTCTTTAGCAGACGCGTCACACTTTGAGTGCGGAGCCTAATTTTGTGGCGAAATGTTTTTTAGGTGTTTAATTTTGTTTTTATCGTTCTAAGTGACAAAGGATTAATCTGGTTAGTCAATAATTAGGTAGCACTTTAGGAAATCGAATAAATAGCTTGGAAATGTGTTGGAAATCTTTACGCAAAATACTTATGGCCTGTGTCACATGTCTGAATAAGTTCCCATTAGCTTTATCTGTCCAAAAAAGAAAATTTCATACAAAATTACGTTCTATATTAAAATTATTTGTTGTAGTGTTTATTTCCCAATGTAAGACAGGCTCTTTAACAAATAATAAGTAAAGACGGAAAGATAGTTATTTCATTATTAAATTAATATAGTTAAAATGCCTCCCAAGGCCACATCTTTCTGAAATTTACATAAATTGTCTGACAAAATAATATAAACGTGAAAAAACATGTTTTAA
The DNA here is from genome assembly GCA_963584085.1 of Pyrausta aurata. Lineage (NCBI taxonomy): Eukaryota > Metazoa > Arthropoda > Insecta > Lepidoptera > Crambidae > Pyrausta > Pyrausta aurata. The sequence goes on along the minus strand of OY757269.1, from coordinate 840,015 downwards.
TAATAATATAATTAAGACAAGGTTTTACCATTTCATAGACCATTATTCTTCCCTTCTAACCCTCAATAAATATACCAACATCAATATCCAAGACGTAGCATATCTGTTAAAAATAATCCTCATGCTCATTAGGCGAAGGGACAGTCCCCAACATCAGCGATATTGGCATGCTGTCGCAAATGGCCGGCCGTGTGCATGCGCCGTTAGGGCGATCGAGCGGTGTGTAATTAGCCTTATATCAATCTGCGGGAGACGACAGCTGAAATGTGGCAATAAGGTTAATCAAATTAAGCAACGATACACTTGTACACTACTGTTACTGTTATATTTCTCACTGAACTTCATTAAACAGTTACGTTTTCATTAATGCCAAATAAACTAACTACTAAACTAATACCATCTTTATCCTTTTAACCGTTCTCTGGTAATCACCATAGTTGATCATTTTAATGATAATATTCCATGTTGATTATAATCAGTAAACGTAGATCTCCTTCATTTACACGTATTTGTGGTAACTGTTGCATTTTAATTATAATATTTAGTTTATTTTTATGGTATACTGTCGATACACTGCAAAAGTGATTGGGTACAACTTTTTACGTGTAATCAAATACCCTTGGCCTCACACGTTCGCGTGCCCACTAAATTTTGTAAGCGATATTACAGCACCAACATTACGCAGTCCCGCTATAATTTCTAACGAATAACAGAAGCGAAACGCCCTAATATATTCAAATTGCACCGTTTTGTGGGGCCCGATTATAATTTGACCCTTTATAAATACATATTTCAGGGATATTGGATGTTTAATGAGTTGCAACACGGTTAGCCTTTGACTTGACTAGAATTTTTGATGGAGCTGAAACTGTTTCAGGAGCGTATGTTATTACCTTTTTCAAAATTAATTTATCTTAGTTTTAGCTCTACGATGTTAACCATGAGTCTGAGATCGTTAAAAAAACTTTGAATTTTGCTTGAAAAATTTACGTTACACAGCGTTTAGCGAGCAAAAAGTTAACATATAGGCAATAGAAACTAGTTTTAAATTTATGATTATTAAAAAATAAATGTTTTATTGTATTCTAACAAAATAAATCGAACCAGCAAAATATTGCAAACAAATGTGTTGAGTCATAGTAGGTACTTCACGTTTTTATTTAAAGCATTTTAAAGTAATATGACCAGGTTAAGGTAACGAAGTATAACTCTGTAAAATCATAGATTAAAATTTTTGTTCCAATTTTAGGCCACACGCTGTATAAGAGTCTCAAACAAAATCCGCTACTAAAATTTTAAGTCGCTAAAATGTTGATGTCGACATTTTGATGTCGTTTACTGCCCTGCCTGAATACTACTTATTTGCAATTTGAAAGCTTGATTCACTCCTGTTCTGTTTTCAATTCGTTTTTTCATTGGTCATCAACGTTAAACGCAGTGCCATCAACGTTTTTTATCACTTGAATAGTTAAAAGATAGTTTAATCCGAACGAGCCCTTTCATCCGAATTAACCAACTTGACGTAATATTCAGGCAATGCGAACGAGAATAAAAAAATATAAGTCGCAAACAAAATTGTGAACGAAACGTTGGCAATCAAAAGCATTTATTTCCATTGCCTTTCAGAGGAGAAAATGGTAGCATTGCTGTTCGAATACCAACTTTATGTGTATGGTAATAAAAGAGAGACCATGTATTGGATGAGATAACGTCGAGTCGCGAACAATAGTGTGAGTTACTCAGGGTTGCCAGACTTGTGTGGAAAAAGGTACAACAATAACATATACCAATATGCAAAAATAAAAGTCATAGTCGCAGGTAACAAAGCCAATTTAAGGGTAGACCATTTTTGGAGGAACCAAGTTTAATCTTTGCGTATATTTCATTGTGTATCATCATTATCAGCCAAAAGACGTCCACTGCTGAACATAGACCTTCCACACTGTTTTCTATATCGACCGATCACAAGATGTATAAAATCAATAAAATTCCTTAGTTAAGTAGCACACAAGCTTAAGTTCTCGATTACGATATGTTAATTGGCCGTATTTCCAACCGCATCTCATGTGATTTTTATACAAAGTCTAACAGCTATTTATCATTCATTATAGTTAAAGTTATATGGGTTAACCGAGCCTAAGGATTTGGAGATACTTTCGTAACAATCTACATTGTTTTGTCCCAAAATATTGTATCTATCCTGAACAATGAAAACCAATGTATTTTTCCGCTGTCAACCCTACGTCCTCATGACAAAGAGGTCCAAAATGACAGTTCAACAATAGGAGGTGACCTCAAATGCTTTGTACGGGATGCTGATGAGGTTTTTGTCTGTAAAATTATCATACAGCCTCTGGACCACAGAGTCACAATAAAAACAACATGTGACGCGTGATGCAGGCTTTAATCTGTCATCTCTTCAATGTTAATGAAGATATGTGTTTTTAATATCACCGTGATTTTTTTATTTGACGGACAATGGGTTGCCATATATTGCTGTGATTACGCTTACGGGTTTTGTACAATTCAACTTTGTAGACTTCGTAAATATCAAAAGTTGCTTTAATTTAGACAACTAACTACATGGTCGCTATTCATTTACATTAACTATATTGGTATTATCTCGTACTCTTATTTGTCATCTTTTCTGACTGTTTCACTTTGCTTGACCGACCGTATTTCCGTATGGAGAAAATGCAAAGTAGTATACACTACTACATACGCATACGTGACATGCTTTCACTGTAAATCGTCGGAAAGATTTGTATTTATAGAGTCGGAATGTGTGTAATCTTAAAAATCGTGCGGTTCCAACATCTTCTAGCACAGCTGCCATTGCTTCCAAGTGGGCAAATAGTGATTTCTTCATATAAATGTAAATGCAACAGTGTGGGGTGTAAATTACCCCGCACGAATCACAATGGGTTTGATTTCCACTCGCCGGGAGACGAAGGGAGTTTCCATTGTGTTTGGGGATCCGTGGGTAGACAATATTTTTTATAGCCCAAATTATTAAAAGTTTATTTATTTTGTTTAAAAATAGTTGTAAATATTATTATATGGATACAACACACTAAAATGGTTAGCATCGTTGGTTCGTGGATATTTTATGCACGTGTACATTTATTGCAGGTTTGTCAATATTTTGAATGCAAACTGAAATTAGAAATTCTTCGAGTTTTGTACGGAACCATTAAAAACCGCACCTCTCATACGAGTCTGCTTTGATTTGTAAAGAAAACTAGATTCACTTTTCGTCATTCGTAGGCTATCTCGTTTCTTCCTATGCACATGCACTATATTGCATCTTGGTTGTTTTAAATCATTGCAACTACACTTTCAAGCCGGAATAAAAGCAGTATTACGGGGTTGTAAGGTCTATTATTTAAATTGATTTATTATGTGGGGTTAAAGAAAACTCTGTTTGATATTCAAACTAATGGATTTAGTGTAATAGGATCAAGGAAATGACATTACGTAGCGGGTCGTAATAGTGAATGTCAGATTGCTTTTATTGTAAAATGTGAGTTTTCAACCCTCTTTCCATTTCTCCCTTTATGTCTTTTTAACGTTTTTATCTTGATAGTTTCACAAAAAGGCTATGTACTAACAAAGTATGGATGTTAAATCTGAATTATGTGTAATAAGTTAATGTACTAGGTAAGATCTCAATGTCTTTTTTAAGATACATATGTCACCAAATATGCTATATGAGTACCGAGGACTTTTAGGTCTTTGATGATTTATTCAATGCTTTCTTCTAAAAATATTATAACATTCTAAATAAGTATTTCATTGCATATGAATCCCAACTGCACAAATGACCAGTTATTACAAAAGATAATGTATCCTCAGTCAGTCTTATTTATATTTACACATTATAAGAAAACCAATAACTCACTTCCAGTCCATCCAGAAAATAAAACATTCGTTCCTGTTGGTATGTAAAATCATTAGTTCCCTAAGACGGACCCATAAGGGGACCTACCCAGGGGCTACCGACCCTCCTACTGCGTTAGTGGAAATAATTGTCCCCAAATCGAAATTACTAGTTTTTAATACATCTGACAATCGGCCAGATAATTCAACTGATTACCAATGGGGTCTTTGTGGTGCTACTATGTGGAAACTGTCATTGATAATTATCCGTTTTGATGTTCAATTTTGTACGTTTGAATAACGATTTGGACGATTGTGACTAATTCGCTAAATGTAGTGCGTTGGCATTTAATTTTCAATTGTAAATGGAAGATAATCGTTGTTCATTAGTTACAAAAGTAGCTGTTTTAATTGAGAGCGTTTGCATGCAGGTTTCAAAGGAAGCTTAATTTAGCCATATTTTTAATTATGCCATCTCATAATATGATACACTTTCAATCTGTCTCAATTTTTAGAAACTAAACGTTATCGTTAAATTAAAATTGAACATTTATTTGAGACATGTTTTTTATGCCGATTTTGATTACACTATTTAGCAACAATCCTTAAGCTTTGTTTAAAAGAGCCGTTAAATACCGAAAAGTATCAGCAATGAAGACGCACCAAAAATTAAATCATAACTCCCACTCCATCTAAAACGGAAAACTCCGTCGTGACAAGATCACTTTCTCCTCAGAATCTCTTCGTAATCGGATTTGTGCGTCAAACGGCTGACGGAGACTTGCGATAATTAGACGGACGGACAGACTGACGGACGCGGACGGTCTGAGCGAAAGTTAAGTCGTCTCGTTAGCCGTATTAGCTAGTTTTCTTTGCATATAGCAAACGCTATTCACCAGCAAACATGCACATGCGTAGCATACACATTAAAATTTGCTGATGTAATGTGATTTTACGCAAAGTCAGTAAAAGTACTCATAAGAGAGCTACGGACGAACGAAGGGTTACTATTTGTGGTTATTTCTTTGTCGTCTTCATTATTATAAAACTAATTTAATTTTATATTAACTTATTATAATTAATTGAATTGTTTTCAGCAATATGAAATACCTATTGGATTTTTTTTTGTAATTAATGTGAAATATTATGTAATTGGTAATAATAATATAATCTAATGAATGAATTTTGAAATGTAAATGTAATCAATACTTGAAACTAACCGCTATGGGTTCTGCCTGAAATTAACTTATTTATTTATTATTAAATTATTTGTTATTAGATTATTTATGTTAAAGAAGAAGGACCACATCCCATAGAAAATTGCCCTACGTCCTAACGTTTCATCTCTGTAGGACGTAGGGCATTTTTGGACCTCGTTCTTTGTTTTAATGATAAGAAGGGATTATGAACGAAACGTAATTTTAAGGAGAGAGAGGACATCACGTGCTCTTAATAATAAGAATAAACGAATGTACAATAATAAATTTCAAAAAGAAAAATAAAACTTATTTCTTACACATACAAGTGACTGCGCACATGTGAAATCAAAAGAACGCGAGTAACAGACGAATGAATTCCTCGCCTTGGGAAATCTACCTTGTTTTAAGACGTGCGCGAAATTCATCACTGAACTATACATATTTAAGTGCACTTTCTTAGCTTTTCAATCGGATGTATTCGTCGGGACCACATTAATGTACCTTTTGAATGATTTATAAGGCTGAGAAAAGGTTGGAAATCGGTTTTTGGTTTTTTTTCATGTAAAGGTTTTCTACTCGTAGCCTACTACGAGTAGAAAACCTTAACATGAACCTAACTAACTAATCTGTAATTTCTTTGAGATAAGTGAATGCACTAAAACGATTAAAAAATATTTCTTCAAGAACGTCATGGCTAATGAACCGTATAACTAAGGATTTTCATAAAATTTATTCATGTCTTAGTTTAAATTTTTCCCTGTTTGTTATTAATAAAGATAATAAACTTATAGGTAAATATTAAGAAAGTGTTTAAGATTATTGGTCACTATACAAATAATAAATGTCAAAAAAGTCAAGATCAAGTTAAGTTCTAACATAACATTTTTTTAAACAGTTCTATCAAATAAAAATAAAATCCGTTTCACCAGGAAACACTATCCTTAAAACTTCAAGAGCAAAATAATCTCATTACCATGACTTCCGCAGTAACAGTAACGCTACAAGTTGAAGCGCCCCTCATTATCATCTCGCAGGTACAGTCGCGCACAAAAATCCATTCTGTGCGGTGGAAAAAGTTTTTTTTTTCAACAGAGGCGACAATCCCGTCACTCAGCCGGCGTAATTGCGAGTAGTAAAACAACGAGATGCCGCGGACCGCTCGTGTAGAGTGCCCGGCTGGATAAACGAGCGTTTTTTTTATAAATATATAAAAACAAACTTATTTTTTCTAAGACGAATATTAACTTCTTCGCTAAGGTCTTGTACAAGCCGTTGAATACGTTAATTAAAACTCCATTCATCTTTGCTAGTCCAAAATTGTAAACATTATTTTTGTAACTAAAAAAAAAACATCAAATTAAAATATTTTACTATTTAATTTAAAAAGATCTTACTGTTGACCGATGAATTAGGTATGTATGTTGTAAATTTTGTGTTCATCTTGTTTTAAAAGGAATATTTTAGCTAAAAAGGATTGTCAAGATTGTTTACAATGTTGGACTAGCGAAGATGAAAGGAATTTATGTTGGCATCTTGTGTCTGTACTGTAAGTAAGTAATAAAACAATACGCTAAGAATTCATCTTACAACTGTTTTTTTTTTGTTTCAGGTAAGCTGCACTTTTAATTACAAACTAATCAAAGAAGACGGCATCATATGCTATGTAAGTGCATAATTTATTTTTATTACTTACATGTTGCGATACGATATGGTACGATCTCGCTTTTATAAAAACGCCCGTGTACTCAGCCGCTCTTCAAAATGCAACAAAAGTGCTTACACGCGCTGGATATTATTTTTTATATGTACTTTTGAGCCCGTGGGCGGAGGGAGGGGGGAGGCAATCAACCCTCACAATTTGTACCAAATCGGTTCATCCGATGGGTAATTAATTTTTACTTTGTTAATAAACAGTAAGCGGATGATATTGGCTGTCTGATTTTGCGTGATTGGAAATTTGATTGTAATAAGGTGGTAATATAATTAAATTTTATTTAATTAATCATCATTCGAGTTTGGTTTTTCTTAAGACACTGTTAGAAAACACGCTACTCAGCTGCTACAAACCGATTTGTGTGACTATTTTTTTCAGCCATGTAAGCTTTCTAAACTTTTCAACTATGAAATTAAAAGAGTACATAATATATGGTGTAGTAATATGTAAATGCCTATGCAATGAGGTAAAGCATCTCTTAAGTACACGTTAATCCCCTTTGTAATAACGGTCGATCTTGAGAAGATGATGCCCCGTCTATCTTGACACAATAATCCTCCAAAGTTACACGAAACCGTACGTTGCATAACTAGTTACACTTGACTAAGTTGTGTCAGTGACCAAAGGTGACTTGGGTGCTTAGTTCAACTCGTAAGCTCACTTGCTAACTGTAACTTGATAGTTATGATACTGTTCAGAAGTGATGCAGATTTAGTTAGACAATGGCGTTGGATGCAAGAGGAAATTAAGACGATATTCAGCCTCATCCCAGTGACCTATCGATTGACTTTGATTGAATTTCTAACGAAGTTTGTAACAATTCAGGGTGACTTTGCAATGTGTTGCTTGCGGGGTGAATGAGACAATTAATACATTAAATTTTTACTATGGAGCCATCATTCGTTTTTTTTACTCCCCATACATTATTGTTAATTTATCGAGCGAGACTGATTTGTATGGGGCACCTAAAGTTTTATTTAACACGTTCCGGGACAGTAAACGCCTACATGCGTGAAAACAATAAAACATCTATTGTGTCTGGAATAGTGTCCCGGAACGTGTTAAGCTTTCGACCATGACTATAGTCATAGTAAAAAAAAAGTCGTATGTATTGATGGTCTCATTGGTCTCCTTCTCCTAATAAAACCTTGCAAAGTCATCCTGCATCTGAGTACTTTCAACATAGAAAACCTCAGGAATAATTCTCACTAGTCCCAAGGTTAGAACTTGGGCTTGGAGAGACTAGGCGAACTAACCACAAGACAAACGATGCACTTAACAAGCGTCCAAATATGATTCTGTACTTCTTATAACAACACTTTATAAACATAGATGTTTCAAACCCGCTCTTTTCAATAGTTGGACCTTTTCTATGCAAAACTGTTCCAAACAAAAACAATGAAAGCACAAGTAGTAGAAACTAAACCCGGTGCAAAGCTAGTTTAATGTTTTCGAATGTAAGCACAACTGGCATTATCACAAGTTCATAACAGCGCTAACAGTTAACTGGCGTAATTGAGTGAACCGTCGAAGAGCAATTGAAAACTGCCCGGTACAGTCGGCGACGAAAGTGTGTTGTATTTTAATTGGATTTACATGAGCCTTTTGTTTTTTAGATGCTGTTTTGTTGTTATAATTTTGAACTGATGAAGATTCGGTACAGACGTGGCTAATATTTTATGTTTAGATTAAGAAGAAGAACAAAATAATGTTAGTATTTTTTCATTTATGTATAATGGGTCGAATTTTGAATTCATTTTATCCTTCAGACTTCTTTCTAGGTTTACTTGTATGTTTTTGATTAAAGCTACCTACGGAACCTTTATAAAAATGCACATTAATACGCACCATGTTTTTGTTTACCGAGCAATTTTCTTTTTATTTTAGTTTTAAAATTGTTTATACCTACTAAACGCAAATGTGTCGATTAAAACGCCAACTTCGGCTATTACTTACATAAGTAACGCGTAACAAATTACCGTAATGGATAATTTTTGGCGAGTTACTTCGAGTTCGTAATTTGTTTCATTTCGTTACAGTCGCTCTGAGAAGTGAGCAAACTTTGAGACGTAGTTTAATATTGCAGGAGGGTAAATTAAAAAGGTAAATGGTGGGAACTGAATGGTTAAATGAACGAATGGTATTTGAGATGACATAAATGAATTATGTGGTATTCCTTGGAACCTACTCTTAAATAACTTCGATCTTTGTTGATTTCCTTAAAGTAATTTAGGTTTTATTTTCATTTAAAATTAGTATTGAATTTAAGTACAACAGCACGTCAAGGACTGCGGTATCTTATACAGTTATAATAAGAATTGGTTTTCAACAAAAATGTTTAACCAGATATACTGGCGACTGTACATAGATACTGTTTTTTCTCCACCTATGTACATACCTACGTTCGCGTTACTAGAATGTAGTACACAATGTTTAGCTAAGTTAATTTCAGTCCAGATAAAATAAGAAACGCTTCGTATTCAAACCGGAATTTATGATGACACGTAAATATCTCATCCTTAATTTGCATCTAAATTATAAAACAATCATAAATAACCTCAAACCAAAACCCATAGTAATCACAATTAGAATTTACGGCTTCGCAGCCATCTCCGACTTATTAACAAAGGGGGTTGCCCACAGAGTGACTACTTCACGGGACATTATTAGGAATAAATCACAAAAAGTCGGCATATGTTGACACTCTGAGGGGAGGAGAGTGGTTACAGAGGCACACCTCGGTTATTACTTCGAGTGCCCTCCTGTGCTCAATCTGAGAGGCTGGGGTTTAACTGGCAGCGGAAATATCTGTACATTTGTGAGGTCTATCCTCCACATCCACCTGCTGTTCTGTTAAAGTTAAAGCGCGGTTATTCAAGTATTTCTCAAATCATAGTACACAGTTATACACCTTATTGTATGGAAATGCTTTTTTTTATTTTATTTGAGGCTAAGCAGATATTTGACCTCGATCAAATCGAACGACCACTTTATGCATACCCACTGCCCGGCAGAGGGCAATGGGTTATGTAAGGTGCCTTTGTCGTTTAGGTATACTTACTAAAACCCCCGTGGTTTCCCTCAATCTGCCTTAAGTGAGACGACGGAGGTTCGCTCAACGCATGCTCTACGTCTTTATTATAAAAACCTGCGAATAAGTTTTGCAAGTGAATAAAAATCTTAATATTTTTTTTAAAGCGGCTTCTAGTTTCATATAGATATGAACAAGGATTTGGCTGATTTTTGTTATTGGGGGCACTTATCTGAAATTAAATCCTTTTGATCTGTCGCAGTGTTATTATTTTTACGTTGCCATTTAGAAAAGGAAGATATTAACTATTTTGTATCATGTAAGTAACTTGCCAATAAAGATTTACGTCCATACGCTGCTAGCTTTTACAGCTTATCGTCAAATTTGCATGCCACACTATGGTAAAACATGTGTACATTAAATGACTTTTAAGACCACCTATGTAAAACCGTGTTTTAGGCAAATAAATTTCATTTTATTTCAGATTATTTAAATATCGCAAATATTCTATGTCGCGTTGGTTCTTACCGCGGCTTTACCCGCGCACGGAGAAAAAAGACACCACCATAAATTAAAAAATTGTTTTGTATTTGATGCAAATACTAAGTTTTAATATTACTTACAAAAGTTTTGCTTTTTTTACAAATAATATGCCAGATATTACAAATTTTCTTGGTTATCGCAAATCATAGTAAATATAGCTAAAGTCTTGTAATTACTGCAAACCTATTTAGTATGTTTTAAAAAGTTCATTCATATTTTCAAGAAATGGTTTTAGTAAAAGGCAAAATAACAAACTTTTGTAATAATTAATGGTTACATCTTAGTATTTACATATAAATTACTTGAAGTTACTAACGTATTTCTTATAATAATATTACTGTAATGTTTTGTTATTCCAAGTAAGCACATATTTGTATTTACATATGGTTTACTTGAAACTATTAGCGTATTTTTTAGAATAATAAAAACTAATCTGTTTTGTAATTCCAAGTAACCTGTTTTGTCAATACAAGTGATGCTCACGGCACAGGCAATATATTGTCTGCCATTTCAAGTTTGCAAGCGCTCCAGGTGACACGGTGTGCTTGCTTTAAACATAGTAAACACCTATAACTAGTGTTGTAGGTAAATACATTTTTTTTGTGAATTTTAGTGCTGTGGTATTGGTAATTTATCTAGTTTAGTACCTTTTTATAAGTAAAGACCTAACGTACGTACGTACTGGATGTGCTAACAGAAGTGTCGAAAGATATTTAAGTCGTGAATTTATTTGTCATTTTGCACAAAAATTACTCATAAGGACAATGACGATAGAATCACCTCTTAAAGACATGCGATTTCTCAGTTAGAACATCCTGTATAGGTGTTTACTTATAATTAGGTAACTAAACTAGATAAATTACTAAAACTAGAGCACTAAAATTCACTAAAAATTTGTATTTACATATGACGTCACCATTTCCGATATTACAATAAAACTCTTAAAATTACAAAACACTTAGTAAGTGTCTATGACGTCACCATTTCCGATATTACAATAAAACTCTTAAAATTACAAAACACTTAGTAAGTGTCTATGACTTCATCATTTCCGATATTACAACCGAACTCTTAAAATTACAAAACATTTAGTATTTGTTTATGACGTCATCATTAAAGATTAAATACTAAATACTAAACACTTGAAATTACAAAAACGTTACATGTAATCTTTACTAACAGCTTTTACAAAAATCCATTACCAACTGTTACTGAACATTTGTTGTCCTCGGATTTAGAAATATTTTAGTAATGATTACTGTATTTTTGTCAGATTTTCTCTCCGTGCGCCCACTTCAGACGCATGTAGCCGCGAGTCGGACGCGATTTGATCTACCGAGTGTTCGGTGACGAGTTCTCGATCGTTCCGATTATTTCTCGATTGTCGAAGTCACTTGACTACCTTTGTCCACGCTCTCGAATGGCCCCAACTTTTTTGAGTATTCGTTCTCGTACGTGTTTGTTGGATTGTTGTGAGTTTCGTGTAGACATGGTTATGAAGGTGTTCTTATGTTCGTTATTTCTGTAGTATTTAACTACTTGTTACTAACTTCTGTATAAAAAATACAATTTAACCCAAACTATGTTTCAAGTGCATAAGCATTGTAAGGTACAAAACTTTTTTTACTGCAATGAAAAAAACTGTAAAATAACAATTGTTTTTTTTGGAATACAATATATTATATTGTAATAAGACTTTAACTAACTTTACTAAAACTTGTGTTGCATTATAAATTTTAGTTTATATTGCAACACAAGTTTTAAAGTTTATTTTTCTTACATTATTACAACATATTTCCCCAAGTTCCATACATTTTCCTCGAACCTTCTCTTCGGCCCGTGTCGGCAATTATTTGTCAATTTGCGGCGACAACGCGAGATTGTTATCACTGTCCTGTATATGGGGTGGCTTTTTTATGAACCGCCCGTTTGCAGGAAAACATACAGCCTTTGTAGAATTGTGGGTTATAGGCAAACTATCGAATGTTTTACAACAAAAGAAGATGCGAACGCGAGTGTAAGAAAGATATCTTTATTTATTTAAACTTTATTGCACTGGTTGTGCAATTGGCTGACCAATACCTTATGGTTTCTCTACCAGACAACCGCTTGGTAAAGCAGAGGGTTTAATCAGAAGACTTGTGTACATGTGTATACAGTTCTTGATTAATATGGGTTTTAAATGCGTACTTTTTATACGTTCCTTCTTGAAACTATTTTTGTGTTGTCCTTTATCATCCATCACCAAAGAATCAAATATTGATTTTTGTTGTTATATTCAACCTTGTATAGGGCAAAGATAGTAATTTAGTGCAAAGGATTAATTGAATTGTATGCCTTGTTGTTGCCTGTAATATCTACCATGATTATAGATTTCAAGTTTTTAAATATAAAAAAAATAACACCAATTTAATAACTCAACCTCATCGCTGACCCCCGATTCGCGTATTTACGGCATCTACTGTTGGACTACAGTAGGCATTCAGTAGTGCTATTATAACACATCGTGTGCTTAAAGTCAGCAGCATTGAAAGGTGTCATGCCACTGTCAGAATAGCGAGGTATATCAACTGTACTGTCGTAGTACAACTGATGCGCAACTCAGTGACGACTCAATTAGCGGAATTGAGGCCCTGAGGCCTTACTCTGGACACAAAACCCGATCCAATGGTTATAGCCATCCCTGTCACTTATACCAGGCCGTGTATGCGTGTGACAGGGATAGCTATATTCATTGGATCGGGTTTTGTGCCCAGAGTAAGGGGGCTGTTTCGAGTTAGGACTTGTTAAACATCGAGTTCGAACCCGAGTGCTGTTCGGAAGAATCACCGAAACTTGAGCAGTAAAACTGAAAGAACACCTGTTAGGTTGCAGTTATAGCTTCGCAAACTCGCTGTTTAAAAGTTTCAATTTATTAGCAGCCCTTTTTTGTACATAATTGTATTGTTAACGATTTTACATGTTTTTTTGAGTAGATGAAAGAAATGAACAAAATCAAGTTAACGTAATATCTTACGTTAACTTGATTTTGTTCATTTCTTATTCTATTTCTAACTAATGTAAATAATGGTTTTATTGAATTACATACCTAAAGGCTGTCCCATTTTGAGCACGTCCGGATGACACTGGATATAGTTTATCCGTATACACAGGGAATGAAGGTTTTAATAATCAAAATAAACAAATATTAAATATACATTTTGTAAATGATATCTAACATGTACACGAATCACGGTAAACAAGAAAGTCTCGGAGTAAATATTCCAAAAGAGATGACCTCTTATTTTTACTACCTTCAACTGTGTTTTATTTGAAGTAAAAAGTTAAAAATAGCTGTCCCGAATTGACACAATCTCGCGAATAAGCCCTTCCAAATAATCCGATGAAAAAGAAACGTCCAGAATAAACTCACAAAAAAATTAAACAGGATGAATTAAAGCCGGCCGATGTCGCAGCGAGCGCGGCAAATTGGAAAATTCCCGAAGTGTCCGAGAACCATTGATTGTACTACGACAATAGCACTTGGAGCGCACTAATCTTTTCATTAAAAAGCGATTATTCGCTGCACGGAACTTTGCACTAATAGGAATAAAGAACGAGCAAATCAAACATGCTAAGCCTACCGCCTTATTGCTTTTGCATAGAGTTCAATTCGCTTTGACTGGGTGTGTCAAGGAGGTTTGTAAAATGTGGCCCTCTGCAATATGCCACGTCGCATTTTCTGACGGTATGCGATGACATTTCCATTTGGATTCTGTTGCTCGTTGATGATATTAAAAAAAATATTTTTTATTCAAGTGTGATATGCACAGATGACGGTTGACGTAAGAATTAGAATTTTGAAGCGTCTTTGATTTTCAAATTGAATTAAAACTTTTTAATCATAATATTGAAGAAGAAAATAATCCAGTCTTGGAGTGGGTAGACTTGTGTTCAATTAAATAACTTGTCAATCAACCCTATCCCATGAAAATTATTACTTTATCAACTCGCGGGTTTCATAAGCCCAACTTAGTAAATTGGTCTCTTAAAAGGGCTGACTTTAATTGTTAACCTACCTACTATATCTCTGCAGGGAAACGACGGGGCGCCCAGCCATAAGGACCTGATACACCAATGGAGATGTTTTTTTGAATTTAGAAACTTGTTGCCAGACGGTATAATAACATATTGCATTTTTTCATTACAGAATCAAAACCTCACCTTACAATTTAGATTATAAATATTAGAGCGTCACTCGGATGAAAAACCTTTTAATCCTGTAGCTGGCGCGCTTTTTTTCTTCCAGGAAAAGTTTGATATTCCACCCTGTATGTAATTCATTAATTAATTATAATCTTGTAATGACCAGCGGTGGATGACTCGTCCGCGATACCTGTCAAACACTAGACGGCGCTCGGTAAATGCTAAGACAAAATTAGTGTTTTTGAGATTTCATTGGTGGAGAAAAATGATTGAATAAAATAAAATAAAGCCTCTAAATGTTTTTTTTATTTGACTCTGCGCTATCTGAGCGCCATTGTGTTTGCGACATGTAAAACTGGTCGAGGCTTCCAGCACAGAAGCTCTGTTTAACACTGTCAATAAAGTAGTAAATAAAGTTTGTTGGTACCGATTATTCTTTGACTAACGATAAAAAACAAAGTGATCTACCTCTATCGCAGACACCCACGGTCTCAGGTGTAACCGACCCTTACAGCGACAATTAAAACAAAATGGCGGACCCACTTTTGTTTCATCCGCCTTCATTTCGTAATGCATCCATTACGCAGACAAAAGTTTGCCAATAGACTCGCGGACAAAGCTTCAAAGAAATCATTGACGATCGCAGCGCCGCCTCCACAATAGATGTCCGATTTTCTTAATTAAAAATGTCTCACTCACTAACAGAACAATGGGTGGGTTTTAATCATCGCAATGCTATCGTTGTGTTGTTAATAAAACCAGACAGTACTTCCGCAGTCATTATTTTCAATTTGTATGTCCACACCTAGATGAGGATTGCTTTGGAACACAAATTGTAGGCTTTCTTTTTTAGCTACAGGGAATAACGTTTTGTTCGTATCTGCATCCTTTTTATTTTTCTGGAGGAATAAATGGCAGATTCAAAACGATGCATGGATAAAAAGTTTTAAAATATAGTAGAAAGATGAAGCTATGCATAAAAGCAAGTTAGTAACCCATGTGGTTTATCGGCTGCTCATATTATATCCTTTACGTAAAACTTTGATTAAATTGAACTTTGTTGTGTGTGTTAGTTCAGTTATTTTCTGTTTGCATCTGACTCTCCTGGGCTAAGGTTCAGCCATCATTATAAAATTCCATACGCTGCAAAACTTTGTTTTGTAACAATCGCTAACAAACGTAAAAAGTGATTTCAGACTATTACAATTACGATTTTTACCGACTTCATGCAATGTTATTTGTTTGTTTACTATTTAAAGTTTTTTAGTTTCTAGAAGTCAAATCATCATTTTTGAACACTACAAAATGCTACAGTATTCAAACATTTCTTAAACCAACGCAAACAGCAACACCCAGCAAATTGGAACCGCGCGTCCCAGTGATAAATCTCAATTTGGTAATATTTTAACTTTCAAATAAACATAACAGTGTTCACATTATTTGCGTTTTGAGACAAGTCCTTCGATTCGCGAATCTTGAAGTTGAGATCAGATTTGTTTTGCATTCGTTTCAAGTCATGGGCAAAAGCGGGAAATCGTATTAAAAATATTTCTTAAATAATCGGGATCAATGTATAATATCACATAAGAAAGAATATAATAATCTGCACCTTTATAAAAAAAACATATTTTTATAACTGGTTTGTAAACAAAAAAACACGTACATAAGACTTCTTTGACCAAACATTTATAAAAAAACTTATTTTCCTTAAAGAGTTAAAAATGTCCTAGATATATTAGCTAGCGCCAGATGCTTATCTGTATTTTGAGACGTACACATTTTGTGTCAAAAATTATGTTAATGAATTCTATGTAGACAGTCAATCGTGGTTCGCCACTCATCGCTTAAGTCTTGGTGTCAAAGTTGTAATCCAGTGTCGACGGGCATTGTTTGGGCGGGCGGCTGATTACTGCCCGGTGACGGCTGACGCCTAGCCTCCGCCCAGGGCTGCCTGATACCAAACCACTTCTTTTTAACTTTAAAGTAGGCCGTTTAACACGTAGTCAAAAAAGGTATTAATTCAGGCTAGAGTATGAGTCAATCACAGTGTGAACATTTTCCCCATTCTTCTCGGTTTTTCGTCGCTTTATCTCCTGATACTTCACAGAATTTGACCCTCACAGGTCAAAAAAAGTTGAGGTTCTCATAAAAAAAACTGAAACTATTAAAAGGATCTTTTTTCTTGACAACCTTACAATCTGTCGCAGCGAAATCTCAACTTTGGACAATTTTACAGACCAAATTATTCCCATTCAGATCGAACTCAAGTGACAAAATTACTGCTTCATTTACATTGTGTGGCATTTTTTGAATTCCTACAGAACAAGTAATTTACCACACTGAAAGAAAAAACGGAAATTTCGATTGTCACTGGCACAATAGTCTTCTGATTCCTTTTCTGATGCAGACATATAACAGTAATTTTGCAGCAAATTCTGTAAAGAAAAATGTATTATGTTTTTTTAATACTTTTAGCAGTTTTTTTTAATTTTAGTTCCATTCGATTTTACCACTGCAAGCTTAATTAAAGTACCTACTTCAGTCAGGTTATTATTCAAATCTCCAAAACTGCAAATCAAAGTTTCATTAGCATATCTGTCGCATAATTTGATAAAACAAGTCGCACATACTTGCTAAAACAATATTCATGAAGACATTAACTTAACTCTGATATATTAGACCGAAAAGTGCGCGAACTTTATCGTCTTCTATACAAATAATAACAGTCAGAACTTCCTTCGGTGGTGTACTGAGGCATTAAATTTATAGGAAAACTTCCGCGGCCTAAGCGCTAGGAAAACTTGCCTTCACAAGTAGTTACTATCCTATATTTTGCGCAATCAAGGATAGAATATCCTCAAGAAACTCATTTGAGCAGTCACAACCTTATTAAAATGTACAACAACCATCGACGAAGTTGAAAGCAGGCTTTACAACAAACGGTTCAAAAGAAACGATGTACTTGTATTAATGGTATAGTTACGAAAACCAATCACGGAAGAAGTTCGCCTGTAAGGTAGGACTAAGTTTGATGAAAAACTTTGATACATGCATAGCGCTAGGGATGTTGCAGACTGCCGCTGTAATATTTTTGCTAAATGCATAGTTTTCATGTGCAACTTTTTCATGCTTCGCCGCTGTAGCTGTAAAGGGGCTAATTGAGTTACAAGTTTTAGAAAATTGATGTACATTGTGCTAGCAGAATATGCAGTGTTCACACGAGTTTTAATTGGAGAATAAAGTGAACATGATTTCAAAATCACAGTCGTTTTCATGGCAAGTAGTTGGGGGTAGATATATCATTTACTTGTGATCTGTCCGATTATCACCTTTTTATAAAGTCACTTCACGACATATTTTGTATCTCAGCTTTAAAATAAGCCTTAGAATGTCACGATTACAAGGATTCATTTTAATATAACAATGGAGTTAAGAGAGAAATAGGCGGAGGTTTATTCCATCCCGTTTAACGATTACGCGAATGATCCAGCGGTCGTGGTTGAATGAAATAACCTCTATTTTGATGGATCCATTTTGAGCGGTGTATTGGGTGAACTATCTAATCGTATTGTGGGTTGCGTCGGAATTTGAGGTAGTTGAATTGTTACAAACAAGGGTTCTGTAAACATGGTCTGAGGCTGAAAATGAACAAATATCAAGTAAATACTACGAAATAACGTAAGAAAAGAAATAAAGCCATCGTGCTTATAACTATTTACAAATCGCTGACAATTATTGAACTCTCAATTGTTTTATGTAAGCACTAACTGAATGCATATTGAGAAAATAGCCGTGTTTCCAGCAAACCATGTACTCGCTAAGTAGCTAGCTAGTAATTACAACTTGATTGCATCGTTACCGACAGCACAATTAATTTGTAGCTAACGTTAATTGGACTAGTTAAGCAACGCAAGATTGGTAGCGTGTTACCAAATTCATCAAATTATAAGTTAGAATTTTCGTGCTATAGCGCAAACTTTTTGCTAGCGTCCGGCTATGTGATTAGATTTTCTCTGTTAAAATTTATTATTAATATTCTAAACAACTACGGCGAATAACTTCCCATCACAGATACCTATGCAATGAACATGCTTGTTTGTGAAATAACAATTCAGGTTTTTATTCCATATTTAAACGAGAATCAATACTAACGCAGTAGCGTTAGTATTGTAACTTGTTCTCGTCGAAGTTTTCAATTAGGTTTTGTTAATTATCAGTATTGTTTTGTTTAAAACAATTGCCTTCGATGTTAAGCTAAACTAGTAGAAAAGCAAATAGTCTGTGGTTGAAACCGCAAAGTCTTGTCTTGTTTATTTACCGTATTTCAAGGATTCCAGATGTTTTGCTCGAACAATGCCGTCTTAATTTGACATGCGAATTAGGTCTTTGGAACCGGGCCAGATCACAGAATTGTGCTATATAGATGTAGGTTTTCTCTCAAATTACTTTCGAACCATTTATCGGAAGAAATTTGTCGAAATTATGTCTTTTTTTGATGATGTAATCATAATCAGCGAATACTAATGATGACACCGATTGTTTCACGAAACAAGATTACGAAGAGTGGTTAGCGTCAAATAAATTGCGCAGTCAACTTAATAGCTCCAACTTAAAGACAGCTGACATCCGCCGTTTATATAAATAAGCTTTTAAATTTCTCTAATTAAGAGTCGAGATTTATTCAAACCGTTAAATCCAGGAGCTGCCGGGAAACAAAACGTGATTGCTCGTAGACTTATAATTTAATGCAATTTCCTCTTTTATTGTGGGGTTGAATTCAGAAGAGAGAGCGGGCCGCTATTTTTCATAACAATTAGTGAAACAAAATTAACGAAAAAAAAAACAAATCAGTAAAATATTGTAAAATTGATTATTTATTGTAGTCATTATCAACATAATCAGAATCGATCATTATGTGCCTAAATTAAAGCTTACAGCAAAGAATTGTCATAAAAACTCAATTTTAACCAATCCTTGATGCCTTTTAGTAGGTTAATGGAGTTTGTGAATAGATATATTATTTTACACCACATACCAACATCGCTATGACTATTGACTCAACCGCTGACCAACAGCACTACATCACACCAAATCTCATAAGCATATTTAGCGCAAACCTCTCCCTTACACCCCGCACTCTCCGAAGGGTGCAGAATCCTCTTATTGCAGTTCGCTGGACTGCGATGATCAGGCCCCGCACGGGCCTCGTAGGCCCCGGGCCCCTGCCCTCGGTTCGTTAACGCTAATACTTAGGGCTGACGGTTGCACTTTTCACCGAAACGTGAGGCCGAACATCTCATTCCCGGTAATATATTCTGAGATTTTTAGTGTCAGGTACTTGGGGCCCTTAATTGTGCAGCTTTGTGCTGCGTAATGGTAAGTCAATAGTAGGGTGTTGTTGGTTTATTAAGTTTTTTGACTGTTTGTACTTTGAGGGTTAAGATTTAAATGAAAAGGTGCTTGAGATCGTTTAACCATTTTAATGATTGATGTTTCTTTGCACCCTACTACCGGTACATAATATATCGATACACTAAGCACTACCATTACTTATCTCTATATACTCGTAGAGGACGTTATTTTCTTATAATTAAACCTAACTTTGTCCAGCAAATGTTTTAAGGTTTTGGAGATAGGTATTCCAACTTTATTTTCGTAGAGATTTTCCCGAAACGTACCTTTAAGCAAGATTAGTTTCATAATGGGCTAATATTGAGTGAGCTTGATTCACCATGATAATTACAGTATCTCCTGACACCGCAGATCATGCAGCCCCATCTACCGTGAACAAATAGATTCCCAACACTACATTGATTGCATTGTGTGCCGCACGCACGACTTGCTACGAGCCAACGCAAACGGTGTATAGGCAGTTAGAAAATTGATGGCGCGTTCGACACCGCTCTGAATTTAGATTTTATAGTGACGTGGGCTTGGAACAATGCGAACGTTAACTTCGTATTTCATTTGACTTTACTTTTCTCGTGTTCTATTGCCCAAAACTACGTCGAATATTCAACAGTTTTGTGCTGGCAGTGTATTTGCTGTTTTGGCACTACTAGTGTTTTATTTCATTAGATTTTGTACTATATTACGGCGACAGTGTATGGCACCTTTTTTACATTCTGATGACCAGAGACTTATTTACGTATTTAAAATATATGTACACCTTTATCTTTTTCTCCATACATTTAACAATCAAGAGGGATTAAAAGTAAATCATAGCATTTATGCACACATAGTGTAACAAAATTGCAACTGATCGACTAAAGACGTTTTGGTTAACCAAAAACGTTCTCATGAATGAGAGATAAACCATAAGCGTAATTAAGCCATGATTGAATAATTTCGTGCAATGCACGCCAAACTTGACGTGCCATCAGCAATTTATGGGAAGTTAGAAAAGCGATGTGTAGGCATTCGCAGAATTGATGGCACACATTCAACATCGAGCGGTGAATAGCGCTCGTTGTTCGATTCGATTTCTCGATTTAGGTTTTCCCACTATTCGGCATTGATCTCAAACTAGGGCTAAACGATTGTGGTATGACCAACTTTCTACAATCTACTCTGAATTTCTAACGATGCTACTGATTATGATTATTCATTTCAACGACTTTAAATCCTAGTTTAAATATCCAAATCTTCTGTAATAACTTTCCATTTTAAACAACTTTGTTATAATTATAAAGGTACATAAAATAAAAGAAAGTTGTGTTAATTACCCCACTTGAGCAAAATATAAACGTATTTCAATCAGACAAACTTCGAAAGTATGCTGGTGAAATTCCTAATTTGCCTGATGTTGATAAAAAACAAGCAACTGGATAACCACTCGAACGCAAGCGGGTTTGTTTTTCAAATAGCTCTATTGGAACTAAAGAAACAGCTGTTTGCTTCAACTCTGTTTGTTCTGCGAGTTTCAATTTGAACGATCTGTTCGACCATTGTTTAGCAAATACGAATATTTTTCGGATCGTTATAGTTTTTGATTTTTTGAATAGGAATCCGCGAGTAACATAAAATATCATACATGTGTTACGTTCACATGCACTTAGAGCTTTTTCACACTTAGGCAACTTTAGCAGCGCGATAGTCGCGCGACAGTCGCGCTGCTGTCAATTTCATACATAATGACAGCAGTAAGCCCTTCGTACCTACCTAATTATTATCATCAGATCTTAAAACTTACACGTTTATATTTAGAATACTAATGTCGTATGCTATCTTATCTTATCTTATCGTATTCTTATCGTATCTTTTGGAACCTCATTTTTGAGTTGAATACTCGTAGGTACCTGTTCTATTTTCCGTTGAAAGAGATCATTTTACCAAAGCACGGAACCGACGTGAATGAAAGAAAAAGTAATTTTCCCACATCATGGATCGCTGTCGGAGCGAACTTTTAACAGCATTACAGTGTCTTGTCAATTAGCATTCGGAACATTGTCCGAGAGAAAAATCTCATTCAACTTCCTAATAAGAAATTCCTTGGGCCCCCTGATAGGATGCAAACAGATCAGCCACACTTGTTTTTCGTTTGTTTTGTCAGTGTCAACAATACTTTGTCCTTTGTTTATTAATGTAATTGAGAAAAATATGTACTATTTAACGTTTTTGCGAAATTGATAATGATTATATCATTAATTCATCATTATACTTATTCAATTGGCTAGCGAAATCATTTTCTGGTGTATTTGCCTAAATAAATGAGAGCTGGCATGCAGGATCGATGTAGTTCCATGTAATGTTACGTTTGAAACTTGACGTTGAACATGAAATGCTGAATACATTGAATGAATCCTTCTCTTTCTCTTGAAGTATAAACATCCCGTTTTTGGCTAACTGTTCAACTAAATGATAACTTTTGATGCCGTTCTATTCTCGCTGTACCATTGATATGGGCGTCGCATCGCCCATTTCCCTTGTTTTAAACGTTCGACAATAATCAACGCAGCTATTACGTTTAATATTCATAACCGACTCCGCGAGGGTGGACCTTTCACTCTAAGGAGCTCCACTCGACTGCTTAACGGATTTGCTTTATTTATAGCTGTGATTGCATCTGTTTTTGTTTGTTTTTGTCTTTTCAGTCACGAATATTTTTAATTTAGCGACGTTTTTCTGTTCCGTTTTTATGAAGATCTACCTTTTTTTTAAAGAGGTGATTGGCAGTATCACTTTTATTACTTATAAATGGATATTTTGCTTACAGCTATCCACTGATTTCAAGAAACAGAAGTAGTGGTAAATTTGGGAGACCACTAATAAGTAGGTGGTTCTCGTATTGACATCACCTACCTGATTAAAGTTCAATAACTTTTGACTTAATCATCTTCTTTTACAGCTGAATGTGTATCTCAAATTCGTAGTTAGTGACCGCTTGTCCTAAAATTGTTCCATGTTACCAAGACCTAATAGACTTAAGACAAAATTAAGAATAATAATTTAATATAGTTTCGTTCCCATCAGCACAAACGTGTCAACAGCAGAGTTTCTAAACACTCTTCACAAAAACAGTTCAGAGTGTCACTCAGGCAAATATTTTCCATCCCCTAAAAGCTGGAAGTGACAAATACTTGTACAAACGGCATTATCCGGGAATGCTCTTGTAATCTTAACTTAAAGACGTTAAAAAGCCTCGCCCAGTGTATACTTTGACATGGTAAACACGATCACAGGAGGACGCGAGAGCGGAAACTTTAATGTTTAGCTTAGTAAGCTTTTTGACTGTTATTATGTAAAAAATTAGCAAAAAATTTGTTACTAAACGCGATACACACTCGTAGCTGTGATAATAATGTTTACGTTCATAGTTAAGATGGGATTTAGTATCTAGCTATCACACAACACAACACAAGCTCCCGCTAACGCTTTTCTCACTCACCATGACTTCAGGCTCCACTCATCTGTGGAACAAACATTTGCGTATTTTTGGGGGCGCCTCTGACGGGGGGAACTTTATGGTGCAACGAAATCCAATTGGACACTGACGGAGGTACCGACAACGGCACACCAAGGCAAACACTGCCGTATTTTATACACTTGTAATAAAGGTTAGTTTTCAACAAAATATATATAACCTGATGTGCTGTTAAAAACAAATATTGAACTACACGTTGTAATTCTATGAACCCTCTGCTTTTGAAATAAAGGTCAAAATTAACACTGGAATTGCGCCTGATTTTACTAAAACGCTGGGCTTATGTTTATTTTCAGCTCTAAAGAACTGGGGTATTGTGATGTTAAGGTTTTATGATTTAAGGAGTTAAGCTTCGTTTAAAGTGCTAGTGGGGTTATTTACGTTTTGTTTGGAAATGTTGAGCTGCAATCTAAACAATAATGTGAATTGCTCTTTTAAGTTTATTGTATTAAGAACCATTTGAAATAAATCTTACCACTTTATTTTACTAACTAAATCATCTATTTGAAGCATATAATATTCATCTCTACTTAATCATTTTTCTAGGCTTAAATTCTGTTATTACAAAAAATGTTCAATGTTTCTTAACCTGTCAGCATCAATGTTCCTATCCCTGTATCGTTTCATGCGGGCGTTAAGCGCCTTAATAATGCGCTCGCTCGTCTCGAAAGATAAGCGTTTGTTGACTATTCTAATGGTTGCGTCTCGAGCCAGCCGCGCGGAAACAGCGAATGATTTTCGGGAAGAAAAATTGCTTTTCTTTTTTTTTCAGTGTGTGTAAGCGTGCGCGAAGAAAGAGTCTGCCTATAGTGATAATTAGATAGATGTAGGTGCTAAGGTTAAGCTTCTGACACGGCATGATTGTTTTGATTTGATGATATCGAACATTTACGTGATACGATATGAGCACATAAAATTCCTTTAGTTTCAATATTATGTTTTTTTTTATTTTTTTTAAGTAAAACATTTATTAATAACAAACAAGAAAAAATTAAAACTAAGACATGCAACATAAAAAAATAAGACTACCCTATTCAAAAACGAAACCATTTCCTTGTGGCAAGGAGGCTATAATGCTGGCTGCGTTGCCGCGTTGGATAGCTATGCTAATCTTTTGAGCTAGGAACCAGCCAGCTTTACTATATTATGTATTGCATAATAATTATAACGTACTAATTTCGTAGATTATGAAGACGATGTAACGCCAGTAGACACAATTGGTTATATCACTGGCATTAACGGTGCGATCGGCAGGTTACACTAATACATACCAAACAAAAAGTTTCCAAACATACGCTGCTGAGTAGAACCATCATAATTTTCCAAACCAACCATTGTTTGTTTTCTAACTCTAACACAGTTATTTGTCGTTTTTGTTAGGAATCAAAACAGCGAACCATGCCACTTATCCTCTTTATTACCGCCAACCCATTTGGCCGCTAATGTCCGAATAAAGGCGTTATTATACAAAGTTCAGCGCCTAATAACGGGTGAGTGTGAATTAACCGAGGCAATAATGTGCCCACAGTGGGCTTAATTCTGAGGTGCCACCGACTACAACTAAGAAACGTCTCTTTCTTTTTAAAAAAAATGAAATGCTATCAATAGTTAAGTAACATAACAATTGGCTGACAAAGCCCTACGAATCAGTAAGCTCAAGTGGCTAGGGCACATAGCGCGTAGAACTGATGGCCAATGGGGCAGACAAGTTCTAGATTGGAGATGCTTCGACAAAAAGTGCAGCGTAGGACGTCCACCGACAAGAAGGACAGACGACTTTGTAAAGATCGCACTGGATGCAACCGGTCGTTGTGCAAAGCCGTGGAGGAGGCCTATGTTCACCAGTGGACGTCCTTTGGCTGATAATGATGATGATGATGATGAATAAAATTCCGAACTGTCATGAGAATGGATAAAACTTCACCAAAGTACTTTCACATATTTTATATTCTTGGCAACAGTAAACTTTGTAAATAATTTCTACTCTCTTAATATTTTCTTAGCAGAGCAAAGATACATGAAATCTTAGTCCTAGTCGATAGCATCTCAGAATTGAACTCAGTGTGCTGGTGGATGAATGACCGTGGCGTGAGCGCTGGCCGTTAGAGAAATGTTACAAAGCAGATTTTTTAACAAATTGTACAAGAACGCAGAGAGGGCAGGAGTATATAATATGTTGTACCTTTTGGTTCCCCTAAAATACTGACCGCACGCGTCCGTGTTCGAATTCCAGATTGGTTACAAAATGTCTATTGATTCTATGTTAGGTCCCAGTATGGTTAGATAGAAGTAAGTGTTAGGACAACGTAAACTTGGATTGCTTGCAAACTGTGGATATTATGACTGATTCATCCAACTTTTCTTTTTGGATACAATAGCGAATATCATTATAAGCCATAACTACTTACTGACGACATTTAAGTATTTTATTGTTTATCTTACTTGAAATTTTAGGGCTTAGCTGTAAGGCTACAACACCAGATATGGTGCAAATATGTACAATAAGCAGTCCCCGACTAAACAGCGGCAGGATTACCAGAAGATTGTGGAAAGTCTAGTGCGATGTGCTTCTATTTTAAAAGCTACAATATTCAGTGACGATCCTGCCCCATTGCGAATAAACGCCGCCATTAAATAAGCGTTCCTCTGGTGTTGGGTAGCAGCAACATCAGTACGGGCAGAAGTTAACGTCATTAACTTGCTAATAAGCAACACAAGGAAAAAATCTGAGCGTCGAAACAAATTCACCATCAAATCGTATTTCCTCCGAGTCACCGGTGAAATAATGGGAAAAATAAACAATAGATTGATGAACACATCCCGGCAACCCTTGTCACGATGACGGAGGCAGGGCGGGCTTATTGCGTGAGGCGATCGCGATTAGATGGCAATTGATATATAACAATTTATTCCATATCAACATGAATCTGACTATGTATTGATTTAAACTTACATGGTAAATATCGGGAGCTCGAAAATAATAAGGTACATAGCATCAATCTCGTTACAATTAATTCTAATGAATCTGAATGCCTTCATAAAAAAGAAAGAGCTGCTTAAAAGGTTTAACCTACATTAGGTTTGCCAGTGTACAGCGCCACATGTAAGGCGTTTGAATACGAGTTTCACCGTTCTACTGCAAAAAATCAAGTAGTATAAACACCTGTTAAAACAGACACACGAGAGAAGGTCGATTGAAAAGAAAGTGTATTCATGAGTAAGCAAAAACTTCTTAAATCAGTGAACTATTCACGAATATCTATTGCCTGAGAACTGGGGCTCTGATAACTGAACTGGTTGTTAACACTTAATATCTTTCCATCCACATTTTTTTAAGTATATTTTTTCATAAAATATACAAGACAAACGCTTGCTGAATTTCATTATTGGAGGTGTAGTTGCCATCTCACTACGTTATTCCTCACTGGGCCAGGTGCGTTTGAGTCCCATGACGTCATTATTTACTCGATCCTAAGGAATAATAGAGAAAGAGACCCCATGCAGCTATTTCAGGGTTGGAAGAAAGCCTAATTTGCGGCGGAAACCCACTGACCGGTGTGATAGGGTTGTTTTATAATCTAATTTTCTGCAAGTTGTTTACGGGTTTTCGACTAAACAGGTAGAAGTTTAACCCATGATGAAATTGTGTGTGAATACCTTTGTTTTGTTTCTGATGGGAACAAAAATATCTTTGCATTTAAGCCAGCCCTACAAGGGATGTGGTTTTGTGATAATGCAGTAAAGTTTACTATGTGGTGATGACATACGAGTAAATACCAGTTGAAGATGCCCCATAACAATGTTTGATATAACAACATAACATAACCTCGATGATTATAAATAAAAGACACATTGTTATCTTTTAGACATATCTCTTCTTGAAAAAGTATTTGATAGTCATTTAGCAGCTCATCACACTTAAGGCATTGGCAAATTACACCCATACGATTTGGCTACCACGTTGCAGAATAAGTGATGTACTCGAAAAATGCCAAAGGTTATCTCATTCATAGCCAAACTGATCCAGATATAGCCGGCCAATTTCCATGCGCGAGGTGTTTATAGTGAAAACATTTGGCGGAGCGAGTCGGCCAATTCGCTTTGTCGCAAGAGCTCCGTCAATATTGGCGCTCGTTCTACGCGACCAAGGGTTAAGATGTTGGCGTTAGAAATAAGTGGTTTGGCCTTGTAAAATTTGCTTTTATTTATAAAAATATAAAGAAAGGATCCTCTATTTAGGTCTCTATCTCGAATACTTTGAGTTTTAACCTTAGCGCCTCAAAACAATCGATTTAGTACTCGTAGTAGATTCTTCAAGTTCTCCCTGGTTTCATAACTCCGCGAATTGGATCAGAAATGACTTAATGTTACAGAGTTCAGCTAATCTAAATGCACATATTTTAGGCACACACTACATGGTGATGCAAGCGTTGAAACGTGTCTGATGAAACACTGATAGTTCACTCAATCCCATAGCACCATAAATTGTCCGTCAGACGTAGCTTTGACTCCTAGGAAACTCACAGCTACTTTTAGAAACCTAATATTGTGGGTGCCTAATGTAATCTGCTACACAACTTCAACAAGGTAAATCACAAGACCTAACTAGTTGACACCATAATCTCAGACACCTACTTAGTTGTTGCTTAACTCCTGGTATCAGATTTTATCATCTTGTCCCACACCATTACGGCCCGCTAACTGCAGTACCTTGGCTCTTTACAGACACACTACCGAACCTCGCCTCTGTCGGAATTGCCCAAGTTTTTATACAGCTGCGGACGAGTTAAAGTGTTCTATCAGGAATTTGTAAGAAAAAGTACAGCGCCCTCTGTCTGGCCGGTATGCGGGCGGAGTTGGACGTATTTCTGTAGTCTTTATCGACGTTAAGTACTTTAACGTCTAAAATTACCTACTCTTATTTTTTTATAGCGTGGGATGCCTTACAACCTTGATATGCTCGTGCTAATATAGCATGTTCTTTATTCTTACTAAGTACATTGCTGATTGAAAATGTTTGTGAAAAATTGGACCAATTTATTTTGAAAAAAACGTGTTTAATGATCGTTGATATTATTATACTCGTTTTTGTGTATGTATGTATATTATCTAAACGAATATGCTTTGAAAATTTTTATTTTAACATTTTGATGTGGCTGAATTATTACCATACCTGATTGTAGCTAAATTACTTTGCACCCAGCTGACACATGAAAGTAACATTTTTTGAACAGGAGCGATGAAAAAGTTCTTTCCCCACAAAAGTTCACCTAAAAAACTGCGATATCATTTCGCATGATTATATCTGTAATACCTGTGGAAATAATTTGAAGATGTTATCATACTTTCGACTCTTGCGAGGCCTTTTTGGCTGAATATTGTTATTGCTTTTAGGATGTCAGGGTTTTTTCACCTTAGGTTATAGTACCCCAGCGCGTAAAAAAGGTTGAAAAATCCTTTTAAATCATCAAAAATGTTAATATATGTATATTGGGTGACCTTAGGCTTATACGTGATATGGATAAATAAATTGGCTAGGCTGTTGAACTAAAAAACTTCGAAAGTTCTCAGTATTGGGCATGGAATCATCCCAAACTATGTAACAGAATGGCTCGGCGATTCAAAGTAGCACTTATAAATTGGCACCCAGGCTTCGTCTGCGTGCAAATGAATAAGTAAACAGGAAGAGATGCATTCGATCCCTATAGGCCTATAAATTGCCTGAAGGAAAAGTCTCTTTTACGGTACCAATGTGCGTGAGCATCGAAAAGTGTTCATTTATTATGTGGCTGAAATAAACAGCACCAAACTTTTAGTCGTCTTTTGCTGTGTCAATTTTGATTCCCACTAAATTGACTAACTTGTTTAGTTAAGGGTTCCTTTGAAAATCTGATATTAGGCTAAATCATAACGAAGCAGATTTTTACTAGTGAAAAAAATTTTCACAAACAAGCTCCGAGATTATGGCAACAAGTTCACAAGTAGGCGTTTATACTGGGCCTCAATTCCGCTTATTCAGTCGTCACTGAGTTGTGCATCAGTTGTACTATGAGAGTGCAATTTGATCTATCTCACTATTCTGACAGCGGTGTGTCACCTTTTTATGCTGCTGTATTACAGTAGTACTATAACTGTTGTCCAATACATGTCCAACAGTAGATGCCGATAATACGTGAATGTACGCCCTGGTCCTATTTTCACAAAATATCGATCTAGAACCGTAATTAGGTACTTCCAAGTCCACATTTCTACCGTTTCCCACAATCCATCTCTGCGTGCAGCTGTTTGTTTTTCCCTACAAATCAACTGGGCTAATCGATCGCCATACATCGGGTCTATAACTCAATTAGCTCAGCCACGGCGAATTAATCTGCTAACAAAGACGAATAGTGGCGGGTTGATAGCGTTTATAAGAGACATGCAGGAGAGATTAAAAAGCTTGCTTGCGGTTTTGTGGATTTAAAAGGTCTACTTCTTATACAAACCTAAATAAGTACAGAACAACTGAAAGAAAAATCAGAATAGCATGAAATTGCTTTTAGATGCCAATTTCAAAAAGACCGAAGAAGGAACCTTAAATTATAAAAAAAAATCAGAACTTTTTGAGGATTTTAACAGAGAACTTGGCATTTTAATTAGTATATATTTTATTTGTTTTCAAACTCATTGACGATACCATATTATTTTAAATAGTTTTTTTGTAAATAAACTGTTTTCCTCTATCTATGGCGTCTGCTGGTGTTAGGTACACCAGCAGTATTGTCATTAATATTGCGTTGATTGGTTCTGATTGATTCTACATACACTGTGTCAATGGCTCTATAGTTTTCAGCAAGATGTATGGGTATATGGTCTTTATTAAGTGTTTAGGCACATTTGTAGATAGTACGTTTGACACCGAATTTTAGAAACTGGAAGGTAATGAAATACCCCAAGCTGCCTAAACTGGTACCCGTGATGGTAAAAGTATACACCGTGCTGGCGTTTTGAAGCTTATATTACCACTATTCTTAGGTAGTTTAAGAGTTTTTTTTCTTTATAATAAGTCCAAAACCCAATGATAATAGTAATTGTTAGCTGGAGAAACAGCTGAAAAAATTCAAACGCTATTGCCAAAGCATATTCTCCTTACAACCAAGTACTCACCAGTAAAACGTAGGAATATGTTCACAAATTCATGTCAATATACCTTTATCCTACATTGAATGAATGCTTTACGGAGTAAGTAATATCTCCAAAAATGCGCCTCATCCTTTTGAAGATGAACAAAACGCTTACTAATCAAAATTCTAAGCAAATTAAATTGAATTTCTCAAAGACCTACAAAATTGAATCGGACCCCTTTCGAGAGGAATCTGTATTCCTTCAAGTCATCAGTATTGGCTGTTTCTGTAAGTTAAGCGTTGCACTCACTTTTTGTAAATAAGGAAGTCACTCGAATTGACTTTCAGTAAATACCGTACTTGAGTCCAAAATAGATTTAAAAGCTTAATAAACCTTTTGAATCTACGTGTCATATTTTGCAGTACATATTTTTGGATCAACAAAAAAAACCTAGTGAGTAAAAAAACGTTTTGATTTATACCGTATCATTTTATTGGGAGGTGGCATGACGGTTTTAAAGAAGAAGTACCCTTCATATTGATTCAATGTCAGACTGCTTATGAGTGAGTAAAGTAATCAATGAGTATCCAGCCTTATTTTCTCCAAAGACTTTTTTCCAAATAGTAATTGGTAAACTCGGGAATGCGATTACTTTGGCTTGGCCAAAAAAAACGTTGGTCTTGACGAAGATAAATGCGTCGGGATGATGTGAGGCCAAGTTATGCTGGCCATGCGCAATGTTTAAGTAATCCGTTGAAATGAGGTCTCTATGTGTTTTTCAAAAGAAGATATTGTCATGCTTCGAGTACCGTATAAATATGAAGCAGGATTGGGTGCATGCCAAATGAAAATTAATCACAAATGAACATATTTATTTACTTAGAGCTTATTAGGACGTGTTTAGTTACTGCATCAAAAATGCTTAGTTTATATAAATTGCAAAATATTTTACCGAAAGCTGTAAGATTTTGATGTATTTATTTAAAATAGAGATTTTTTTCATAAACCATTAAAAGTACTGATTTCCCCCTATTAGTTTGATGTGATTTTTGACAATCGGTCGTGTCAGCTAAGTTTGCAAAGTAGCAAAGTTTACCTTTGACATGAATGATCTTAAAAACCTATATAAATCTTAATTCCTTTTTATCATTTGCCACTTGGCTTAGGCCTCGGTACACACTTACATATAGTAAATAGTATAGTAACTGTAGGAACCTGAACTTGCTCCTTAGCTGCCCTCAAAGGGCCAACGCGACCGTTAATCGTTATTCGGCTAATCGCTCTCAACCGAGGGCATCGTTAGCTGGAGATGGAAATGCCGATCGACTTGCGGCTTTTTCCGATCTAATCCGAATACGGGCTGAGGATGAGACGCTTTGATAATGTTCGTATTACACGGTTTATTATATTCGCGATCGTTTTGAAAAGCTTTCGAGACTCACTTTTGGCCAGGCACAGTCAGTTTTATCAATACAGTGCCAGATAAAAATTCAGTTTTATGTTGAAAGTGAAAAGGTTTTGCAACAAAAGGTGATGCAACGGTTTCAATTTGTATTATTATAGAATATCATCATTGTTTTGTTAGCTTGCTATGAATTAAATAACTGGTATTAGCACAGTAACGTATGTAATACTGTAACACGCGTCATTTTAGTATCAACTCCTTTCGATTTATTTTAGAAGATATCATATCTCCTTACATGTTGTACTAAATTATTTAAAAAGTCAATCACCAGTTTTAGAGCTAAGAAGATGCATAACTTTTTGCTTTCTCTATTTTTATGTTAAACGCTAAACAAGGTTACTAAAAAAAATAGCATATACTATTTAGCTACATTTAAATGTGTTGGTAATCGCATACATCTTAGTAGACAGAGCTATTTATTTACTTTGCGGGTCGATCGATCTTAATCTTGGGGCAGTGAGGTACGGGATAAAGGGGAGTCCACACACTAACAATTATTATGGTATGGAAATAATTTGCTTTAAAATAGATATCAACTGTGTTTCAAGCAAAATGAACGAATGATTTTGACACTGTTCTAAAAACTATTTTAACTATTTTAAAATCATTTTTATTGTTAAATGTTGACTGATTTTACATAAGAACAAGTACCTACTTATTAAAATGTTTCTACAGTAAAAGATGAAAACATTGTTCTTTCAATTTATTTGAAAGCAAACAAGTGAGTAACAATTAAAAAAAATCTGCATGACCTAAAGGTATGACTGGGAGAGAAGGCTTTTAGAATTAAAACCACCTTTTGTACACTGTTACTTGTGCAATACATTTTTTTAATAAAATTAATAATGATAAGTACTGCATATTAAATTTGGAATATGTAAACCTATTTAGTTGACCATAAAAATACCAAAGCTTTGTTTTATTTGCCCTAATGCCCTAAAACTATTACCATTTGTGTTCCAAAGCAATAATAGAGACTATCGCCTGTGAAACGCACCTCTGCAGTCTGAAATGACATCAGTGTTTGTGCAGCAAACTGCATCTGAATGCAAGTATCCAATCGTATGTAGATTGCGCAGTTAGTCCCGATGTTACCTGCGAACGGAATACCCGATGACAAAGACGAGGTAGTGGTAAAGCCAAGTTGGTCAATGGTAACAAGTGGGAAAAATAATTCCCATATTAAGCAATTTCCCATATTACCCATTGATCTTGCATTATTATTTACTTTCTAGCAGTCCCCTGCGACGTCGTCCGTGCGTTTGAATGTCCCTTATTTCTTGTAGCTTGTAGCGTCATGTTTTAAAACCTACGGACATCCCAAAAAAATAAGCCATTTTTTTTTGCAATGGCACTAGCAGTTCCTGAAAATTCTTTGCTATAAAATATAAGTATGGATTATAATCAAATGAGTATATAGTAAGTATGATTTAAATCAAAATCTTAAGATTCTTATAATACGTCTAAGAGTACTTTAATTTTATAAAAATAATATCTAAGTACATCAAGATACTCGTTGGGACATTCAGATGCTGAACTTGCCTTATTTTCTACCGTGCTTCGAATGTAATGCTTTACTTTTACGACATCGTCGAGCCGAACGATCCCGATCATTTCCCGAACGCCGTTAGAGACCGCCAGAATGGGTATCGCCGAAAAGTCTAGAATACAAATAGCTTTAAAGAACCCGTAATTGTTTTACGGGTCTCTTTGAATGTTTTATTTTTTATCTGAATGTAGGTTTGATAATGTTTAATAGCATCGTGTAATTTTGATTTTGCTGATAGCGCAGTGTAAATACTTTATAAATACTCAATACTTGACGACTGTTACATACAGATAGTGAAAGAGAAGTACCATGTTTGAATTTCACGCACGGCTCTTTTAAATAGTCTTTTATATGTCTGACTATATTTGAATGAACAATAAATTAAGTAAATGGGTATTGTTATATTTAGTGAATGGTTATTTATTTAAATAACATCTTTAGTGTGAACTCGGCTTTATCAGTCAAAATAAATAGGGCCGCGCACACATTAGTGTACGGTTACGCCGCTAATTCGTCTTGTATTGTGATCCGTAGTGCGGCTATTTTGTCATTGATAGTGGTTATTCTATCTTGAGGGGACTGAACATATCAATATACTTTGCCTTGTAAGTAAGCTGTTGTCGGGCATGGAAAAATTGGAAAAGTTTGGGAAGAATCTCGATCAATATCATTTTTTAATTTTTGGAAAAATGCCTGTTATATTTGAGGATTATGCTTACGCCAATTGCGTGATGGATAGTAATGGTAAAAAGTTGTTACTAAAGGTTGAATATCGTAAGATTGTGTATAATTTGATGAAAAAAATACCATAACCAATGGTCATTAAAATAGCGATTCTGACATTTGGTTAAGATATTTTTTATGCCCTCCCCTATAACCTTGCCGTTTAATTCAACTAATATTTTGTATCAAACACTGTTATTAAATTCCTAAACCTAATTCAATGGGTATGCTCTTTGGCTACTTCAATCTGCGACACATTCGCTTTGAGTATTATTATAAGGCATTGCATAGAAAAACTATTAACCTCACAGACGTTATCCATTACTCGGCCAATAAGGCGATCAATCACCGAACCGATTGCGGGAAGATCGAGACGTGGCGTTATTACTGAGCCTGCAAAATAAAAAGCTCTTGAAAATTCAAGACAATTTGTTATTTTTAAAATGCAATTTAAAAAATCAGTAGCAATATGCTAGCTATCTGTGTGTGAAATGACCGAAATAAGAACTTACAGCGCTTGCAAGTAAACGGCCAACGCAATTTTAAAAGTCGAAGCTTATTTTTGTCACGGCAAACTAATAAAATAAATATTAATTAGCCGAGTTTACAAAATATTGTAAAGAAAGCTTTAACAATTGCAGTGCAAATGTTACGTAATAGCCCTGGCAGAATCCACGGTCGTTTCTCTGTCTCTTAGCTCTTGATAGTGATGTATTTACGAGCTATCGAAATTAATGAGACAGTAATTATTTCGGTTCTTTAAGGTTTTTGTTTCACTACACTTGTTCAGCAGTTGAAAATCTTGCGACTGCAGTATTTTATACGTATAATAAACTTTGATAACAAAATACCATCTCAGCCATTTCTCGACTAAGTATTCTAATGATAAACAAATACACCCATTCGCTTTCAATAAGGAGACTGTCAAGAGCCGTGCAAACTTCGCGACACGTTCAAGTACCCGTCTATTGAGTATTACGAGTCTGTTGTTTTATAATCTTCGGAATCCGCGTGGGTTGATATTAAAAGCCCTAGTCTCAAACAGCTGGAATTAGGTTAAGTTTTGAAGACTATTATTTAGGTAGAATTGCGTGGAATTGAGCGACTATTGTTGTTATTCGTAAAGCAATTAGCTTGTAAAAACAAGACCTAAAATTTCCACTTCAGTAACTGGCTCGCTCTCTGAGACTCTAACTATAGGTAAACCGCTTCATTGGGACTTCGCCTGCGGGGCACAGGGGCGCGAGGGGAGGCGATAGCGGGTCGCGCGAGTGATGCGGGCGGCGAGGAATCACCCGTCCGCTCACTAACCGCGCTTTAGTCTCCCCCCGCACCCCTTTGCCCCGCAAGCGATGTCTCATTTTCGCGGTCTACCTATAGTCTAAGGTCTACTGTATGTTGCCATTGATTTCGAAGTGATTTGAAACAGCCGGCTCCGTGCTTAATCCTGTGACTTTCACAAGATCGTATGTACATTTTGGTTTTAGAATCAGATTTCTAGATTTTTTTTCTATTTCATGATGAGAACATCTTTGTTTTGCTGCAACAGACACAGAAGTTAAATTAGTTCCTACATTAAAATAGGCAAATAAAAATATATTTCAAGCTAAAGTTAAGCCAAACCGAAAATTAATTGTTCGTTATCTTCTATGTCTACCCCAGCAAATCAAATGACGTTTCATCTGTCCACCTCGTACAGACATTTTAGTCTCATACCGCAATGACACAGTGTAAGAAAGCGCAGAAGGTTTTATCCTGTTAACATTCATGTTTTCACTAACGCTAAGTGGTTTGATATGACATTGGTTCCATGCAACCTATTTACTATTTATGAGCTTACGTTATTTTGGCATTGTGCAATTGCCATAGTTACGAACTAACTCTGTCATTGTATCAATCAGATTTTGTTTTAAATACACTATTTATACTGACTTGAATAGTGTATCTAAAACTTTGTACCCAATATTTGTAAGGTTTCTACATAAATACGATCTAAGGCGCTGGGCTAGAAGGTTTCTTATTTTAAAAGGCAGTTGCTGGTTGGTTTATCGATAGCGACCTTTAACAATCAGCGCTGCTGTTTTTATTTATACTATGGTCACCCAGCAGGTATGAGTAATGCCCAATCTGCCGCTCTCATGAATATGCGCGGGAACCGAACCGACACTTAAACTGGACGCAAGTTACGCCGTGTCCCTGCCGTGTATCAAAATGCAGATTTGATCTGATGCCGCTACTGACGGATTGGTCTGTTACGATAGCTGTATTAATTGTGGCCTTGGGTGTTTCAGAATAAAGCTGAGAGATAGTGAGTACTGCTGCGTTAAGAAAAAAATTAGTTTCAATTTATAAAACAAATATTGTATGTAACAACGGTTTACTGAAAAAAAACTGAGTCCAAAGATAGTTTAATGTTTTTATGTTTTCATAATCTATGAAAACATAAAAACATTAACTCGTCAAGTATGTGTGAACGAGACACAATAGAAATTCCATTATTATGCGACTCCCTGGAGTCGTTTGATACCTGACTGATTAAACTATTTTTTCACTTTACAAACGAATAATATAAATTGCACTTTAAAAGTCAACGAACTTAACTAAACTTATATTTAAAAATTCAATTAAATATTTGACATTCTCGCCTTCTCTACCCCAATTGAAAGACCCAAAGCAATTTTTTATATATTTATTGCAATTGGTCACATATCAGACATAAACAAAATAAGTACCCACTAAAGTGAAGGAAAAATACAATTACAGTACGTACGGACTAGACCAATGTAAGTTGTTTTATACAAAATGAAAGTTCCATCATTACGTGTTGATTTGTTAAAAATATTATTTACCAACTTCTCTCTGTCACAATTTATACATTTATCTATCCTTCTCGAGGCATGTGACCAAAACTCTCAATTCCCAACCCAAACATTAGCGAAACGCGGTAATCGCAAACAACTCCAATCAGACCCGAAAACAAACAGAACGAAATCTGAAGGCTTGAACAAAATAAACAACCGACAGATAAACAACACACGTCGCAGCGAACTTGGGAGTTGCTAATTAAAATTAATATCTTCACCAAACGCGGCTTTGACAGTCAAAAAGTAGGCAGAGAGCATACTTCAACATGTTGCCTAACGAGCCTCTGCAAGTTTGCTCCAGCCCTATGTACTCCTTCAAGAGGTACATGACCTATGACTATGACTTGAGATATGAGAAAACCCAACATAATGAAAATATTTTAAAAACTTGTTGTTAACCTCCACCTAGAAGAGAAGAAAAAAACTAAAATAACTCTTCAAAACTTAACTGGTCTTTCTTCTACTGACAATAACTCTATGAAAAGGAAATTATGTATCATAATACTGCTTTAAAATAAGTAACATAAAATTTACTTCAGCCATCGGCACCCAAAACTTAAAAAAAATGATTGTAATACCTAGTCTTACATTTACATTACAATAAAGCTGTACCTATTAACACCTTTTTTCTTTTAGTATTTGACAGCTGCGCTTTGCATGGATTAGGTATATTTTTGTTTTCTTTATTTCTCTAAGCTACTGTTCAATCTTTTACTGTGTCATAGTGGAATTAACCAATCTGCCAACATCATGACAGAGATTTGACGTAGAAATTTTTATTTCAATTTGACGAGATATTTTATGCTTGTAGGCAAA
Source organism: Pyrausta aurata (assembly GCA_963584085.1). Taxonomy (NCBI): domain Eukaryota; kingdom Metazoa; phylum Arthropoda; class Insecta; order Lepidoptera; family Crambidae; genus Pyrausta; species Pyrausta aurata. The sequence continues at coordinate 802,020 of OY757269.1, read as the reverse complement.
CATGAAATTGCAACACAAGAATTTAACGACTAAAATTGTTTTAAGCTCCCGACGTGAAAAGAGACGAGTGTTATAAGTTTAACGTGTCTATAGTAGCTCCCAAACGGATGAAAGGATTTTCTTTTAGTTTTTTTTGTATCATATACAGCGTGTGGCATGTAATAGGAGCAACAATTTTAATCAACAATTCTATACTATAGAGTAAACATACAGTTACCACGACTATGACATAACTTTCTTAAACGCAGAGTTATAGTAATCCAAAGTTATAATCCCTGATCAATGTATATCGAAATGGCTAACTCGTTGTACTAAATGACAATGTCAAGTTCTATGGCTGGACACATTTGTTTGCAATACTTTGCGATTTATTTTATTAGAAAATAACATTATATTAAATTTTCATAATAATAAATTATAACTATTTATTTAGAATTTATTAGGTACCTGGTTACTTGAAAGGCCTACATTTAAAAATTGTGCTCCTATTACAGGCACAACCTGTATAATGTTATCTCGAGTGTTCTAAGCCATGTTTCATGAACATTTTGTTTGCAGCTGGGATTTTTCTAATTTAAAATTTAATATATTAATTATTTAGTAGCATATAGATTTATATAAGTACCACTTGTAAAAGACAACATAGGTATTTGTTTGTCATAAATAGTCATCTTTGCGGGAACATAAGTGATGATGTGACTGTAATTTGGTGTTTAAGGTTTAATAATATTGTTAAGTCATGATTGTAAATTGCCCTTGGGTTTGTTAATCAAACCCCTCGTCCCTCAAAATCTCAATTGCAACTTGTGGATTGTAGTACAAGATAATTTGCGCGTCGCTTCTGGTCTCGAAATTTGTCTTGTAAAAACCTCCTTGATTATGTTCAAATTTAATAACAGACTCGAGTGACCCTCTCCCTCTGAGGATCGGGATAAGGAGGATTCAATCGTTTAAGCTTGATGTGCACTGGGAGAGCTTAAAAAAACCGGCCAAGTGCGAGTCGGACTCGCGCACTGAGGGTTCCGTGCCAACTTTAACTGAATTAGGGATTCACTTCCACTTAGCCAAAATACCACAATAATTTGTTGACCGCAAACATAACTTTGTTTTTCATAGTGTTTGTATGAAAGACAAAGTTATATTTGCGGTTGATAAAAATGTGCTATATCTCAAAAACTGCTTGTTCGATTTCGCTCAAACCAATTTTCGTTGCAAGTTTTTGTTGAGATCTACATTATATATTTTTTTTCAAAATTTTCACTAATTCAGTTCAAAAGTTAGATGGGGGGGACGCCCATTTTGCCACTTTGGAAGCGTCTATATCTCAAACGTTAGACTTTTAGAAAAAATGGTTCTACCCTAAAAACTGTGAAACTCAGCAATTAAACAGCGAGAAAAACATTTATTGACATGATTTTTATTGAGTTGAGTACAAGAAGCTGTACTTTTATACCAAAGTGTTTATGTTATCTTGGTGACGATTGAAGTTACGTAAAAAATCCTGTTTAGCTATGGCAAAACTACACTAAACTGTAAGATATTAGAACGACAAGTAAATACACAAGAAACTTACAATCACTTATTTTACGTGCATGTTTTTGTTAGGCTTATGTACTCAACAATCAATAGATCAGCACTCACTGTCTTCTCAACTTTACCATTGAATTGTTTCATCAAATTATTTGGCCATCGGTTTTGGAGAGTCGTCGAGAAATCTCGTTTCGGGCCCTAAATGAAAGAAATGGGTGATTTAGATCCAACGCCAGATATTTCGTAGATTTCCGATCACATTTCCAACCAGAAGTAGAAATAACTAGGATTGAATAGCACATACTATTGCTTTGATCAAATACTAAGTAATAACTTTAGCTTTTACTAAATAGCTCAACGTTTTTATCAAATATTTAGAAAAGCGTGATTTAATCTTGTGAATCAGGATCGCTTATTTAATTTAAAAATACTTCTTGAAAGTAACGAAATCGTATTTTTTTTTCAAGCGGTCAAAAGTAAATAAGAAGAGAGAGAGAGAATGCAGACGTTTCACCACTGGGAATAAAATAAAGTTTATTTAATAATCCGTAATACTCAAAGGGCCATGCTGTAAAAAAAATTACGGAGAATTAACGAAAAGCTGTTCGGAACTAGGGATGGGCTGGGGCGATTTTATCGGCCTCATAAAATTAGTAACAAGTTTGATTAACTTTAATAAGTAGAAATTATCATAAACTGTTTTTTTAGGGTTCCGTAGCCGAATGGCAAAAAACGGAACCCTTATAGTTTCGTCAAGTCTGTCTGTCTGTCTGTCCGTCCGTATGTCACAGCCACTTTATTCTGAAACTATAAGCATCACATAGCTGAAACTTGGTACGTAGGTGTATTTTGTTCACCGCTTTCCGATTCAGATACAAAAAGTTAGAAAAAATAATATTTAAGGGGGGGCTTCTATACATGAAACTAAAACCTAAAAATTTTTTTTACTCAAACCTATGCCTGTGGGGTGTCTATGGATAGGTCTTTGAAAATGATGTTGAGGTTTCTAAAACCATTTTTTCTAAAAGTGTAAGGTTTGAGATATAGACGCTTCCAAAGTGGTAAAATGGGCGTCCCCCCCCATCTAACTTTTGAACTAAGAAAGTGAAAATTTTGAAAAAAATATATGATGTAGATCTCAACAAAAACTTGCAACGAAAATTGGTTTGAAGGAGATCGAACCAGTAGTTTTTGAGATATTGCACATTTTTATCAACCGCAAATATAACTTTGTCTTTCATACAAACACTATGAAAAACAAAGTTATTTTGCTGTCGCAATATATTGTGATGTTTTCGTTAAGTGAAAGTAAGTGGACCCTGAATTAAGTTAAGGGTGGCACGGAACCCTCAGTGCGCGGGTCCGACACGCACTTAACCGGTTTTTAGGGTTCCGTAGCCGAATGGCAAAAAACGGAACCCTTATAGTTTCATCAAGTCTGTCTGTCTGTCTGTCTGTCTGTCTGTCCGTCCGTATGTCACAGCCACTTTATTCTGAAACTATAAGCATCACATAGCTGAAACTTGGTAGGTAGGTGTATTCTGTTTACCGCTTTCCGATTCAGATACAAAAAGTAAGAAAAAATAATATTAAAGGGGGGGCTCCCATACATGAAACTAAAACCTAAAATTTTTTTTTTACTCAAACCTATGCGTGTGGGGTGTCTATGGATAGGTCTTTTAAAATGATGTTGAGGTTTCTAAAACCATTTTTTCTAAAAGTATAAGGTTTGAGATATAGACGCTTCCAAAGTGGTAAAATGGGCGTCCCCCCCATCTAACTTTTGAACTAAGAAAGTGAAAATTTTGAAAAAAGTATATACTGTAGATCTCAACATAAACTTGCAACGAAAATTGGTTTGAAGGAGATCGAACCAGTAGTTTTTGAGATATTGCACATTTTTATCAACCGCAAATATAACTTTGTCTTTCATACAAACACTATGAAAAACAAAGTTATTTTTGCCGTCGCAATATATTGTGATGTTTTCGTTAAGTGAAAGTAAGTGGACCCTGAATTAAGTTAAGGGTGGCAAGGAACCCTCAGTGCGCGGGTCCGACACGCACTTAACCGGTTTTTTAATTATCGTTGTTTGTTTTCTTTTTTTTGTCACAGTTGAGACGGAAAATAACATCCTATATTCCCTAACTAACTAAGTAGACTAAAGAGAGAAAATAGAAAAAAAATCGCTTATGTTTTACTTGTAGTTTAAACACTATTCATCAACGTATGACCTGTTTAGAGTGCAGAACATCAGAGATCCATCACAATAAACAAAAATTTGGTTCTGAATCGATGTACGTTCAACTTAATTTTAAAATTTCATTTGTCAAAGTCAAATTCTCATAACTTACAAAAAATTTCACATTACTCTTAGGTCTGTGTAACCAACCGCTCGCTTCTCTCCCTTCTAGCTCACCCAAGGCAGCCCTTTGGCATTTTTTTCAAAGAGCTAAAACTTTTGCTAGCAAGCTGACCTGGTACAACTCTGTTCAGCCTTTCAGTGCTGAAACCCGTTAATTGGACGTGCCTGTTTGCGCGCAAAATTTTGCTGATATGCTTTTATTGAATTTCAACCGGCCCTCGCGTTTTTATTTTGAATTCACAGTGGACCGGAGTTCAGTTTTCGGAGCGTTTCGATATCGGTTCGATGAAATTTTCCACGTGTACTTTTAGCTGTGTTCAAGTGTCGGTGACCACTTTTTCTTTGCACCTTTGAATATGTTACAATGGAAATTTTGCCTACGTCTAAGTCATTTTCTCTTTAATTATCTTTTTGTATTCAATATTTCCAACACTTTTCTTTTACAATGTGAGTCGAGATTGGCAAGGGGAGAAATTAATCTCAGCGCTCGTAAAGTCTGTCTCCTATAAAACGCCAAAAACAAATGTAATATAGCTAATCATGACCTTTGCAGGTATACGAGTAAGCTTATTGTGATGTGTAAAATAATAGATAGTATAATACTGTTAAATAAAGGTAAATAAATAGTGGTTAGTAAAAACAAAAGCATCGTCGGTGTATATTTATCAGCTGAACCACCCTTCACCACTCGGTCGGCTAATCCGCTGGCGACACATGTGCGACGTGATGAAGCTGTATTAATTTTGAATATCCGGCTTAGGGGGGTCTTGATAGACCATATCACCATCAAATAAGATCCAATAACACATCGTTTACGGTCAGAATAGATGGTTTTCAACAAGTTTTCAAGCGTTTATGAAATTCTCGCGCATGTTTTTTCATTATTCCTTAAATTTCACGTGTTGGAAAGACCACAAATCACTAAAGAGCGACTCTATTCAAGTGTTTATAAGAATACCTCTTTTGTAATGAATTTTGTAATAAAAAACACTCTTATTGTTTCAGCGATGATGTTTTGATACATCATAGCGAATTTTGAGCAAAAATGTGTAAAACGTACTTTCACCTGAAAAGTTGATCAATATTACCAAACATGATGAAAAAACCTAAAAACCTTGTAATTGTATGTTTAACTGTGCTCCAAACTACACGTCAAACAAAAATCGGACAAATTTCATTAACGCAATCGGCGCAGTCCAACAAATCCAGTTTCAAATGAAAGTTGATGCGAATGTGTTTCGGGTTTTATTTTAACACTTCAGCCCAAATAAACTGTAAGAAAAACGGGCACATTCAGACTAGACTCCCAGTGTACTGGCGTCGAGTGCATCGGACTAGCTCTAGCTTTGGTAGGATTCAGTAGGATTTTGTCCCGAAATGTGACGTCAAACACCGTGTGAAGCACAATAATTCTAAGTGCCTATTTAACCATCTACAAAATAAGTTCTTACCGAAAAATAGTTCAAATATGGAACGTCATTTCATTAGTAATGGACAAATAATTGACTGGTAACTTATCAGAAAATTGTGAAACGGGACGTAAATCAAAACAAACTATATTTTTTACCTTCTGTATCTTCTATTCAACAAACTTAATTCGACCTGATAAATAATATCTTCTGAATTTTATCGCCTACTTTAATAAATTTACGTGATTGTGAAAGTATCATCCTTTTTAAGGCAATGCTTATCAAGTTATTGGTATATAAAATAATGAATTTTACTTGTCTATGGAATAGGATGGATAATCAGGCTGGATCAAGAGCCTTTTAATTTGGGCTTCATTCAATTACTTGTGAAGAAAAACTCTATAAACTTTAACACTTATCTATGTAAAGAGCCTACTGTATCTGCCTTGTTTTCTATTATGTGATGAGGGCGTGGAAAAAGTGCAGTTGCGATTGAATAATACATTTTGATACAGCGCGGGCGCCGCGAGCCGGCGTTCCCCAGTAGCTTAGAAGTCTCGCTTTTATACACGGACTTTACAGGCTGCATAAACAGTTGATGTAAAGTGATATAGAAGTTTTGTATCTATATTACTATAAAAATACATTTTAAAAAATTACTTAAACCTGGCAAAGTGCTCAAGTATTCTGTGCCGACATCCCAGCCCAATGTTTCATCCGTGTGCTTTATGAAAAAAAAGGAAAATATAAACACATATAGATAGTGCCATCCACGAAGGCGCGCGCCACCTTTCGTTCTAATCGTTTTAAGTACATATGTGCAACTTTTTGTCAGTATTAAATAATGCTAAAATGAATATAATTATTACATATTAATTATATGATATTAATATATTTGCCACACACCCCGCACCCCGCGCTTTCCTTAATTAAAAATGAACGGCGCGCGCCTTCGTGGATAGCACTATCTATAACAGGCATGGACGTGCGGATACTAACATATTTAAAAATACACAAAAAAAGTTTACGAGTAGGTAAGGGGCGGCAAATATAACGTCTCACTAAAATAGACAATATTAATTATCATTAAGCTTGTCACTTAGCTCCTTAGCTTAGCACCAGCGCCATATGGCCGGTCAAATAAATATGTGTGCTCTTGCGCCGCAGAGAGAGATAATTGAATATGACATAGAGCAGAGCGTATGGTGGCCATTTGACTAATACTGTAATTCCATCGAGTGCTTTTTGGGAGATAAGTAGTGTTACCGAATAAAGACGATTGGGTACAATGGAATGAATCTTTGTGCTAAAAGGTGCTGTTTTGCCAAAAAATTAAGATTCTGGTCGATATGTTATTGGAATTGACACTTATTTAAAAATAACAAAGTTAATGTAATTTTACCAGAATTTATGTTAGATAAACAGTATTTCAGCGTATATGCAGATTTACAAATAAATGCCACAAATAAATCCACAGAAACCAATTTGAGTTAAACGAGACAGTTAAGTTTACTATAAATACTAATTTATCTCAGCTGCAAAAATCGATGATATGTAAAAAGGCTTGAAACTTTAAATTGAACTCACGTTAAATCGAAACGCGAAATAACTGAATTTAATAATCCAACTTTGCCTTTTTAAGTCCGATGTATTTACAAAGCGCCTTTGTTTCGAGGTAACTCAAAGAAATAACGAGAGATCGGAAGGACTTGCCGCCGATTTCACTTCACAGACTTTTGCATCTTGAAACATTTTCAATTCAGTATTAGTTAGGAGAAGTGGAAAAAGACATTTCTGTAGCTTCAATAAGATTATTGGATAATTCTTCTTTGCGCGTAGAATGGCTATTTAGGTGAGTAATTTGAATTTGCTTTGTGAAGAACAAATATAGCAGCATTAGGGATTGTTTCACCATCGAAAAAAATGAATTAACTAACGAATGATTCAAATATGGAAGTTCATTTCATATGAAGTAATGGTCAGAAAGTTATTAGGACATTGTGAAACAGGCTGTTGATATTTCAACGGTAACTCATTAGTCATATCGTCCCCGTCGTGGCAAAATTAAATAACCAACAAAACCAAAGTTCCGAGATATTTGAGTTTTTGTGATTTTTTTAAACAAAAATGGCGATAACATTGCAAGCCGAAGGAAATTTACTGTAGAGATTTTGATATGTTATGAAGCTGCTTTAACTTCATAATTTACATAGTCTATCATAATGCTACTTTCTATTATTTTAAATATAAAAATAAAAAAGTAATTATTTAGTTTTGCCACAAACGTATTTTATAACAAAATTGCAATTATCAAGTTTTTGTATGTCACTTTTGCAAGTTTTGGCACACAACCAAGTAATACTTTTTTTTATATTACCTACATCATCCTACTGCTGGGCAAAGGTCTGCCCCAATTCTTTCCATTTGTCTCTGTCAGCGGCCAACGACACCCAATTTCTCGCAAAGCTGGACAAATCGTCACTCCACCTCTTTCTAAGTCTACCCATTCGCCGGTAGCCGTCTGTTGGTATCCATCGCGTGACGATTTGGGCCCAACTATTCGGGTGCATTCTACACACATGCCCCGCATACTCTCATTGAAGCTTTGCTGTATTTTCGCCTACATCTGCTATTCCAGTTCTGGAGCGTATGTATGTGGTATTCCGGATCTTATCGATCCTTTTAATATGGTGAAAGGAACGCCAGGGGACATTTCTTCCAGAGGCCACCTCAAAGAAAATGGACCTGGTTGAATCCGGATGGCACGGCGAGAAATGAGAAAGACTTCATCATGACTACCAAGAAACGGTTATTTAATGATGTCTTCGTGATCAACTGAATAAAGACCGGTAGGTAGTGTTTACCGGATGGTTTGAGGCACATGAAATTTAAATGTCAAATTGGAAAGGTCTCGCTTGATGAGGTCCACGCTCCGACCTACTCGTGCCCATATCCAAAATCCCGAGAGCTTTCAACTCGAGTTATCAAGCCGCTTTGAGTGCCTAAAGAATTGCGTTTCAGTGGACGAAATAAACAACGAGTTTATGGACACTATTCAAACTGTGGGGTCTAAGATTTTTAGTCCTGGTCGTAAAAATCATCCTCTAAGACTCTCGATCCACACTCTCGACCTTATAGCAGAACGTCGATCTATAGCATTGAAGACCTCCGTTAATGCTGAAAACTACACTTAAAAGACGAATATGGAAGTCCATACGACACGACATTTCTTTCTTTAACACGAACAGTGTTAAAGAACCGATAGAGTGAAAACAAGGCTCCTTAGCAAGAGACATGTCTATTGGGCAAAGCCTGTTGACGAAGCTTAAGACGGAGGGCGGCAGTGTAGCGTCGACAAAAGCAGATGTTTTGAGGGAGATCGAGAAGTTCTATGGGCAGTTGTACACCTCAGTTGCCGAACCTGTTAATAGCTAAGGCCGGACACCCAAAAGCTATTCTGACCCGACACTACACCGAAGACATCCCGGACATCAGCCTCTACGAGATAAGGATGGCCCTGAAACAGCTTAAAAACAACAAGGCACCTGGTGAGGACGGAATCACAGCAGAACCTTCAAAAGGGGGGAACACCGGTACTCAAAGTCCTTCAGAGACTGTTTAATTCTGTGCTGCTTGAGGGCTGCCTGAGTCATGGAACAGGAGTTTGGTGGTGTTGTTTTTCAAAAAAGGAGACAAAAGGTATGACTGGTAGAGAACGCCATATGGCGTTAAGTCCACCTTTTGTACAAACTCTGGTTGTGCAATGCAGTATAAATAAATAAATAAACAAAACCTTATTGAGGAACTATAGGCCCACCTCAGCCCTGAGCCATGTCAACAAGCTGATTCAAGAGTTATCACAAATCGTCTCACACGTAGGTTTAATAAGTTCCAGCCTCCCTAACAAGCCGGATTAGGCCTGATGGTCGTTTCTACATTAAAGACCCTTAGACGACCTTGTAAAGATTGCAGTCGTTGTGGGAAATCGTGGGGGAGGCCTAAGTTCAGCTGTGGACTGGTCCTTTGACTGATTATGATAAAAATATATAATACAATGTTTTAATGAAAAATTAAACAAGAGCACTTATTCAATTTTGCCACAACCAATTTTTGTAACAATGTTTCCGAGTCAGTTGTGGCAGAATTCAACAAAGTCACTTATTGATTTTGTTTGTAGGTATGTCAAAACCCTCAATTGTAGTTATTTAATTTTTTTGTCATTTATTCAGTTTTTCCACGAAACTTTTTAAACAAACCTTGTTGTAATATGTGGTCAAAAGAGTTACTAAAATTATGATATCTATCTGCATTGCAACGATACATATCACGAAACATATCTATATTGCAACGAAAAATAGACCGAAATGTAGCTTACACTTTATATTATTTAAAAATAACAAAAAGTGAATTTCGGAAAAAGTGTCAGTTATTTAATTTTGACACGATGGGGACGATATTTGGCCGCAGATAGACAGTAGCAATCACGTAATCAGTATTACTGGTTGCAGTTCTTAATCAGACCAAATGAATCCACTTAGCGGTTAAAAGTAAAAAATAATACTAGACTAAAACGACAGAGCTTATGTCATAAATAAATCGTTCAGAAATTAGAAGGTTTATTCGAGTTGTTTACCAACAATCATTTTTGCTATAGCTGATTGTCTGGCAGGTATCTATTAAAACACCAACTTATATTTAAAAAAAAACTGAATATCTAGGAATGCTATTCTCACTAATTCCTTGTTGCAACAAATATAAAACTCATTGGTTGCAGTAAATTACTTGTTCTTGCTCGACACTCCATTTTGTGGTTTGCACAACTTCAGCAACTGTGGGAACACTAGAACTAAATTGTTTTGTTCGTTATTAGGAAATAATTAAAAGTTTATCCAATAAAAGTTTATTGCTAATTTTTTTGGTGGGCACTTGGTGGATTTAAAAGTTTCATTCAAAGTTTAAATCATCTAACATCTCAGCTTAAACTTATGATGAAAATCTCATAAAAGAAAATCTTGGGTATTGCTATTTTTCTTGTTTTATTCACAATTTAAAAATTATTTAAGAAATCCACGAAATTGGGTAATAACACGTACGGTCATAAAGGTGTAGTAAACTTTTTCAAGCACATATTCGTTTAATTTTAAGTCTAATATAAGTAAAATTGAGAATTATGGGTAGTTTTGTTTATTATGAATAGTTAGCACGTAGTGTCGTGATTCTTGAAAGATTTTTATGTGGCACAGCTGAGATCTCGTAATCAAATGCGGTCCTTACTCCACCACGCAGACTCAATATAGTTTGAACTCATATCAAGTGATATCAGTACAATAAGATAAGTTTACTAAATAATTAAACTTTGATAATAATGTGCTTAATGAACTGCATTATAAAGAAGAAACATGACTGGTAAGATAATACATTTAGGATATATTATATCTCAATAACTATATCATTGCAATACGATTGTTTTTGTTGTTTTAAAAAGTTTATCTTACATTATACTCGACAATTAGTTTTTATACACCACACAAGGGATCAGCGGGTGTAAATTTTAGGGCATTTTCCGTGGGATATACCCATTAATTTGCCATCCGGGTGCGATAATGAAATGATTATTCTTTGTTACGTTTCCTCTGTTACGAGATAAATTACGTGACGTGAATCCGATCGCCACCATTTTGTGTTTTGCGCCAGAGATTTATCGTTAGGCCGTGCTTTTAGAAATTTTCGGGCTGGTCCAAGTTAGATTGGATAAGTAATTTGAGTAAATAACGAATGTTGAACAGCGTTAACTGACAACTTCTAGTCTTGAGATCAATAAATGGTAAATTTATTGATCTCAAGACTAGACGTAAGTACTAGTTTCAAGAAGCACGACACGACGTAAAACCAAATCAATATTGAAACTGAATCGCTTCAGCAATGAGCATGTTACTTTAGAAAACGTAAAAGTTAAACTATACGATAATTAGGCCATAAGGATTCAGAAATGTGCTCGCTTAGATTTCCATATTAATGAAACTAACCTACTCGTAACTCAAAACATTTTCCATATTTGGTTCTAGGCAAAACATTTTCTAATTCAATCTTTCTAGGTAAAACATTTTCCATATTTTTTTATCACATCACCATAACCACCAATGTTAGGTACTCTAAGCCTATGCCTATTTGCAGTTGCAACGTCGATCCTTAAAAGCAATTAAAATAAATTCTTTGTCGAAAAGACAATTCCCCTCGTCAATCGCATCGCAATGAGCGGGTCTGGATTAGGCGGCAGTAATCCGATGGCCATTACTCTGAATCATACCTATGGTACACTAGAAATTAGCTCAGTGATACACATTTCTGTTATTTCTTCTCAATTTGTTCCTTCACGGAGTTAACAGTTTGCCATTTTAAACCAAGTCTGCAGAACGCAGGCTTACAACTTATTAACTTCTTTAGACCTCGATAGAGGTACAATATCTGGAGACAAGAATATTATTTATTTATTTCTTAATAAAAAGTGTTAGATCTGGCAACCGCAAACAAGCTATACGTCGTCGCTTGTAGTATGTCGGCGATCGTCATATTCTGAGCAATTCTAAGTATTTTTTTTGCTATGCTTTTTTTTAGGAATTCAAATTGCAAAGTGCAAGCAGTATTCATAAATCTTGTTTGACTTTCGATAGACGGTTGTAGATCATTTAAAAGATGACTGAGCTTACTTAACCCTCGCCAATTGTGTGTTAATGCGCTATTCTTTGCCGGAATTAAGGGAATATTTGCGAGGAGGGATTCTGGAGATAGGTTTATAGGTTCCATTCGTTGATCTGTTTTTTGTTCGAGCTCTAATTATTTACGACATCGCTAAGACGCTAGGGACAGGAAGATTTGGAACCCAAGTTTTGTGGACTATTTACGATTGCGATTGGATAGAAATACAATCAGTGATCAGCAGAGGTCAATTTGGTTGAATTTTGTTACATGTCTTAACTGCTTATTTTTATTGTAAATGTAGAAAAATTGCTGGGTAGGGAAATCTATTGGTAAACTTCTTGATTTTAATTTGATTGCAACACACTTTTTCCACGTCTGTCACTATCAGCAGTTTCATTTCATATGCAACATAAATAACAATAGTTCAGCTCATAAAACATAGTTTCCACTGAAAAAACGTTTATACATTTTGTGTCTCGAATAACACTTTTTGTTTTGATAAAAGAAAAACTTCATACTTTATGGGGTCATTCTATCCATACTATTTCGAATCTAGGACTAATCTAGGGTCTAAGTAACGAACGCTTTTAGAAAGCGTTTTTGTGTAAGTTCGGGTCCTTCATCAAACATTCAGGGTACAGAAGGCTTCCATTTAGATCAACGACGTCAATCGAGGCTCGGTAAAGTACCTACGAGTGAAGTAGGATACTTCAATTGGAATTCAAATGTATATAAGCTAGTAAATAAATATATTCATATTAAAAATATGTAGTTTATTTTTGTTTTTATAGTGTTTTGTCACCATACAAACTTAATAATATAAATTGCACTTGTAAAAAGAGAACTGTGAACCTGTGACAGACGAGGAATTGAACCCCGTGTCTTACGCAATCCGGGCGTATGCCTATACCACTCGGCCACCGTCACATCAATAATCACAAAAATATGTGTAAAAAATATACCATTCATAAGCCAAAAGTATCTAAATTATAATAATACCTATGATACAAAACGCGCGCTAACTTATCACAGTCTTCAGTTCTTACAACAAGCAACTAATGAATGTTGCTTCCAATGACAAAAAGCCCTAAGCTCTCCGTTAGTCCTAATTGACCACGAGCATCTCTCAATAACGCTAAGTGAAGCCCAGACACAATTACTCAGGGTATTAGAATTCGAACAACAATCCAAAGAGACAAATGTTTCTCTACAATAAGATAGAGCCACTTTATTTAATTTAGGTGCATCAAGTTTTCGAGTTGCTGGGATAAGCGTCTTGGGGGTCTATTATGAAATAGTGCGATAAAAATACTTAGTTTACTTTTAAGTACGTTACTATTCAATTTAACCCAAAGATGCAGAAGATCTACGAGTTTAACTGTCATTTCTCCTAAATCTATATATTTTTTTGCCACTACATGCATAGGTGCATCCATTTTTTTTTTGGTAATGCCATCTTATGGATTGGATCACTGTGAATGGAGATATTGCAATGTTCTATTCTCATGAGTATGCAAGAGAAATACATAATGCGTTAATCTTAAATTGATAAGGCGCGCAAGCAAATCACGAGTTGACAGGAAATGTTCAAGGAGAAAAATCTTTATTATTTATTGTTATTGTAACTGTTGCTGAGTCGAAGCAGCTTGATTACGTTCGAAGCTTTAAAAAGTTTAGTATTTCAAGCATGCGGATTTCATTTTCTTATTTCCAACTCTATATATTCCTCATCTCATTGTATACCAACAATCAATTGGTATCGCGGTCAGATTCGGCTCAGAGATAAGTATCTGAACTACTAAGTCGAGCGATCACATAGTCGTTCCCCGAATACACTCGCGTCTGCTATCGTGGTCCTGAGTGGTGGAACAGCGGGTGAGTCCATTTGCAGCGAGACGCTTTGTACGAAGAACAACACTATAACTACTTAGAGAAATGTTCTTTACACTTGACAATTGATATTACTGATAGACTAGGAAACTGTTGAACTGCTGTTTATCTGATACATACTTCAATCAATTTTAATATTTGAACTGATTGAGGTATATATCTGTTCATCTTATTCTATTTTTACCTATACACTAAGTGCGCCTTCACATTGGAGCGACAGCAGCACGGCAGTAGAGGACACAGGAGGCCCATTTACATAAAAAACTCGCGACTGCTGCGCGTCTCTACTGCCATTTAAGTATGAAATTGACAGCAGCGCAACTTTCGCACGACAGTCGCGCTGCTGAAGTCACTCAAATGTGAAGGCGCACTTATTTTTTTATATATTTTATGCTCTTGTCTCTAGACTATACCAAAGGCACTTAATGTGTTAAACATTAATCTGGGTCCAATCTATTTCTCTACTCGCAAACTCACAAGTAGAACACCAAAAACCACCAGATATAAACATTTTCACACAAATGCCATTTATTCCTAAAAGCAGTATTCAAATTGCAAAACTTAAATAAAACTTCAAACAACCATATCACAATCATAAAATTATATCCTCGACTCGAGTTGATGCTCATTAGAAATAGTTTTTCGAGCATTTTCTCGCTAGAAACATTTGTGGTTCCACGATTGTTTAGTTTGGTCGGGGATTGCGTGTGAGGCGGGAATTTCAAGGAATTCTGCTTTAGTTCAGTTTTCACACTATGCTACTGCAGTAGTGTGGTCTAAATACTTTTAGTGGTGTATTCATGTTTAGATAGCAGGAAATTAGGTAATGATAAAATATTTTGCCGTAGAATTATTAGATACTCTTAAAGCGCTTTCCACTTAGGCGACCTTAGCAGCGCAACGGTCGCGCGATAGCCGCGCTGCTGATAGTTTCATACATAAATGACAGCAGTAAGCCTTTACAATGGAGCGACAGCGTTGCTGTCGCGCTGCTATCGCTCTAATGTGAAGGCGCACTTTATCTTTGAGAACGACTTGTATTCTGGATTTCTGTAGGCTCAGTATGTCTATTCATAGTCTTCTTCACTGGATCTCCTCGGTAATTCTAGGCACATGATAAGAAGTTGCAAAAAAGAAGCCTTCTCTTAACAATAAAACTGTTAGCTCTCTCTATAGGTATTAGTATAATATGGGCGTTACGATTTGCGTACGAGATTTTTCACTGCATTAGAATACAATCAAGTTTGTGTACCTAGTTTGATTTAACTTAAATAAGCTGCACATTGTACCGAATCAGTTGAACAATTAAACCAAATAACGAGTAACATTTGGTCCACCGATATGTATGTGTCACGCACAGTGTGGGCGACCGCAGCCGCGCCGACGTCTAACCACTAGATATGACGCCAAATGCCACAGCCAACGTGCTAATGACAAATAATAAAAATACTACCTCATCTTTATTCAATTTAAGATCTTATGCACATGCCAGTGCAGCATTGTCTGTACTCAATGCTGCATTTTATTATCCTACCTTTTATTTTTATTATCATTATAATATGACCTAAATAACACATTTAAGATGAGCTATTAACGGCAGCACGTTAGGTTAGTTGTCTTCAAAATATTAAAATGTTCACTATAGGCCGGCACAGTTTAGCAAAAACATAAGTAACTCATCGGCTATGTTAATTGCAACAATAACTCTTTTTTACATATTTAATATAATTTCATAAATGTTTTTTCTATTTTCAGGTAAGTTCCAGCACTGGCTTTTAACAACCCGATTAATTTAACCCGTAAGTCGTAACATTTTCCATTTGCGCCTATTCTCCTATTCTAACAGTCGGCATTTGCCGTTTAATTCCTATTTGAATTTTATTAAAACGGCCGTAAATTTGCCGGGTACCGAGTCATAAATGAAAAAGCACGCGGTAACATATTATAATTGGAAAATTATTACTGATGCGGTCGGGCCAGTTGAAATATGGCTTTTGGGGCAAAAAAACTAATTACGTAACCTTTTGTAGCGTCCGCGGTTCGGCCCGCTATGATTTAGTGCGCGATATTTTGCCCACAAAAAATTTCGGCCCACTGTGCGGCGGGAAACGCGAGCATTTTTGTTGTGATTTTTGGGTTCGATTGTCTGTCATCTGTTACGATTGTCTGGTCTGAAAGAGGGAAATTAATAATGCACTCAAAGGGATTCGTCAAATACTTGTTTAATGAAATGATATTTTTTAGAAAGATACATCCCTACTTAGCGCTGTAGCTCGCAACGTTTCACGCTTTTCATGTGGTAATAATTATTACCTTCTACGATAAAAAAAAATCCTTGGTTACGCAATAGATAAGTACTTTATTTAACATTTTAAAGATTTCTAAGGTGCAATTAGACACTTAAACCACAAAAGCGATATAAAAACAAACAAAGCAACCTTCCAGAAGAGAACCAAAATAATTAATTTCATTATTTTTAACAACTATTTTGTCATTATTATCAAAATGGTCTTCACCATTATTCACATTTAAGTACAATTATAAAATTACTCAGGCGATCAAATCTCAGCTATTCTAGATATCTTTGGCAAAATTCCTTGACGAAGAAGCGTTTCGGGATTCCCGAAGAACAAAGCATTGTTGGGAATATTTCGCGAAGTTCTAAAGTAAGTAGTTAAAACATATTTAACTGTCCAGGAATGCTAACAAACGCTGATCTGGCAAGTTCGTTTGTTTTCATTTCTTGTTGCGAAAGTTGGCTAGCACTAGGCAGTGGTCTCAGGGAGCTATACGTGGATACATTAATACAAGTCTTTTGTTTTACAAGAAGGCTTATATTTAGCAGTTTGATATTTTGTGAAAAAAGATAGACCTTTTTAATTTTAAAAGTACCTACTCACATTGTGGTCTTTACATTCACTCTTTTTATAACAAGCGATCTGTCAAAACGAAAATAAGAAATTAGTTTTAAAAATCAAACCCGAAAATATTACCATTCACTTTATCCTTGTTGAAAATTCAAATATATCTTTATGTCTTTTTAATGTCTTTTTTTAGAATCAACTACCGTTCCTTACATTTTTCGTAATTTCCCATATAATTGCAAACGTAATGTAAAATGTAGGTATAACGAACTCATTCAGGAGTAAAATAATTATTCTCATGACAATTTCCAATACGTCCGCGCCAGAACTCCGAGTTGCTAATTCAAACAAATAACTCCACAGACGAAAAATGTTACAAAAATTATATTTTTAAAAAGAGCCGAGAGTTTGTAGGTGTTGCAAAATAAAGTCCCGCAATAAACTGGGCTCGGGTGTGAAACAAAATAGAAAAACAAAGGGAACTTTTAATGAAGCATGTTGCGGCGCAAAATAAAAGGAGAAACTTTAATACCCGTGCTGATGGAGTGAAAAACATCGGCGCTTTGTTATAATCTCTATTTTGTATTTTATCTGCATGGATGTGGTGCGGGATGGAGCGGTTAAGCTTGTTTCGAAGAACGTGCCATCAGCACTTAGGTCTGTAACGTAAGGCTAAGTAATTCGGTTTTCGACAGTTCACCTTATCGGTAAGCAAGCTCCTATCCAAGAAGTGGGTGTAATCAGTCAGGGATCAAACGACTCTCGAGAGTCGCATAACAATGGAATTTCTATTGTGTCTCGTTCACACATACTTGACGAGTTAAAGTGACATAATGCTCTTGAGAATGATCTATCTATCTTTACCTTCTTATTACATACGAGAATGGGTGAAAGGATTTTCATGATTTTTACTTTGTTGGATTTGTCTTGGCTCCAAAAAGGATTCAAATTCAAATTCAAAATCTTTATTTCAATTTAGGTCATAAAATAACACTTATGAACGTCAAATATACCTACAGTGAAAAAAATAAAAATAAAATGTGCCCTGATAGGGCCGAAACATGACTCCTTATCTTTTGGGCCCTACCAGCGCTTCGAGACAGAACACAGACAATTCGCCGTACCATTAGAAATAATAGGGACTGTTTTTTTTCGTTAGCCAAAGAGCGAGAATACTAGCTTACATAACCAGTGACACAATTGAAAATATTTCAAATTTTATTGAATAAACCTTCTTACATAGTCCTTGAACAAACTTTTACCAGGTAAGCATTAGGTTTTTATAACAACGACTTGTCACAGACGAAATAATTGCATTGAGGAACTTTTACACAGTTAAAGTTTGTAAAATTTTGGTCTCAATTATGTCAATGCGACGTACCCGCGGGTAGTATTTGGTGACAGAAAACTATTAAAACTTTCTGTTACAGTATAATAAAATTTTAAGGTACATTTGTGATCAATAAAATATCTTAATTCGATACCTTAAACGCTTATCTGTCAATCACACCTAACCCTTTGTCAAAAAAGTAGACTTTTAAACCCCAAACACTTTATTAAACCATCAAAATGTGCAATTAATCATTGAAAATGACTGGCCTGTAAACTTCAGACAGATTCGTTTCTTGTCCTGTCATTATGAAAATAGACACAGTAGGCACTTGTAATATGTAATTTGTAATACAAATGTTAATCCATCGAATACAAATCACAGACAAGTAGCTAATTAATAGGCACTCATTAATAATGCCATGCATGGGATAGTTAGATATGATTTTTAATTTGCCAGAAAAAAATGGCCATGAGATTGAGCCTCGAATAGAATACATACCTTGTTACGGTATGATTGAAAACAATTCAAGTAAAACAATTCAACCCAGGGAGAAAGCTATATTTTATTTCAAATTAAACCAGGCATGTTTAACAGATTATGTTAATAAAGTAAGGTTCTTCTTTAGTATGAGCGTACTGCTTTTTTTTAATTGTGTCCATTCCGTGTCCAGATTCGGCCACTTTTCAAACGTCACTCCCGAAATAAAAAGGGTTTGCGGTAAAAACGGGAGGAGAAAAGTAACCCTCTAGGGCCCAACCATTTTTCGGAGAGACCGCTTTTTGTTTGGAAGGTTTTCTCACCTTTTGTGTTAGTACGTGTACACACTTTGATGTGTTTATTGGCTAATGGGTTTTACTGCGGTTATTTTCGAGCTCATTATAAAAAATAGGAGGCGATACAGAAATTAATGTTGAATTGGAAGCAGAAGATCTTAAAAAATTAAGAAGGTTTTTTATCTGTTGTTCTTCTATTTACATTAAAGCTATTTTAGCCCCACGATACTTCATCACCCACGCACTTTGTTTCCTCATTTCTACAAAAATCACCAAGTCAATTTCCAAAGAGAACTCCGTCACAAAAATAATGGAGTTCACGTAACTTTTATAGGAAAACACAACGAAAAAACCGACGCACCATCAAGATACGATCGGCCCACTTTACATATTCATTTAATAAAGAACCCTCAAACCACGAAAATAATTCGTTAATCGCGTGATTCGATTTGCCTTTGTGACGTCACACTGGCAATTAGTGTTTGATTCCGCCGCGTGGAGTACAATGGCGCTAGGGTCGCCTTTAATTTGATAACCCTCACATGGGGTGGCGTTTTTAGGGTACCGCAAAAAGGTGGACCCTAGAGAGTGGTGGAAGATCGTTTGTCACGAAGCTGAAATGTCATGAGTAAAAGCGTAAGATATTTTATTTAAGCATGCACATGTTTGTTTCAAATACTAATGGTTAAGGTAAAAAAGCGGAATCGAACAATCATAAGTAGGTAGTATTTTTTTTATTTTAATTTGGGTGTTATAAATGCTTACCTTCTTGTAACATTTGTATCAACATATACCAATCTGGAGAGCTTTAGTTTTCTCATTTGTTAAACAAGTGCAGTTATTTTAAGGTATAAGCAAAACATCCGATTACGCTACCAGAATTCCAAAAAAAATTTAATTTTATTTCCGTATTTCAATAATATTTGACATTTGCGTTAGTTGAAGTTAATTCAAAACATACGGAATCGCAATTCCTCGAGCGGCAGTCAACCGTTGCCGATTTTATTTAGTTCTTTAGAGCGCTGATTTGATTTGTCGGTTTTGATGGGACGCCATAACTCGATGCAAATTGACCATCCCCATGTGGGTTTGTTTTGATTTTCTTTCTGAGGGAGAATATGCGGCTTTCATCTAATTACTGCCCTTATAATACGCTTAAAAGAACGTGATTAGGCGCTGTTGATCGTACCGTAATTTGATTTTGAATCAATACTTTTTCTGGCCAAAAATACACAAGCTATAATGGTGAATTTAGAAAATACAGACATGGAATTTAAGTTTAAGTTATAAAAAGCACAAACCTACTTAGTAAGTATATTTTCGTAGAACGTGTTGCGAAATCGATGCAGAATAAGTACGTGAAAAGTGCAAGAAGCTTCTACATACACAAGTGCATAAAAATCTTGTCTAAGACAACTTTTATCATCTATGTTTAAAAACGATATAAAATCGTCCTTTATAGTGGATATCAGCAAGTCTGCAAAATGTACACGTTGTTTCATTTATATTATTGTGATATAAGATACGTTTCAAACGTTTCTGCCTCGTAAGTGAATCGCTCTTTAGAAGGACAGTATCGGTGCCTCGTCAGCAAATCCCTTTAAATGACATCTTCTAATAGACAAGGGACGTCTTCTTTGAGATGTTGTTAGGGTTGCTAAATTGTACAAAACTGTTTCAATAATGCTTTTGACTGCACTTTTTCACTTGCAGAATACTTGGAACTTGTTTTTGTGCTTGTTAGCTATCAGGTAATTTAGCTACTTCTAACTACCAAATTTCAAATGCAACCATATGCGTTCTCATAAAAACATGACTCATACCCCAATTTTAATGCATTACGCCCCTTCAAATTATTAAAACCATTAAAAGTTAATCTATTTCAAAGTGCAGTCTCGACACGCAAGTTTTGCAAAATATCTATATCGTTATCCTTTAATTTCTCACTCATTCTCTTTTTATGTATCCGTTGGTTTGTTGAAATTCGGTAGAACCTGACATTAGGATCCTTTCTCGAAAGTGACATTGAAGATATCGCGTAATCTTTCATCCGTTCCGTTATCATGGCGGACCACACCCTAAAAATGACTGTCCCCAAATCGACACGATTGTTCCACAGCCCTAACCACAGGTAGCAGTGTCCGGTGATATCTCAAGTGGTGCACGGCGGTGCAATCAAGGCGGTGCCCAATTTGGCGATATTGCGAGCAATACCTTCTGTTTTGTGGCAATAGTATTATTGGCCTGGTGGCCTACCCTGTTAGGCCGTGTTTACCTGGAAAACTTATTGAGCACAAGAACCCATGAGCTAAAGAGCATCTCGGCTGGGCAGCGTTCGGAAAACTGCCCGAGAGCGTCTTCTCATTTCAATTATCTCAGTGTCTGAAGACGAAATTCTTCAACCAGTGTCTGTTACCAGTGATGACATGTGGATCCAAAACATGAACTCTAATTATGGGCCCCACTCTAATAAAGAAGCTCAAAATCACACAACGAAAAACTAAGGTCACAGACAAACCCCTGCGAATCAGTAAGCTTAAGTGGCAGTGGGCAGGGCACATAGCGCGAAGAACTAATGGCTGTTAATTCAGAAAAGATTGGAGAATTTTTGTCCAAAGGCACAGCGTAGGACGTCCACCGACCGTCAAGTACTTGGCGGTGGTGACATCCCTGAGCTTTAAAAATGGCTGCCCATGGTTTCTTTTCGGTCATGACAGATTGCCATATTTGAAACCCATAGTTTATAATACCTACAAAGTGTAGGTACTTTTTTTTTTTTTTTATTACACTTCATGCACAAACAAAAGGTACATATGGCGGACTTAATGCTAAAAGCATTCTCTACCAGTCAACCATTGGTCTATACAGAGAAAATACAGGCGGCGCGAAGCAAGTGATAGAGGGTACTTGTGTATTGCCTTTGTCAACGATCAGTTATCTCTTGCGCTAGTGCCTAAATGTCACGATCGGCGAAATTGGTGGAAGCGTATTATCTTTATGAGTGTCAAGAATGGCTAAGGGTAGTATCATCATATGGAATGTTGTTCGTAGTAGGGCCTTTGCCCCGGAGATGCAGGCTCGTTTGCGTTTTGGTTAGCATCCGCAATTTCATTTGAGACCGGACAGAGAATTGGAGGTTGAGTGGGTATGCCATGAAAATGGTCTATTTTGTGGAGGCTTTAGTTTTTTCGTGGGGTGTCTTAGGGCCGGTATCGTGATGAATAATTACAATTGTCATTAAAATAGCCATTCTGTCAATAAACTACGATTTATTCTGTACAAAACTTGCAAATTCGGAATTATTTAACAGCTGGTAACGACTGGTTTAATTATTAGGTTGTTGAGTTAACTATCGTTCACGTTACCGGCCCTAAAGTAGAGTTAATAAGATGATTTCGCGGATTGGGCTATTCATACTCACAGATGGTGTTGATGTTGATGGTGTGCAAAAACAAATATTATTCATTATGCCACCGGTTAATATTACAACCACAGGAATACAATTACAAATAAAGGTGCGTGAAATGAATTTGTAAATAAATACGAATACCGTTATGGTTAAACTGCTCCCTAATTTTTTGACGACACGCAAAATGTTGCGACGATTCCCAGACAACCCAGAACAGAAGGCTCACTACGAAAAACGAAATCCGTCAATACGATAATCGTTTTGCGGATCCGAAGCATTTCGCAGTAGGGATTCTACATATACTAAAAATGTTTCGGATCCGAAAAACGATAATCGAATTGACGGATTTCGTTTTTCGTAGTAGACCGCCAGAGCTCTCTGGTGCAGATGTACTATGAGACCCGACCCCAGATGAACTGAGAATAAGGGCTGGAAATGATGATGATGATGACACAACATGTTGTGATAGAACTTTCAATTCTCAATCAACTTACTGAGTTCAATCAAAAAAAAATTCAGTCAAAGCTAATTTTCATTATCAGCTGGATGTCATGCCATGCTTCCTCTTCACGGCGCCAGCTGACATTTACCAAAGATTTCGCGCCATAATGCCATTCACTATAAACACTCCCTATTGTCTTTGTCACTTTCCATGTGTAAATCAACTTTCCATCCCTCTCATTCAACAATCAATCATAACATCTTCAAACTACAGTTCACATTGCCTTATGATTCTAGCGACCCTTAAATGCAGACATTGGTAGCGGTTGCCATTACTTCTATCGAATACGCTAATGATACGTCAATCAAATATGGACATTATTAACTTATGTTAAGGTGTATAATAGCGTGGGTGGTGTCGTCTGTGTGTCTGTTTGTTGATTGGGACGGTGACAAGCATTGTGAGGATTATAATCGCGTCAAACGCTCGAGCTTTGCTTTATGGCTGGATTAACGTTTCACGTATAGCCAAGTGTTTTTGATTAGATAAATGGCTTAATGGATGTAAGTGAAATTCGACGGAATTGCCAGTGTTATGTGTTGCTTTATTGACGTCGTAATGTAGACTCCTATTTCGTTCATAATTTAGGAAGGGACTTCAAATATTTCAAATATATCTAAAATAAAATAAGAGTATTAAATAAATAGAAAAGAACGATTGACTTATTTACAAGGTTGAATTTCCTTTTATAAATTTAAATCCAATTAGGGCACCTATTTTCTGATGAGCTCATTATCAAGACATTTCAGTATACTACCTGCATGCACTTTGTCATAATGCGATAAGGTGACCTCCATCACGAGATGATTTAGAGGCGACCGTCTTCTAATCAACTAATAATCGCCATCAGGCATATATTCAAGCATTATGCAGCTAGGTCGCTGCAGTGATGCAATCAGCAGCGCTGCCGCAAATTTGCAGCTAATTGCAGGATGGCTGCAGCGGCTAAATGTAATGTCAGATGCTACTACTCGTATTTGTAAGCACATTCTGCAGCTTGCTGACGACGGTCTACGGAGTTCTGGCTTTGTTTGGACGTTCCCATGTAACGATTATAATATAATTAATTAATTAATTATGTAAAGTATTACAGCCTTACCACAAATCACTTAAACAAAGTTTTAGGCACTGTTTAACAAGATTTTAAGAAAATCCTTACCACAAATCAGTTTTTGGCGCTAAAACACTCTTTTAAACAGTGTTTTAGTTAAACACCCTCCCCCCTATTTTATCTTGTGTTTAACCTCAAAAAATAGACAGATTGACATTTGACAACTTGACTTACGTTTCGCGGTAAATCAAATTCGTGCTTTCCTATCTATACTAATATTATAAAGCTGAAGAGTTTGTTTGTTTGTTTGTTTGTTTGTTTGTTTGTTTGAACGCGCTAATCTCCGAAACTACTGGTTCGAATTGAATAATTCTTTTTGTGTTGGATAGTCCAGTTATCGAGGAAGGCTATAGGCTATATAACATCACGCTACGACCAATTGGAGCAAAGATATAGTGGTTAATGTGTAAAAAACGGGAGAAAGAAGTCACTATTCCACGCGGACGAAGTCGCGGGCAAAAGCTAGTAGAAAATATTATGGATGATTGATTTCACAACAATTGATTTATTGGACTTAATCAACAAACAAACAAAACAAGAATAAAATAAAAAGAATAAAATATGACACTGTGAGTGTTAAAAATATTGTAAAACAAAACAAGTTCGCACCCCGGTACTTTATAGACATTAGACACTATTTTAGACATTCTTTTGTAAAATCAAATTCCACTCAGCAACTTTATGACGGTTTGTGTTGGTATCCGTGTTTCTGTTTTCTACCACGTCTTTTGAACTTTCTATAAGCTGTTTATGGATATCCTGAAATAAAATAAACAATTACAATGCTATCACGTTTCCAAACCCCACATACGGCGACTATGTAGTAGTTATAATTATCCATTTGATTTACCTTTTCGTCTTTTGTCCAATTGTCCGAGCGATCTTTCTTTTTTGATTCATGTTGAAACCAAATCAGTCAATACACAACAAAATACGACTTTTTACAAATGAATTGAAAACGCGTTCTTTCTTTACAAACTCCTGTCAAAAAGTCAAAACAAATCAGATTCTTCTCATTCTCTGTAATTACAACTTTTTTTTTAAGATTTGGGTTTTGTTACTATTCAGCTATCGTTTTAAGAAGCTTTTGTTCATTTACCCTGAAGTGTGTTGAATGCAACCTGCGTACTAGGAAATGTAATGAATGAATTGAGTGAATGAATGAATGTTTTTATCTAAAACTGGTGTTTAGCTAAACACTGCCCACACACCTATTTGTGGTACAAAATGTTAAACACTGTTCTAAACCCTTTTTAAATTTAAAACAGTTTTTAACTAAACATGACTTAAAACCAGTTTTAACGGATGATTTGGGGTAAGACTGTTAGACTTTAAGGACATTTAGACTTTACAGAATATGTCTGTGAAAACGTAATCCTTTTCTTTGACTGAATTGCATTTTAGCTCTTATTTTGTTGGTCGGAAATTCTCAAACTAAGTATTGATTACTACTTATATCTATTATTTGATTGACATTTTGTTTGCAATGAAGATGGATTTACAACATTACTCGTACAAAAGTCGTTGAGCCCTTATGCATTTTCAACAGTTTTTGTACAATTAATGCTGCTGGTGGAAATATCAATCATGTCTGTCGTTGAAAATTTTCATTGTAACAATCTAAGGCTTCCTTTACCTTTTGTCATAATCTGACTTGATTCCTATGAAAATATAAAAAGCTCAAACAAGTACAAGAAAAGCAAGCAAATAATCGTCGTCGTTTGGTAGGTAGTGCGTATTGGTAAACTCACGCACGGGCGCTTGCCGCGAGCGGTATGCATACGTATTCGATTGTGGCCTAACGAAGCGTGCGGTGCGCAAGGTTCCGTGTGATGCTTGCCTTAACCTTGCATTACAACAATGTAATAATGTTTGTACAGATTTATCTTTTCTCAAGGACTGGCTTCGAACTACTGGAGTCGCCGATTTACAAGAATTTTTTATACAAACGGATGTGCGGCATGACTACTAGATTTCGCAATTTCCTATATAGAAAACCTGTATCTCGTAACTTAGTTTTTAGCTAGGTATGCGTAAATCCATTAATCTAAATTCATTCACAAAGAGCGAACCCAAATGAAATAAAAGTAGAACTAAAACACACCTATGTGTATAGCTGCAAACTGCATAGCAGCAGATTCCGCGCAATGTCTTTAATTTTTAAAATGTGGGTAACTCATAATCATTCGCGCGCTGTCGCTCCGCCCGAAGCCCGTAGTCTATTTTTAGATTAGGCAGTTTGATTTCCACCGCGGTATAAGAAAGATCATTTTTCTCATTTTGTTTGTTTGTGTAAGATTAAAGAATATCTGGTGTATTTTAACGGACATAGTGCCTTGTGAATTTACAAGATATCAACGAGCTTGAGAATGTGCAATAAAAAACGGAACGTAAAGTTTTCCCAAGGTAGGAAATCTTCTTTTTTATTATTTTAATGTGTGATTCTGTTATAAGCCGATGTGAAATCGTACGAGTACAAAATATTTAATCATGCAACAAAAATAACTTTGTCAAATTATTACGAAACATTAACGAATTATTTTGTACTCATAAAATACAATTTTCGATACATTCTGAAGCTTCCTTATGTTGATTTATAGCGGTTCCAAACAACTGGGTTGTGGTAATGTAGTATTATGAATATTCGTAATTATTCAATACGTGATACTGTGGCGGTAATTATAGCAATAGCACAGTTCGGAATGGATAAATGTTGTAATTTATGGGTTCTACCCCAAATGTGGAAGCGCAATTACGGGCTGTATGGGGTTGGAGTAGTGAGGGGAAAAGTCGACAGATATCGATGATAATATAGGTATAGGTTTTTATATTTGTAGTCGTGTACCCAGACACTAGATTGGGACACGGAACGAGCGTAGGTACTGTGTTTTATGAAGAAGTCATACCACATAGTAATGTGTAATGTAAAATTTAGTGAATGTGTTTGTCATTGTCATGAGCATAATAAGCTGCACGAGTTTTTACTGTTCACATATAAGCCACCTCCAATGATTTCGAAGACCGGTTGTATGCCACCCTTTTAATACAACTATCGGTTCAAAAAATCCTCCGTTACAATTTTAGAATAAATATTAATCATCGATACGATAAGACAAATCGATAGGTCTGTTCAAGACCCCTCCCTATTATCTTTACGAGAATTCCCGTTCTATTGTAGAAAATGCTAATGATTTCCTCCATTGAACTGCCGTTCAAGGTGGACCCGTAAATTTAATGAATATTCCTGTAAGCCTCGGACAAACCAATATCGAGACCATTATCTTCTAAATGCGGTCGGAACGAGTGTTTAATCGAGTGACCTTTTGAACACGTTCTTATCCCTTTTTGAACGGGAACTAGATACTTTGGTTACAACGGAATACTTAAAAATGATAATATGTTTTCTTTAAATCAATCTATCAATCGGTGATGTCACACTGTCTAGACTAGACATTGAAACTAAGACCCAGTTTCTTCATCGAAAGTAATGGTAAAGTTACGTTACCAGCGGTTGAATATTTACGATAGTGTGTGTTTTGAAGAAGAAAAAAAACCCTAACTAAATGCCAGAATGGCTAAATACATGCCTAAAACACACAGAATTGTAAATATTTATCCGCTGGTATCGTAACTTTACCATTACTTTGATAAAGAAATAACGCATTATAAATAATGATAACTAAACTAATAATAACTGACATTATAACTAATAATAACTGAAGTTTTTTTTTTATAATTCAAAAGAAAAGGCAATGCAACCACTGCTTACTTGAGTTTACAGATCCTACGCCTATAACATTATTGAATTACGATAGATTTCACTTGAAAACTGAAGTAGATATGCAGATACGTATTACTTGTAGGCACGCAGTCCTATTTTCAGTAATAAATCGAGGTCACCACCGCCTAATCTCCTTAAGAGCCAAAATCGGTTGCACCTCGCGTCGTCTTTTGTGGCAGAGTCCTCGACCGTATATGGAATAACGATCACGGTAAAGATCACTTGATTATGTGATACAGTATTTTTTGTTGTTTAATCTAGTAACGAGTTCTATTCTTATACTTTTCGTAACTTTTAGTAGCAATTATTACATAGCATACATTCCTGGCAGATAGTCTTGGCGTGACTAATGCGTGCGGCTGGCCCTTGGTTGTATTAGATTAAATAACATCTTCATTTCTCATCCTACTTTGAGGCATACTTGGTGGTGGTTTGTATTTACTACTTGCAATGGCGAATTATTGATGTTTTTTTAAAAAACCTCATCAAAATTGGTTCAGCCAAACGCGAAATAATCACGGACAAAAATATAGGTCAATCTGAGCAACTCTTTTTTTGAGTTAAAAATTACTGGTACCCTGGCACTTACAGTGTTTTTACAAATAAAGTTCATCATCATCTAATTTAAGAGCCAAGCTCTTGTCGGTGGAGTTTTTTCCATTCTTTACGCTCTTCCGCCATTCTCTTGACCTCTTGATACGACGCAACATTCAACTTTTGCTTTATTTGATGCATATAGCTTATTCTTGGTCTTCCTCTCTTCCTTTTTCCTTCTATTCTTCCCTCTATTATCGTTCTGATGAAACTGTCGTGTCGTATCAAGTGTCCCAGCATTCTCCCTCTTCTACTCTCAATTGTTTCTATTAGTTTTCTCTTTTCCTTTACCAAGTTCAAGACTTCTTCATTAGTTTTTTTCTCCGTCCAGCTAATTCTCTCCATCCTCCTCCAGCACCACATCTCAAACGCTTCCAGTCTCTCCCTATCTTTCTTTGTCATGGTCCACGTTTCACACCCATATAGTGCTATACTCCAAATGTACACTTTCACGAGATTTTTGCGAACATTGCTGGATATTCTGGCCTTTATTAAGTTCTTTTTTAAGTTAAAAGCTTGCCTTGCCATCGCAATCCTTGCTTTTATGTCTGGTGTGCACCTGGAGTCGTCGGTAATTAGGCTGCCTAGGTATTTAAAGTTTTTAACCTGTTCTACTAGTCTATTGTCAATGGTGATAGGGCTATGTTTTTCTTTTTTTGATGCTATAAGTGTTTTAGTTTTATTTATATTAATTTTAAGTCCAAATTCTTTGAATATGATGTCCATTTCTTTAACCAATTCTTCCAATCCTCTCTTATCTTCTGCTATGGCTGCGATATCATCAGCGAAGCGAATAAATTTAAATATTTTCCCGTTAATTTTGACACCCCCCTTTTTTGATTCCAACATCTTGCGTATTGCACACTCTATAAATATGTTAAAAATAAGTGGCGAGAGAGGACAACCTTGTCTTACTCCCTGTCTTATCCTTGCCTTTCCCTGTTCATCTCCCACTTCTACTATCATTTCTTGGTTCTTATACAGTTCAAAAATGATCCTTCTGTCTCAATAATCCAGTCCAGCCTCCCTGAGAATTTCCATCATTTTCCTCCAATTAACTTTATCAAACGCCTTTTCCAGATCAATAAAAGCTATATGTGTGTCCATATCAAAATCAAGTCTTCTATCTATTATTAATCTCAGAGCTAAAATAGCTTCTCTAGTTCCTTTCGCCTTCCGGAACCCATACTGATCTGGGCCCAAATAGCATTCTGTCAAGGGTCTTATACGGTTTTGAATTATTTTAATTAAAATTTTGCTTGCTTGTGATATAATACTTAGCGTTCTATGTTCGTCGCATTTAAGTGTGTTTGCTTTCTTTGGTAATGTTACTGTCTTGCTTAAACAAAAATCTAGAGGTATTTGGCCGGTTTCATACATTAACTGAATTAATTTAAAAAGTTCTTCCTTTAATGGACCGCAATCCGCATATTTTATCATTTCAATGTAAATATTGTCAACTCCCGCTGTCTTGCCGTTTTGGATACCCTTCAAAGCTGTTTCAAATTCTTCTTTTAAGATAAGTGGACCAATTTGCAATTTATCTACATCTTCCTCGTTTTCTAAATAGCTTTCTAACATACCTTCTCCTGCATACAGTTCTTCCAAGTAATCTCTCCATCGTTCAACGATCTTTTTGGAATCCATCAGTATTTTTCCTTCTTTGTCTAAAACTGCAGTACTCTTTCTTTGGTGTTTTTTGTTCATGTCTCTGATTAAATTATAAGCTTTATCAAACAAATAAAGTTATCAAGCTAAAAAACCAAGTCTTAATGTCTCTTATTGACAATCAATTTGACTCTTTCTTAGATTAATTGGGTTTGGCTATCTTTACCTAAATATCTTGAAGACATACATATGTACGGAAATCAGCACGTCACGGTAAACACTATCTTATGCAGTGGTAATAAAGGTTAGTTTTTAACAAAAATATATAGTGTGATGTACGTACACCAGCATGATCATAATGATTCTTTAAATATAAGATAACAGAAAACTTTAAAGATTAGATAACAATAAAAGCACATACTTAGGTATTTCAGGACTCCCTAATCGTTGATATTGTTTTGAGATTGAAATAGATGGTTTATTTTTTTCTAGTTATGTTTGTATTTCTTAATTCTCAATTTTACCCTCTAGTAAGTCCATATTTGTCAGATAACCCGTGCTTGGAGTCACGCAACATTCCCTCCAGATGGCTCTAGTGTCCTCGCGTGACAAATGTACGGGCCCGTCCTCAGCCGTGTTGCCTTAGATTAAATACATCCCTAAGCCAAATTGGTCCACACAAGAGAATATTTCACTCCCCTATGACACACCGAATAAGATTCAAAACTGGCAAGCAAATCACCTACGCATGTTACGTATATCAACTAAGAATGACACTTAATGTTCAAGAAGTAGAGCCTAATATCAAATGAACGCGAAGTATTCTTGATGAGCAAGCATACACAACTTTTTAGTAGCTATTGAGTGAAGCGATTTCAAGTTTGTAGCAAATTGAATGAGGGGATGAAGACATTTTCTTTATATAACTGAATGTTTATTTTTGGAACGTACAAGATTCACTCCAAAATTTTGCGTTTCGTACCTTCTTTGCAAAATTACAAGATTAATCCGTATTTCACATTCCTAACCTCTTTTTGCCACCATTCATTCTCTGGGCTCGTTTAACGTTGGTACTTCTATTGATTTTTAATGCACTATTGTATAATAGAAGTATTATGTTTTTGAGTTACATTATAGCTTTTTCATGCATGTGTGCCTGCATTAATTTGACGAATGTTCTAAAAATACTAACCTTTAACATTGTTTAATATAGTTTTTTTAAAGATACACAAAACAAATTACAGTTAAACATAAAACTGAATTATTATCTGAAACATAGTTACGGAACTGCTATTCAACGCATGTTTACACAAATTTATCCAAAAAAGAAATTATTGAGCTAAAATAGATTGATAATTAGTGGAAAACACAAATCAATAAAAATGGACCAAAAAGAAAACACAGATAAAAGAAACAATAATTATTAAAATCTATTTAACTTATGATCAATTAACAAACAAACAAACATTGTTTTTTGTACCTACACTGATATACCTTTATATAATCTACTTAAAGATCATCAGCCTACCAGCAATGACACTTACCATAAATTACTTCTCTGTGATAAGTTGGCAGATGGATGGAAGGTTGTATGTGAACACGTCATTATGATAATTAATGACCTCTGTCCCTAACTAGGGGTATTGCAACTGATCTTATGACATTTATCTGTGTAGTCACTTGCACCATTAATTTGGTTTGCTTGTTTCAATTAGTGATTCCGGACTGGTCCCTCAAACAAAACTTAATAAATCAGACCAAAAGTAGTATCAAGAGGTAAATACGAGTTTCTATGAACAAATTTCCGGAACTATTGCACCAAATTTAAAATTCTTATTCTTCAGTATAAAGCTTAACTACATTCATTCTTGAGCAAAATGGAAAAAATGCAATATTATTGTAAAGCCAACCGGGTATATCTAACTATATTTAACCAAAAGTTGAGTTAACTATCGATCACGAAACCGGTCCTTATACATTCCTAATAACAACGCCAGTGCCTACTTGAGCTTAATAAGCGAACAAAATCTTAGATTACATCGGGTTTTTTGTTGGGCTGTTTACTTTTTTTATCTGAAAGCCTTTAGAGAAACCGCTAATTACATTTGTGTAACTCGGCGCCCGCGTCCGTGCCAAACGATACGGACCGTGCCAAAAAGCTTTCAGCGAACTAGGATTAAGGCACGGACACCTACATGTTTAGACTAGATACATTTCGGGAACATACGGAAAATTTGTAAAAATACTCATTATCGACTTATTACCTCACTTAATTATACCTACCCTCAATCGATGAAAGAAATTATAACTAACTACACTTTTTGAAGTGAACCTTTTTTTTAAATTTTTTTTATACTTACGCAACTTTATTTATTTCTTATTTTTTTGGGAAACATCTGGTTGTAATAGAACAAACATTAATAAATAATACTTGTGATAACACGTAATTTTTATCAGACTTATACAAAAGAGGAAACTAAAACCTAAAAGAGAACAAAAAAAAAGAAAAGATTCAGTGAATACAAGGAAGTAGCTGCTATATGGGGCACCGTCTCACAAAAATAGATCTTGGGAGTGTTTATCAAATTATTGTAAGTTTCTAGACTGTAACATATTTCTTCACAAAGGGTTTAAGATATGACCTAACCAAAACAACACAAGATTGTCCTGATTTCACAAAAAAATCGGGAGTCGTAATACGCACTCAACTCAATTCGCCCAAACAAAACAATTCACTCACCGTTTCGTTACACCTGACAAACAGAATAAATAATACTATATCGAATCATTTTGAAGAGTCTTCCTACGGTTCCTTTCATTTTCTCCGCGTCACAGTGACGGGTATTGCTTCGCGTTTTTTCTTCCCATTTCCCTACTTTTTTCCCGTTCCCCAGTACCCCGGATAGGGGAAGATTGATAGCGCACTCACGCACAGACAGACATGAGAGGCCGTAATTAAATGTAATGATTGCGGAGAAAATGTTTTGTCGTCTCTGATAGTGTTTTGTTTTTACGATAGTCGATCGTTATGTCAGTGTTGGATGTGGTGATGGTTTATTTTCTGGGTCAATGTTTGGGTATTTTTGACTGTGGACTGTGGAATGTTACATAATTGGAAATGGTTACCTAATTAAATACTTCGTGGTTTTTTTTAACCCGATTCAAGATCCATAATAAAATTACGTATTTTCGTATTGTTCACGTTCGGAAGTAGATCTGGTTTCGAATGCTTAAGTGCAACTATTTCAATACCTAGTAGTTTTAAGTTTCACCATTTATTTAAGCTACATTACTATCTTAAATAATTAACTTTAACTTATAAAAAATACTAATGGCCATGACCCCGCCTTTTTAAACAGCACTTATGCAATTCTTATCCGAAACCATAATCTTAGCAAAGCAAATAAAAAAGTAAGGGCAAGTTGTAAAGCCTCTCTAATCCAATCTTCCACAATCAATGGCTCTCAGGCGCCGCAGAACTGAACCAAAGCGTAAAACAAACGCTAGGGCCGCGTGTGGTAATCCTTCTTGGCCAGGGCTGCCAACTATGGGTTGGGGTTACAAAAAAAAAATTGACATACTAATGACCTTATGATCTCCTGATTGGCAGACATTCAGAGCTCATTGCAATTGAATTGGAGCTTCGCGCTAAATGTTGCCAGTTTTCTTCATCTAGTCTACTACAGCACTGCACTGCCAATTTTGTTTGGGACTACCAAGTTGGCGTTTTCCTTCTAATCTAGAGCCTACTTCAAGATGTGTTCGGAGTCTCTCCGACGAACAATACTGAATAAGCAAATGTATAGCAAAACTAACTCAAAAAGTAGCTATATCTGTTTGTTGTGTCAATCAGATGGCAGCCCTAGTGGTTAGAACGCACACTAACCGCAGAGGCAGTTGGCGGCGATTGATAACGTTTTTATTTGCCACTTAAACAGGGAGCAAGGGCTTTGTGACCACCACTGTTTAAGTGTAGACACTTATGCCCAGATAAGTCAGGAAAAACAAATTATTAAAACACATAATTAGCAAGTTTTTTGCTTAATTTATTTGGCAATTTATGATATCAGAAATTAAAATCTCTGTCCTCTGGTGTCGATGTGGTTTTCATTGCATAACTATAAAAATTTGTGTTAAAAATTGAGAGTACTTGTAAAGCTTAATTACGCATACGTAGCTTTTTCTTTTTTTCAAAACGATAAAATTATTGTCCAAACAGAAAAAAACAAAAACTGCTTAATAAGTAAATCAGTAAGTTAATCTGAGCGAGCCAATTAAGCGTCATCCGCAAAATTTGCAGCAAAAAATAATTGGTCCATATTTACTGCTGATTAAACAATTATCTACCGCAAAATCGCAAAAAAACACCGACCCAATATCGAATGAAATTAGCAGGGGGCATATTACGAGCACAAAGGTCTTCGCAATCTCTAGGCCACTTCTCGTCAGAAGCATGCGCTCTTTATTCGCTCGTATAATTTACTTCTGTTGTCGGCGTTTGTGCCTATTTGAGGTCAGTGCGGTCGCGATTATGTCGAGCGTGTTTTGTTATGGCTGAGATTGACCCCCTGGGTCATTGGGGTGGTTGGTTGAGGGCTTTAATTCTGAGGTAGATACGTAATTACAGCAAAAGCGTATTTGAAGGATAAGTAAAGGTCTAAATTAATAAATATAAAATTCCCCAAAGTGAATATTTAATTTAAAACATTTACCGTCGGTAAATATTTGGACAAATAAATAAAAGATTTCATAAAAACTTAATTATTTAAGGCCCCCAAAAACTTAGCTTTTCTGCCTGTGACATACTGTCTACCCGCATTTCTCTGAATGCTTTTTTCCAAACATCACAGTCGCTACATACGAAGGGACGTGCTTTCGTATCATACATCACTCAGACACGCCCGCATTGCTTTGTCTCTCTTATTTTGAAAACAAATAAAAGCTTTTTTGGATTAGATAAGGAATTAAAAAAGTATTTTTTGTAGGTTACTTTGAAAAATTACTTACGTGAAAATAATGAATACAAAAAAGAGTATAAGTCTATGTATCGAGCATTTACTTGCGCATTTTCACAATACAGTTTCCCCTGCGTAACTAATATACTTTCAAAGAGATAAGAATCTAGATTGTTTTCAGCATTAGGTATTATTTCTAGTAAAAGAGATTTTTGCATCAAAAAAGTTGCAAGTTCCATCCATATGTTCTAACTTACTAAAAAATTAAACCATACATCTAAAATAATGTATTGTTTATACATATAAAATGTAAGTCATTGTTTATTTAATGTAACAAATGTTAGTCTATTTTCAAAATCAAATTGCCGCTTCTAATGAGCTTCGTTGCAAGATCTCGCAAAACTTTCCGTAAACGTGATAATTATCAAATCTTCTCCTACCTTCTTCGTCCGTTAGTCCGTGATACTCGTGTCCTCAGATCTGTGATTTGGTCTCAGGTCCGATAACGGCTTTATTCGGCTATAAACAAAGAGGAGTGCAGATAAGTGCGCGGAGTAATCCCGACCAATGCGATTTGATGGAGAGCAGCCGGCTTGGGCGCTCACTGGAATTTATATAGCGAGGTTAATACCTATAGAAAACCGGATGAGGTGGGGTTTCTCTGGAAATGACAAGTGTGACTGTAGCGCGGTGCAGACAATGGCCCATCTCCTGTCCTGCCTCAAATGTCATAGCTCATGTTCGCTTCAAGATCAGCAGCAGGCAAACGCCAACGCAATCAACGTTGCACAACACTGGGCGAAATTATTATGATTTGTTACCAGTCGACTCGAAGAAGAAGAAGAATACCTATAGAAAAAGTCTTTATTTATTTTATTATTTTTTTTAACTTTATTGCACAAATGAAAGTGTACAAAAGGTGGACTTTATGCTAAAAGTATTCTCTCCCACTCATACCTTTAGGTCATGCAGAGAGATTGTGATCTTTACTGTATATTTGACGTTCATAAGTGTCATTTCATGACCTAAATTGAAATGAAGATTTTGAATTGAATTGAATTACCTGTTAACAACCCAAGGGTGAGACCTATGAGTGTGGCTGATACCAGAGCCGTTGTATGGCCTTTACGTAGACTCAGTGTGGTCCACACCCTCTACCAATAGATAGATAGATAGATAGATAGATAACTCTTTATTGCACACAAATTTACTTAATTAAATTAATTTAATTTTATGAATTTACAAATTTGTTTAAAGGAAATGTACAATTTAGGCGATACCTCGTTTGGCTGGGATGTTTTCCGCACTTAGCCTCATTGGGCCATTTTGTACGTACTAAAAGGTGAAGCATTTGATATCCGTATTATTAAATTGTTTCATTCTCTTCACCTATATCATTTTACGATATTTCAGTACGAACTTACGGAAATATTACCGAGTGCTTAACTGTGCGTATACATTATTGCACTACAAATTTCCTACAATTCCAGCTTATGCGATTTGAGAACGTCCACGAAAAAAGAATGGTTGCATGATAACTGAATTCTTAGCGGCTTTAACAACTCTATACATTTATCGTCCCCAGCTCCTCGCCGGTAAGATCTGAAGGAACCTTAAGACCCTTTTTTGGGCGTAAGACGAACGAGCCCTGTAAATTGGAGGGCGACTCTTGTCCGTAAGTGCGCGCGAATTGCTTTGTGGAAGGACGTGAGCTTGGAATAAGACAAATGTGTTGGTAGTGTAGAAATAAATGGTTGATTAATGTATGTAAATATTATTTATTTTCTTACTAGGACAAAAAGGAGCTTATAAAGATAGCTGGGTTACACTGGATGCAGACCGCTTGGAATCGCTGTGAAAAACTATAGGGATGACTATAAATAAGTTTTTTTTTTTAAATCTAGTCCTTTGCCTGTTTTCAGTCTCATCATATAGCATGAACATAATAATATCAGTGTTAAAAAATAGTCTATGAGATAGGGTCAGAAAATGAAAAGCAGAAGCTAAAATATTTGTTCTTTTTTGCTCTCTTTCCGGTACAAAAACTTATCATAAGCTACAGAACATTGAACAAGTTTAGTTGTACGAACTTGATAGGTATTTTTTTCACATGATTAGTTTTATCGTTGATAATAATCATAAAAATGCCATAAGGGTTATCATTAGAAGCATTTTACACAAATAAATTTATCTTAAACTTTTTGCATCGTTTCAGTTCAGTTGACAAGTTTTATTTTATACCTTCGGGACGCGTAGAGATATAAGTCACCCCTTACACTAACGGAACTTTTCACTAGAGCTGTGAAAGTATCGACCGTCATAATAATGGTATTAATATCGACATTCTTGGGACGCTGATTGACAGGCTTCATCAAAATTAATTTGGCTGTCAAAGAGTTGTTTTACTTAGCTATAAGCACGAGTATTATCTCTATTTAAATTTATAGTCATAAAGTTTGCTTGTATTCTAATCGAATCCACCAATTGATTTTAAATTGTCATTTAATACTTACCATAAGTTTCTTCAAAGTTTAAAGTGACTTTAAGTTATTTCCTTAGTTTTGTGCCATATCGATGTCGATATTTTAAAATTTTGCTTAGCAGAACTATTTGTAGCTACGGAATATTTATGAAGGTTGAGCTTCGTTTTCGGATCTTTTTGTTGTTTTGTATTCAACGAATTGTGACGTGCTTTGGAAAGAATTGTGTGGAAAACAATATTTTTGGTGTTAGACGCGTAATGTGAAAATATGCGTGTTTGGCCCCAATTCGCTTAAAGTTACGTTCCACAATATTTTTCTTCATAGGTAAGTGTCGTAATAAAGGAATAATAAACTTGTTTTCTTAGAGCAACTTGAGCCTTATACGATTGTTTTTTTATACTCAAAACTAGCCAACTGTAAAATGAAAACTCTTACAAGGCTTCTGCAATTACTTTTTTTCAAAATCAAAGAGATAAGTGTGG
Source organism: Pyrausta aurata (assembly GCA_963584085.1). Taxonomy (NCBI): domain Eukaryota; kingdom Metazoa; phylum Arthropoda; class Insecta; order Lepidoptera; family Crambidae; genus Pyrausta; species Pyrausta aurata. The sequence continues at coordinate 764,232 of OY757269.1, read as the reverse complement.
ATTGTGGTCATTCACTGTACCGTACTTGTACCTAGTTAATTTACAAAGAAGTCCCGGTCAGTACTCAGCGTCTTCTTATTTCAATTACAATCCCCATCCACATACTTTAAACATACATGCAGTCCTAATCCCCGTTTCTTGATATACTTAAAATAGTCGATATCTGTTTATCGATAATTCGTAAGTATGATGTAAAACAGTGCAACAATCCGTAAATCGTTCTACTTGTTACACTCATTTGTCTAGCAAATTACCACTTTTCTGTTTGTTTAATGTGTATTTATGTTTATTCAACAAAAACATTCATTATTTCGGACTGCTTAAATTTATACATCAAGTGTTTGACGAATAATCGATTGTGGCATTACTATGGTAACACTAGCGCGCATGGACAGCACTAGACCCGTCAGATAGATCGTTTGACATTAGATCGATATTGATTAAATAGGTATCCCCCCCATATTCAAATGCATTGAATATTTAAATTATTATGTTAGGGAATAAGATTATTTATCAACACATCGAGTTTATCCATAAAATAAGTTATTTCACAGTGAATTAAAAAACACGAGTATCATTCCAGCAAACATTTTGTAGTAAATTAATAAGAAAAACTCAATTAGCTCAGGCTTACTTTGGACGGAGAATATAATAAACAACCACATCGGCTCTTTATTTGCTACCAATCCCTACGCCCACATACCTAAGGGTTCGTTACAAAACCGTACTTTCAATTATACGGAACACTTGTGCCTGTGCATTATTAATCCAAATCCGGCCATTCGCTGAGCTATTGCTTGCAAACCGTCACTAAGACGGTTTTTCAATAAAATATTAACCCCCGGACTGAGGGGAGACCCACCAGGATTAGAAGGATGCGTAAAGTGTAAATGTACAAGTGTATACTGCGCTGAGATGAAGTATAAAGTTTAGGGTTAGAAAGTGCGTACGAAATGGAAGAGAGTAACAGCCGATGTCATGAAGAAAATGTTTTTTATAAAAAAAGTCTCATAACCAACGTCGGAATTATCAATCAAGCTTAACTATTCGATTTTAGTATGATTTCTTATGGAAACTTTTGTTTATAACCTTACGTGTGTTATGTTGCAAAATATCAATAAGTTAAAACTAGACAACTGAAACAAAGGAACACTTAATACTATACAACTTGTAGCCATAACAAACTAATAAGTATATACAACTGTCAAATCTCATGTCTCTTCCCAGCTATATCGGTATCAGTGGCTATACAGATTGAAAATACGCGTCCCATACTTATCCCGCACAATCCTGAGGGTGTCGGCTTACGGAGACACGACTTAATTGTGACAATTGGAAGTGTACGCGGGGTTTCTTTTGTTTTCCTCTCAACTGTGAGGGAAGTACGCTTTAATACTTCTAAGAACATTCGAGTGGTGCGTGACGCGTACTAACAAAATATCATTGTATATCCTTCTATTTATGAAAACCGGTAACCAAATTTTTCGTGATTAATATTTTTTATACTAATCACGTGATGAAAAATGAAGGTATTTGGAAATGTGCTCTTGTAAATCTGTTGTTTTTTACTGTGGTGAGACAAATCAAGAAAATTCTTAAAAAATATGTTATTTTTGTATTGAATAATAATCAATCCATCAAAAGCAATTTATTTATAATTAAGAATAATTTATGATATATCAGTAGTCTTACGTAAAAACAAATTATGAAATATTTGTTTCTTATAGAAATAAATACAAGGGGTGAACAATTTTTCTTTGCTAATTGTGCATTCACGGCGAGATGCGTCGAGGGCTACGTTTTCTGTAAGGATGTCATCGTCATCTGTCAGTTGCCGCTTCTAAAAAGTTTCGTTTACTTTTTTGACATTTGAAAAGAATTAGGGTTCCTTATTTTTTGGTGGATGATTCTAATAATACGATTGGGGTTGAGAATTAATGAAATAATACAATTGAATGCACTTGACAGTTGAATCGTTTTTTATTTGTACAAAAAAACATTTTTTTATTTCGTGTGTAAGGACCACATGCTTTATGAAGAATTTTGCACCAAAGAAATAAACTCTACTGAATTTAATACCAAAACCTATACTGTCAACTTCATGATACATAAAAACTTCCGTTGTAATAAACAAAAACCAATTTAAAGGATTGAAATAAAACTTTAAAGCCACGGAATAAGGTTACGGCGGGGAAGTTTATTACTTCCAATGGACCCCTTCCGTTGGGCCGTAAAATGATCTATCAATGATTTATTGGTATATTCCAGTCGATGGCAGATGCCAGGCTTTAAAATGCTATCTTATGTTCGCAAAGTAAAAAGTTAAAATAATATAAAAGAAACTAGACTTCGCTATGTTGCATTTACGAACAATCAAATAAATATAAGTACTATGGCTTAAATTACTTTATAATGTCACATTATTATTATGATTTCTAGTAAATTTTAAGTGATTACAAACAGTGTTTGCCACACACAATCGTAAATATTTAAACGCTGGTAACGACATTTAACCATTACTATCAATCACGCAACCGGGCCTTACTGAGCATCTTTTAAACTAGCACTGTACTCATAGTTCAGACACGTTTAAATCACGGTTTCCTTTAACCCTTAAGCAACCCTCAGAACAAACAAACAAATGCACTCTGCCAATTTAACTTACGAACTGCAGGAGCAGATGGCAACTGCTTCAGAAATGATCTTATTTGTTAGTTTTTGTTTAGGTAACTTATTAGTACAATACGAGCTTATAGAATGATAGCAAAAATGGTTATTCAGATTGTGTTTTTGTTACTGATGGAGTACTATGTAAAAATAAACATAACAATGCTAAAAACTAAACACTTTTTAATTTATATGAAACTCGGTTTAATAATAAAAAAAAAACAAATAACTCTTACATTTTTGCATTTATTGGATTGCCTAACTTTATAATGAGGATAGATAATATAGTTAAAAAGTAAAGTAGCTTCTTATTTAACTTTCAATCCTACGCCAAACTCGTTTTATTTGCAACAACAAACTCTGAACGTGCCATTGACGCCGAACTTCGCGAACTGTCGTTCATTTTCATAAGACATCGGGGGTTGAAAATTCAAATTTCGTTCATAAATCAGTGGAAGTTCCGATGGCCGAGATACGTGGTACGAAAGTGATAGAGGGCGCCACTGTCGTGCTCGCGAGCGGTAAAGTGCCCGATTTTATTACCGGCTCGCTGAAGGCTATTTGTCTGATGCAAGAACGAGAGGTGCAGGTGTTAGCGGGAGCGGTCTTAGTATGAACTAAAATAGAGTTACAAGATTATTTTGAAGAGTGTTACAAAAACCATTGTACTGTGTTTAGTGCGAATTCAGGTATATTTATGGTAGCAAATAGCCCAACACTATGATAGAGTGATGCAGGACACTACAACGTTATCATAACATCATATTTAGTATTTTTGAAAACATACGCGACTTACGACGACGGTGAAATTGAGTACGGAGGTAAAACTAAATCCAATTTTTTTTCTAAACCCGAAGTTTTGCTGCAACCTCATTTCATAGCTCACGCTTCGGCCGTGCGTGCGTAATGCCAGCTGTCTGTTTGTGGCAGTAAAACTGTAGACTTTATCACGCCGTTAGTATTCAGTGCCCGAGCGGGGCCAGCGCTGTGATCTAAGTGAGCTAACTCGGGATGAGTTGGTTTGGTATTAGATTGTGCGGGGATGACCTGAATGGTGATGGGCTTGCTTTTGATTTAGAGATAGCAGTTCGTAAGAAAATTGGTTTGAGAAATATTTTTAGTTTTAAATGTTTTAAGGAAGGCCACTAAACAATGAAAGGCCACTAATTTTCCATGAACAGTTTGATAGCGGATTAGGTAGATCAACTTATGTAGATTTCAATTATCTGATTAAATGTAATCAATAAAAGGCTTTCTGTCAGAAATCACTTATAGCAATTATACCGCCGAATTATTACATTTGCTGTAAAAAAATTACCATAATGTGATGCACAATAAAGATTTCTCTTATTAGATAAATTACTCTTAAGATTAAAGCTGTATCAAACTTTGACACCATATTCAAATTCCATGTTCTATGTATTTTTAACCATTTAACTCACCACTGCAAGGACTACTATAGTAATAGACACTTATTTGTTTGTTCCAGTGGAAGTCGCGGTGGGGAGTCGTCACGAAGCTGTCGCCGGCTGCAGGTAAGTGCAGTAGACATTAAAAGATTTTAACTTTCATTTAATTATTTATTACTTAGTGAAAGATTTCAAACGCAGTCGTTGATTAGCTGGCTTGCAGGGGCACAGCTTTATTTTTCATGGAATAGCCATGAAAAATGCAGTTAAATCCACTGGTATTGCTTAAGACATTGAATGAAAAAACTGATGAATTTTAAATAAAAGAAAAAAATAAAATATTTTATATTTATTCAAAATTAATTGCAACAGTGAAACGAACAAAATAAAAAAAAAACCTTAAAACTTCACCATAAACTTATTTTACCATCTAACGTCCGATAGTAACCCTCTTGTAATTAATTACGCGGACATAATTAATTTACTCAAAGTCAATAAGCGCGTGTACCTGCCACGGCGGCATGCGATAATTGTTTAGCAACTTACGACGTTGTTCCGCGGGTGACTTGCGACATTGCTCCACGATGCTATCGCTTTAATTGCTGTTCTTAACACGTTCCGGGACAGTGCCCGCTTACAGGCGTGAAAACAATAAAACATCTATTGTGTCTGGAGTAGTGTCCCGGAACGTGTTAAGCAAAGACACGACTACACGGTATTGGTTGTGAGATTTTAATTTCAATCTTTTTTTTTGTGTGGAGCATATAAAATAAAATAAAAAAATGACTTTAAATCAGAACGTTGACATATTTTTTTTAAGCTTCAACTCTTTTTATTTTTTATTTCAAACTTATTTCTTAGTGCAATTAGTGTGACTTGGAAATGGAATTTGTTTTACCAACCAAATAGCTTTATTTCTGGTGCTATTTCATATGGAACTTCTCATTTCCCTACCGCTCGGAAACTTCTATCGTTAAACTCCAAGGAAATATTTACGGGTGTATTTTCCTACATAAAAATGTTCCGTTTAATTCGTTAAAACGGTGGCGCATTAACGGCCGCGCTCGCTAGATTGAGGGTAGATAAATATGGTGCTGGAATGTTCGCCAGTGCAAGTTATAAGAGAGAACCCTTCGAATTTCACCCTCTGGTCCACATCAGGTCTATTAGATGAGATTGTGTTTTTAAGCTTGCCTATGTATTTTTCCAAAGAATTTATCGTGATTTTGCAATAGCTGTCTGCTATTTGTGCTGAAAATAAAATGTCAAAATCATTGTAGTTCTGTATTTTAAACATAAACGCTGTGTGTAGTAAGTAAAAAGAATAAGATAACATCAGTTGTCATATCTAACATTTTAGATCTTCAGAATAGAATAGAATAGAATAATTTATTTGCATTTGAGTAGGGTACACTGAAGTTCTTACAAATTAAAGAAAGTTCGGCCGACTCAGCCATCAACAATAGCATACAAACATTGAAATTTCATTAAGAATAAAAATTAAAAATAATAAAATTAACTACTACATTTTATCTACTTATATCAGATGTCACACACAATACATATTATCCATAAGAACATATTTTTTAAATAATGTCAAAGTAGGACGTATACAAACAAACAGTTACAAAATAATCAAATTCACAAGAGTCAAATTAAAATGTTAACCATGACTACAACATTTTCTTTCAACATTCAATCAAATATCACCTAGGTATTCCTTATCATTGTAATACATCTGTTCATATAGTCATCTGCGTGTTCTATTTCTTAAACAAATATTTTAACACTTTTTATTTTAATATGCGACTTATTGTGCCAACTCAAAGCTATAACGCTTGTTGCTCATGACTGAAATTTGTTTGTCCCTTGACCTACAAGAGGGTTAAATCTGGTTCCGATGAAATATTCCCCCGTTTTAAGGAAACGTTGTAAAACATTACCAGAACAATGTTTTTAAGTTGCTATTAACTGCTATGCTAATAGTCAATGTTTTGTTTAATTGTTGAGTGTTTGATTAAGTCTATAAACTGCTCTAAGTATTTCATTTGCGGCTATTTATTATCAGATCACTTATGAAGTCAAATGTTTTGTTTATTTTCGTAGGTTTCTGATATTTTTTCAAAACATCAATATTTCTTCATCCCCAGCTCGTCTCAAATAAATTAAATTACAGCAATTTATCTTTTTTGTATGTGTTGGCTTTTGGAAATATGTCTGAGAGATAAATAAAAACCACAGCGCCAGGCTATGATACAAAACAAAGTTTAAGTTATCTCTCAGTAAAACTAAACTTTATGAATATACCTATTCCTTCATCCTTCTTCAGCTCGTCTCAAATACATTACCAAATACCAATTTATCTTAGTTTGTATGTATTGGCCTTTGGAAATATGTCTGGGATATAAATAAAAACAACAGCGCCGTGCTATGATTCAAAACTAAGTTAAAGTTATCTCCCAGTAAAACTAAACTTTATGCATATAACCATCCTTATTAACATTTTCTAAACTACTTCAATTAACGGGATAGTTTTAAATATCTTGATTAGGTCACGTATCTAGTCTGGTCCGGACTAGTTGTAGCCGCTTCGATCTGGATAGAACCGGTCTCGGGGCGCATCGGCAATAAATAACTGGAACAAATTAAAAAGTCCGACCGGGTGATATTGCACGCTGCATGGGGTGGTCGTAGGGCTGTGTTTACTACTTTGTTACTTTTACTTTATGGTATGTCGGAGGAGATCCAAGCTCCTTGTAATTCATCTTGATATGATATATCTGTACATTTCAACAAAGGTTAGGAAAAGTATCACTAGAATAATCACACAAAGCATTCAAACTTTTATCCCGATGAACACTCCCTTAAGGAAGCATTTCCGGGATCATATCTATCCTATGCCTTTTCTCGGGAGTCATCCTAGCTCCATACTTTTAAATCGATTCGGTGGTTTCAGCGTGAACAGATAGACACACACTTTCAAAATATTAGTATGGATTCTCCATCTCTCTTATTGACAACCCTAAACAACATACAGTGGAGGAATGTAGCGGCATGAGGCGGGGCTGATCTCCAGTTTGTATGCAAATTCTAACAAAGTGTTTGTGACGTCGAATTAGATTCAATTGGAAAATATTTTTTACGATTTCTGATACAACTGTTCGCAGACAGAATGTACTTAAAATGACAACAAAACATAGTAAGTAGGTAATACCACAGTAGTAGTATTTACTGACGAACTGCTACGCGGCAATAATTACCAATCGTTTTTACCGACTAAAAACGGAGGACCGTTGCATATTCTGCGCGCAATTAATTATGTAGATCTGTTGTCAACATTAAATAAATAGATTCATTGCAAAGATTGTTGTAGTGCTTCCAGTTGAAATAACCTTTATAATTTTATAGTATACCCTTTTTTACTGCGCTATTAATATTTGGCTTGAGACAACAAAACTTAATGCTTCATGTATTTGGAAGTAGTTATAGACATATCTATATGTAAGTAGAAGTAGTTTTATAAAAAGAGTAAAATTTTCTAATGTTCAAAACTAGCATTCTGTAAAATATAGGTGCCGTAAATTAAATAAATTCCGCTATCAAATAAATCCAATCAGACAAAAAAATATTTCGCGTCATAAATCAAACATTTCAAAAGCACGGCAAGCCTTTTAGTTCGTTCGCTCAAAAAATCCGCGCTTATATTTAATATCGCTATAAAGAGGATTTTATAAAACTATTCCTTTTTGATGACGTCATAAATAAAGGCCCATACTCCCCGCGTCTAGTTTGCTATGAGTAATAGAAGCGAGGGGTCTTAAGGAATTCAAATTACAGATTTTATGAGCACGAAATCTGTTTGATGACATGGGGGACTTTGTTGCAAGTGCAAAGAAGTTTGTCAGCTCGGTGCAGTGTTGTTTTAAAATTGTACTATGTAATATCTTGAAAAATCCTGGCTAATACTTAGGTCTTTAAGTGTTGATTAATTCACTTTGTTGACTACTATTTTTATTCACCTTGTAAAAAATAAATAATTTTATGGCATGGACACTATTATCCATTTATTTTATATTTTTTTCTTGTCTTTAATAAAAAAAAGTCCGTGTCAGTTGTACAACTTATAACTCGGGAACTGGTGGACCAACGTTTTTACTTTGTTGTATTTATCTCTACCCTGATTATGACATGGGGGAGGACATTTCCTCCCCCATGATCGTTGACATTTCAAACGATTTCAAATTATAACGTCACAATAATATTGGAATCTTATTGAAGTTGTAATTTTTTTTTCCGCGTGTAAACTTTAACTTTACTTTTTCTTCACACGTACATTGTGTGATTTAAATCACACAATATAGCAAACAATTATAATTACGAGAACAACAAAACTCTCATTCCATGCCCTCTTCAACTAGCTGCAAAAATAAAACTCATTTCACGTAAATGTTGCCATTCGCAAATTAGGCTCAGTGTTGCCACTACACAGCTCATGATACTTTTAATGGGAGAAATGCATTTTCGCGGAGTTTCCCAGTGTGCTTGTGAGTTATTCCGTCCGGAAAATGAGTCAGCTATCTCTTTTTAGAACTAGGGAAAAAGTGAGAGGGGAGATAGTATTTATGTTACTGAGCTTTTTTACGACTGTGGAAAGTTTAGTATGAGCGATCGTGGAGCGAGATTTGTTGAATGGTAATGATTATACGAGTAGGTAAGTGCAGTAAAACTTTCTGAAGACTACTGAACGGTATCTTTATATGTATTTCTTACTGGTAAATGTTTGATTTTATATATTGTTCAGGCATTTTATAAAGTACCCCTTTTGTTTTCTTGCGCGCGCATACGCGCCAAAAGATTGGCATGTATCTTCTATCTCTCTCTTGCATCGTAAATAACGCCGTATGTTGCGTTATTAAAAATAAAAGATTTAAAAGTTCAAACCGAGTTTGCATGAGCTTACATGAGTCTACAAGATCAACAACTTGTATTTTTTAATGTAATTGTCCTATTTAGTTACAATACTCTCATTCTATATTACGAGCTAAACAGTGAAAGATCAGCCATGTTTACCATTTCCAACCACTTTGCGGACTCAATAGCCAATCACGATCAGAGTGAGCAGAATTAAAGCCGATCCCGTTGGCACTAGCAGAAAGAGTGTGGTTATAGTGATAAGCGGTAGCGAGAACGATTTTGTATGTGTCCAACTGTAGCGGGTGCGATAAATTTGTAACTACTAGTTCTGGTGGTAAAAAATAATAATAGATGCTTAGCAGCTGACGTTGCGGCAAGGTAATTTGAGGTAGCTGGAACTAAAATGAAACAGCCAATTCAGGCGTTCATCTACACCTGTTAGGTGTTGTTATAACTTTTATCTCATGATTCATGTTTGTGGTGGTTAATCAACCTGGTGGTATCCTGCAAAGAATATTGTAATTATTAGTAACATTTATTAAGGTTACAGAATATGGAACCAGTTAGCTACCATTTACCGTGATTTGAGGCTAATTAATTTTTTTTCGGGATTAGATCAACCTGAAATGCTAAGAACGAAGACTTTTATAATTTTTCACAGCACTGGGATTAAACACGAGAAAAAACTTTGCTTTCAACTATTCTAGCAAAACGCCCCGCTGCATCCTCCGCTATCACTCTTAATGTGACCATCACCACCACTCACAAACGTTCTATTCGGCAGTCGCAAATTACCTAATTGTACTTGCCCAAACTAACGGCGCTAGTTATCAATGTAGTAGCATAAATTGATGGCCGTACTTACATGGGATAGTTTGCTTGTATTGGCTAATACAGTTCCGAAGTACGAGTAACTGCTGTATTTGGTAGTATAATGTATTGTGATAGTTTTGTTGTAGAACTGAATAATAGTTGGAGTAAATTTTCTGTACAGTCAAAAAGTTTTGTCGAGTTTTCCAACTAGGTCGCTACGAATTTTAAACCTTGCTGTCTTTCTCCGTAACTATACCGTAAGTTTGCAAATGGTAGTAAATCTAATAGCTTTGTAAAGATTCGTAGGTATTAGGGACTGTATTTTTTAGGCACTGTACTCTGCGGTCTGCAACTACTGATATTTTCACGTTCATGCTAAGAGTGCTATAGCTACCAAATTTTATCTAAACTTTGCTATAAATGCGATTCTATCGATATCTATGGAGTCTATATTTTATCTGCGGATAAAACGCGCACATATTCCTCAGATCTTGTAAATGCCAGCTGTCTATTGATAAAGCGCTCAGGCGATGGGGCAATCGCTCCCGAACGACGCGCATCACTCAACGTCGGCGCGGAATACAAGCTTTCACAGCACGTAGCGAGGTATTAGCTAACTAAAGCGATCGGAATGAGATTCAAATTCGTATGTGGCTGGCCTAGCCACTTTCAAGTCGCACGAACGCGAACGTATCGTTAGTGTCTACATCTTAAGATTCCTTATTTTCTATGTTCACGCCATCAAGCGTGAACGGCTGGACTGATTTCGTTAATAATTTTTTTGTTGTGATTGTTACTGTCAGAAGAAGATTTTTATGAAATAAAGAGTTCACAATATTGGAAAATTAGAAAATTTAAGAACGGGCTGGGGAGAGATGGTGCAGGGGCAAAACAAAGGTCCCTGGGTCCGCTAGTTATAGATGGAAATATATCAAATCAGCGAAGGTTCCAACGGTACTAAAGTTTGAAAGCTAGAAGACTATGATGATATAATGACTAAGCTGAAACCTAGAACATGATCTGCTGGATGTTTTATGTTTAGTTGCTGATCGCAATGCCTTATCTGTCGCTTTCTATTACGCATAAGACATGAGGCTTCGCTATCATCTCTATCTTTAAAACCGAGAAATGTTACAAGCTGTATATCGTAGCTACTTCGCAGATTATTTTCAGTATTCTCAAATAGTAAGCGCTTACTATGCAATATGATAATTGAGTTTCGAAACAGTGAGAGGTATAGCGCTGTTTGTGTGATGATGGTGGACGATGCGCTTTAAAAAGTGGCACATGCTTTTAGGTTTGTGTGTTATGGGTAAAAAAACAGGTGCAATGTTTAATATATACTACTTATTAGGATATATCTTCTACTTAAAAAATAATGTGTTTTAATGTGTCTTGCCACATGTTTGCCAATATAACTGCAGTTTTCAGTTTTTTTATTGTTCAGTCATGAAAAAAAACAGTTATACATACACAAAGGAAGCACTTAGCTTGCATGCTTTGGATTTTTAAATAAACGGCTCAAAATGCAAGGCTACTAAGTATGAGAAACTAATTATGACGAAGTAAATCATTTTTGACGCTTAAAATTATTATTAAAAGTTCACAATTTAACATCAAATGCTTTCGAGAGATTAAAAACTTCTACTTCCAAAGCTAATGAAATGTCCAAAAACATCTCATATAAAGTGCTCACCTTATTAGTATGCAAAATCTCCTAGTAATACTTGTCAAACTAACAAGCTCACACAGAGAACGGATCCGCAGACCTCCGGAGATTAGACCCGGCTAAGTAGCTCGCTGCAATAATTTTCGTTGCATTTGTTCCATTAAAAATGCTGGCAAAAGGCTCCCATGGCTGCGCCTAATTAAAATTTTAACCAAAACGGCGCTCGACTGTGTAAAACTATAACCGAGTGGTCATAGTGTAAGGGATAGCAGTAGGTTAACAATGATCCCACAGAATTTGGACACAGCTCACAAGATTTATGAATGCAATTCAATCAGTAAAGTCGTCATATTAGCCATGTAACACTGCAGACATTACTGCATTATACAACACTATGATGCATCTAATTGTTTCTGTTAGATAAACGCATATATTTATACAGTCGTACCTGTATTGTAATAGCGAAAATCACTTCAATCTTGAAACTATGGATGTGTTTAGTTAGGAAAAGTATTAGAGTAGGTTGAATATAAGTAGTACGTACCAGCTCAGCAGAGTGTTACCAATCGCTTTACCTAATTACTTTGACGTTCACAAAATCATGGGCATTGCATAATGCATTCAGAAGAATGCATTAATGAACGCAGAACCAACAATATCGCAACGTCCCTAGAAAACTAAAGCGCGCATGAGTAAGAAGTCGTGTTCTATTATCGTTTGTCTACTCTGTGGCATTGGCATACTAATTAAATATACAGATTTGTCGTCTGCAGCCTCTAACTGCACGGCTCTATCCCGAGGGCGTAATAATATTCTAAACGTAGAACATTAAACAGGGTAAAAATTAAATATACCTTGCCTAGCCTTAATAATTACCTTGGATACTTGGAAAAACAAAAATTAAAACCAAAATAACGGCAAATAGTTAGGTTTCAGACTGGTGAATTTATTATAGTAACTTTATTTTAGATTTGTATACATGTTATTACAGTTGCTATTAGGTAAATGTTGGTGTAAGTTAATGTTCTCAACAGCAACAAAAAATACAGTGCAATTCACTGAATCAGTAAGTATTTTTAATGTCATGTTAATATCGTTAATTTAAACATAATGTATTTTTATAACAATTGATTTGCCGCTATGAAATCAATATTTTTCTCTTTGAAAACTCAATTCCATGCGCAAAAATTCAAGAATTCCTTTGACCATTTTGCTCGCACCCACTAATTATAGTCCGAAATTATTTCCCCATTCTAAAAACTAGGATAATAGTGCCATAACTAAAACTGCCGCTAAAAATTGGTGGCTATAAAATGCAGGCGTTTAAATTTGCATAAACTTAACTTGGTCGCCCTCTGCAGGGATAGTTCGCACTAACGCCACCAGGGCGGCGACAGTGGGGGATAAAATATACGAAGAAACGGCCAACGCTTCCTAAGTATTTATGGCAGTTGGGGTAGTTTTTATTAAAGTTTACATATGCAAATCTGTATCGTGAATGTCAGGGTATCAGGTGATATTGGACGGGCTGGGGTAAGTTGATGTTATGTTTCCCATTTATAAAATCGTAAACATACCCCTTGTAATAACAATAATTTTAATCAGTAACATGTACAGTTGTAACTTCTTATCTTTATGCTGGCAAGCAGTCACGCTTGGCGGTGTTTGACACCTTCAAAAGTGACTGTACAACAAGTAAAAAAAGTTTTGGTAAAGGTGGTACCACGTATACTTAATAGATTCCCTTGTAACAATGATGAAATATTTATCTAGCTAAAAACGGTCCGTTTCTAAGTCATCATACTGTTCCAAAAATAGACTGCCCAAATTGGAATACAAAGCAGCTGGAGATAATTCTCGTCATCCGGGACCAACTTATCGGGACCCAATTTACTTCAATTTTCCTTTTTCTGCTTTGTCTTTAGTTATTTTGCGTTGGATTTTTTGGGGCAATAGAACATTAAAGTAGTAAATTATTTAAAAAAATATGTGTCGATTTGTTCTTTTCTCTTGGATTTGTTTGTTGATTTGATAAGTCTTATTAATACATTGAAAAAGTAAATTGTTATATGCAGGTGTATTGATTCATACACTCAGATTTTAATTTAGTTACATGTAAATGGTTTTCGATTCGGCAATCATACATCAAGCGAAAAAGGCGCTAAAATGTATTTCTAGAAGCAATCCCAGCAGACGATATAAAATAGATTCCGAGACTCTTCACATAGTAAAAGAAAGTGTTTGGTTGGGAGTATTGCCGTTTAAAAAAGTCTGTTTATTTACATACAGCTAAAAAGCAAATCCAGACAGATAGTGCCGTCTGCTTGAGCTAGAATGTAGACTAGACTTGTTTGTAGGTGTTGTCCTGCGACTCTCGTTAAATGCAACTATCGTTATAAATTCTTCACTAAACATTGTATACAAAAAATACGAAAATGAAAATAAAAGCATGCAAGAAAGAAAGAAAGAAAGAAAATGAATTAATAAATTCATTTTCTTTCTTTCTTTCTTTCAAAAATACGAAAATGAAAATAAAAGCATGATTATTCGATGAATAAATAAGAAAAATTAGAGAAGTTAAAGTAAACTTTAAACGGTATTGATGTTTCCTATTCAGGGAACTCATAAAATCATTAGTAGCATCTGAAATTTATTTATATAAAAATTTTGATAAATATTTTTAGTCGTTAATTTACTGCGAGACACATGTTCACTCAAAATGTGAAGTTTCATCACTCACCCATTCTATTTTAAGCATGATTTAAAAGAAAACAATGGCTTCCTGCTCTTCCTTGCTTTCACCACAGTATCAGATGTTCAAACAGTTAATAAATGGTTCCGCAAACAAAATTCTTATGATGGCATATTAAAATTCTGAGGAGCAAGGCTCAGCGTTCGAGTCCCGGGCAAACCACTCGCGACACGCGTCGGGCTTCACGGCCGCAAACAGATCATCGGCTAGCAAGTTGTAAGATACAGCGATTGAAATCACTAGTTTATTTTAGCAACTATACGGATTCTTTCACCTACGGTAAATAACAGGTACATTTATACAGGGTGTGACCTGTACTAGCAGCAAAAAATTAAAATTTAGGCCCTTTAAGTGACGAGTAATCCGTATTAAATGGTTTTAATTTATTATGGTTTAAATTTTTTATGGTAGTATTTTCTAACATAATAAATCGAACCAGCAATGTATAGCAAACAGATAAGTCCAGTCATAGAACTTGACATTGTCATTTACTACAACAAGTTAGCGATTTTTATATACATTGACTAGAGATTATAACTTTGGATTACTATATCTTTTAGTCAAAGCATTTTGGAGCACTATGACCAGGTCAAGGTAACTACGAATACTCTGTAGAATAATTGATTAATTTTTTTGCTCCTATTACAAGCCACACGCTATATAACAACCAAACCAAAACGATGTAACAAAGTGTGAAATTCGGAAATAAGTCTATTCGTATCCGTAAATGCTTTTAAAACATTTAAATTACGAAGTCGGTAACGGAACCACATTATGAAAGACCAACCAATATTTTATTTAAATTAAAGTCTGAATTAATTGGGACTATTAATCAAAAGTTAGTGAAGTCATTAATGATAACCTTACGAATACCATAAAATTGGTTAACAGTCCACTGATCCTGATCGTGTCTAAAAAATTCCGACTTACAATCTTTAAATCAAATTCCGCTACCGCTTATGCTTGGCGCTCTGTCTGCACCAGCTCGAGGAGCTCCGCAAATCCTCTCAAGCACAAAGGACGGCCAGATTTAACACGAGGCAAGCCTTATCAAGTTTTATGGCAAGTTCCTGAGATACCGCGCCGCGGCTGAGGCCCGCTATTGGCGCTGACTGAACGCTCGCTAAGTTACTGTAAACCGGATCAGGCGAGATGCTAAGTTGGCCCTCCAACTTGTAAATCCCTATGTTACAGGATTATTCTGCAGTTGTACTACATTTCATCGGATATTGATGATGTTTTTATTGCTTGTTAGAAAAGAGGACATATTCAACAGTTGTTTGCAAGATGCTAAGATGGTGTTATAGGAATTTAGAGTACGGTATACAATTATGATGTTAAGATAATAAAATGAGATGTTGAAATTGTAGGAATATCATAGATAATTTTGTAAAATACTTTTTTACTTTTACGGCCTGATTCACAATGTCTAAATAATAAGTTCTGGTTAGTGTTATCAGACAAATGCTTCTTACGAAATGACGTTCCATATTTGAATTCTCGTTGGTTAATGCTTATGATGGTGAATTAGTCCCCAAGTGTCTATTGCATTTGTAAAGGTCTCGTTTTTTTCTAATGGGAATTTCATATCGTTTTTAACTCAAGAAGTCACAATAATCTAGATCCGGTTTAATACTTTAGCTACATGTCAGTCAAATCCGGCTGCATGAACATAAAATTGTTGGTAAACAACGACATGATCAGTAAATCTAAAACTGCTTCGTTATCATTAGAAAACTTAACTAGCACAGGAGTTATTAATTACCTTGAGCAAAAAAAAAATAGAAAACCGTTAAATTACACATAGCACAAACTTCTGAATTAAAAAAAGAACATTTTTCATGAAGCAACACAAAGTACTTAAACACTTCGACCGATATACTCAATAACTTTAATCCATGTCTAGACAGAGGGATAAATAACGCCTGAAAAGTATTCCTTCGCACTTCTGTAATCCTTTCAGATTTATTTACTATCAAACATTTGGCAAAAAATGTAACATAAACTCTTGACGAAAATTTTGACGAAGTAAACAATACTCTCTCCAAAGTATTGAATTGGTTCACCACCAATAACTTGTTACTAAATGCTAGTAAAACTAAATGTATAAAATTCACTTTGCCTAATGTAAAGCAACTTACACCAAATATTGTACTAAATGGTAATAATCTAGTCTTAATGGACTCCACTGTATTTTTGGGCATTAAACTTGACTCAAAATTACAGTGGGGACCTCATATTGAAGCCCTAGCTGGGAGGCTAAGCTCAGCTGCCTTTGCAGTTAGAAAAATTAGGTACCTTACTGATGTTGAAACGGCGAGGCTTGTATATTTTAGTTACTTCCACAGTATTATGTCTTACGGTCTTCTCTTGTGGGGTTCTGCTACAGACATTGAAACCATATTTATTTTACAGAAAAGAGCCATTCGTGCTATTTATAAACTTAGTCCTCGTGACTCCCTGAGAGAGGTCTTTAAGAAAATCAACATATTAACTGTGGCTTCTCAATACATTTTTGATAATATAATGTACGTCCGTAAAAATTTAGATAATTTCATGAAGAAAAGCGACATTCACCCATATAACACAAGAAATAAACACAAGCTTGTCGTTCCTAACTTCAGATTAGTTAAAACTAGTAATTCGTTTATGGGAAATTGTATAAAATTCTTTAATAATATACCACACAATCTTGTCGAATTGCCGGTTGATAAATTTAAGAAACACGTTAAAAACACGCTTATGTCTAAAGGCTATTATAAGGTTCAAGACTATCTAAACGACACGAATGTGTGGTCCGTCCAGCCCGCACCGACTGATGTACTTACCTTTGATGATTTTGATTTTACGGCAGCTAGTGGTGACTGAGTTTGTTCCGGCGTTTCTTCTCAGCACTTGCCTAATTGTCTGTGTTCTGTCTCGAAGCGCTGGTAGGGCCCAAAAGATAAGGAGACATGTTTCGGCCCTTTCAGGGCACATTTATTTTTATTTTTTTCACTGTATATTTTGACGTTCATAAGTGTCATTTCATGACCTAAATTGAAATAAAGATTTTGAATTTGAATTTTGAATTTGAAGAGCTTTTTACTTCAATTCATACAAATGTACCCATACATTTAACTTGTTTCTATACTGCGCTTAGGTCATTATTTAAGATGTTTTTGACGGTTATAAAGTCTTTTTGTAAGTCGAACTTTTTTGAGTCTCACAATATCCCAAAACAAGTCCCGTCCGACCCGGGTCACAAAGACACATGGGTTAAAACATTCATTTTTAAAGTGATTTGTATCTGTTTTCTTTTAATAAAATTTCTCGGGTCGTTTACCCATATTCCATTCAATGCACGACTAAACGCGTCTAAGAGAAATATATCTTTGCTAACAAACTTCCACGGAAAACCGATTTATGCACACGGTACCCTGGAATAAAATACTTGTCCTTTTTAATAAAAAGTCAACACGATAACTCGTTTCGCAATATGTTTTGTGTTCCTTTTATTATAAACAGATTGTGAAAGCGTACATTTATAATCGTTATATTATTGATAACATTTATATACACACGCAAATACTCTAGAAGGTATAATGATATCTACATGCTAGCAATTTGTTATGTTATCGTTGGTTCTTAATGGTGTACTAGTTTAATCTTTAATAATTTTAAATGTCTTAGATAAATAAATTATTTTCAACCGATTTTTATACGCTTCACTTATTTTTTCTCCAGGCGCTCAAGAGAACCTACCCCCGTTAAATAAAAAGTTATTATTTATCGCTAAACCTATTGTTACCACTCATAATAAATAAGATGGCATAGGTTTTGACTGCCATATTTTATTTTTGCCTTAATGTTTACAGTAAGTTAATTCCGGAACTATTTCCTAAAGCATATATTCAAATGCAAACTACATAAAATTTTCAAAGCCTCAATTTTCTAGAGCAGTACAGACGTGGTATTCTAGAGATAAAATATTAACTGCAACGGTGGGAGAGTGACGTTAATATTGTATGAGAAAAGCGCCCTCTATTGTCAGTTTATGACTGTACAGGACTCGTTTTACGGGTTTCATACCCATTGTGGTTTTTGGGGCATTTTATACGGGTTTTTAAGTATTCATTAATTTTAAATGAGAATAGACATTTAGTTGAAACTAGAGGGGACGAACTAATGTCAAAGTTCTGGCTGCATTACTCATACACGCTCGATAAAAAACCAAAAGGTTGATTTTCAGTAAGCATTATTTTGGTATGAGTAGAAATATTTGTTTGGTCGTTAAACAATATCTGTACACATGAGCGGTTCTTACTATTGATTACAGGTTGTATTTTTGTCATTTGACTAATCTCAAATAGCACTAAATCTCAGGTTATATAGCTTGGTTTTTAAAGAGAAAAAAACCTGAAAAAAAAAAACTACCACAGTCCCTAAGCTCCACAAAACAATCAAATCGTATACTTTTGTTTTACCGACACAAAAACAATACAAATTGATATCACGCGTCGATTTTCCAATATTTCCTTCGCCGCTGATTGATAACCTCGACGGAGACAGTGGCAGTAACAAACTACTTCTGGATTACACTTTGTCTTCCAATTTTACTTTTTTTTATGAAAAATTCACGAGTTTTATTTATCCTTTCGTAACAACAACGGAAAATTGCCATGCTTGTGGTTAAATTTACTTAAACTCGTTTTTTAGAAAATATTTTAAATGCTTAGTTTGTGTTAAGTTTATGTAAGCGTTTTTGTGAATATATCATTGAATAAGTAACATTAAAATTGTGATTTATTAAATATTAACGACGTCATAGTTCTCGAACAAAATGAAATATAAAAAATGTGTATACATAATAATAGATCCAATAGTAAATACTAAATGGAACCCTCAAGTTACTTTGTTATTAATAGCTAACTTATTCTCAAACTCTTACTAGACAAACAAGTCATATATAATTTCATACAAACTAAAGTTTACCGCAAAACATAGATCAATAGCAGACAGCTGTCCAAACACTGAATAAAATATTCAACCCAAATACATTTCGGCCTACATTACCTTCACTTCAAACAGAATAGAATCTTAACACGTTCCGGGACAGTGCCCGCCTACAGGCGTGAAAACAATAAAACATCTATTGTGTCTGGAGTAGTGTCCCGGAACGTGTTAACTAAATAACTTATCAGCTATTGATTTTACTAAATGAAAACACTGGACTCGACAAGTAATTATGTACACACGAATTTACTATCCGCTTCGTACCCTACAATTTTCGTAGCGCTACCACATAATTACCGTAGCACCGTAGCAACAGCCGCGCTACGCCGTAGTTGGTTCGTAGAAGCATAACGTTCAATTATTGAAAGAAACAGTGCCCAAACAACATGTTCAATCGTGGTGGTTCTTATTATAGATTTATGAGTATGTAGAATATGAAAAGGGGAGATAAGTCGGGTAAACGGATTTGAGCTAAACGCGTGTTTGACCAACGTGTTGGTAAGCGTTCACAAATGTTTGCGGTTACGATATGAGGAAAAGTCATTGAAATAATTTATTTGTATTTTTTTATGATATACTGCAAAACAATAGTAGATTGTTATACAAGGGGAGAAAGCGACCCATTTCACTCGAGATGTTTCTGGCGCTCGAACGAAGTGAGAGCGCCAATAATTCGAGAGTGAAATGGGTGCTTTCACCCGAGTTAAACATACTATTTTTCATTTCGACTGTGAGGAAAATATTAAATTTACAAAAGTGGTTGTAGATGTCTTGGTGAGGTATAATGAAGTTCAGCGAGAAAGGAAAACTCAAGTTTTTAACAAAATATGACAGTTGATTTACAGTACTAACAACACCTAACACGATTAGAAAGAATAACGGCACGAATACATGAAAACAGATTACATAAAAGCAGAAAATATCAATTAATTAATATCTTTGTAAAGAATATCGATCGATTTTTTTCCACAGATAATAACAGAATCCAAAAATTTTTTTTTAATATAAGTTTTAACGGCTTTGGACGAATCCTTCCTGAAATGACACTGACAATATAAATTAAAAAAAAAAAACATCTTGGCATTATGGCGGGCAGCCAAATATTTTAATTGTTAATTGAATTAATATTAGAAATTGTATATTTTTTTATCAACGATTATACATTATACCTACACAATATGATTTTCAATTTATAGCTAAGCAAAAATGTTTGTTATTTTAATAACATGATGTGACTCAATTATCTTTGGTCCAAGCTTTGACTGCAGGCCTTGACTCTATGCCATGTCAATTAAAACTAAATTACTTGGTATACTTACTTTTACTTTACTCTTTGATTACTTTCCACCCTTGGGATGGATAAGCTATTTTCCACCCGGCTATCTACATAGGAATAGTAGATTGTTATACAAGGGGAGAAAGCGACCCATTTCACTCGAGATGTTTCTGGCGCTCGAACGAAGTGAGAGCGCCAATAATGCGAGAGTGAAATGGTGCTTTCACCCGAGTTAAACATACTATTTTTCATTTCGACTGTGAGGAAAAACATTAAAATTACAATAGTGGTTGTAGATGTAATGGTCAGGTATTATGTAGTACAGCGAGAATGGAAAACTCAAGTTTTTGCACAAAAAGACAGTTAATTTACAGTTATCCAAACATCTAACATGATTAGAAAGAATAACGACACGAATACATGAAAACAGTACGAAAAAGCAGACGATACGAAATAATTAAAATCCTTGTAAAAAATATCGATCGAATTTTCCCCACAGATAATAATTGTCAAAATTTAAAAAAGTAGGCATAGAGTTCAAAAAAAAAAAATGACACTGACAATGTAAAAAAAAAGTGTCATCTTGGTATTGTGGCGGGAAGCCGAATATTTTAATCACTGATTACTAAATGTATATTTTAATTATAGATTGAATCGATTGAATATTTTTAAATCAACGATCATAATAAACATGTTTTTCAATGTATAGCTAAGCAAAAAATTTTATTATTTTTATAATATGATGTGACTCAATTATCTTTGATCCAAGCTTTCACTGCATGCCTTGACTCTATACCATGCCAATTAAAACTAAATTACTTTCCACCCTAGGGATGGATAAGCTATTTTCCACCCGGCTATCTACACAGGAAAGTGCTATTTTCCGAACAGGAGAGATGAAAAGTTATATTTTCCGAACAGGAGAGATGAAAAATAATAGGTAGGTATTTAAAAAATCCCTGCACACAAATTATTAAGTTTTTTTTTAAATAAATACATACACTTTTAGTCAGAGAAAAAGGAAGAATACAAACATTGTTTATTTATTCATAGGCATCTTCATTCATCTGTCAAGACAGTCGTAGCAGACTCAAAAATCCATCGAATTAGGCGCGTAAAAATTTTTAAACAAAGCAAAATTCCCCCTCTAAGTTAATTATGTTGGGCAAATATTTGCTAATTATATGATCGAGTGCACCCGAAACAGCCTGAAGCAACAACATACAATATTTATCAGGCGCACAAACCGAGAATCAGATGTTGAGATTGATAAACAAAGGTATCTTTATATTTAATCAAATTCAATTCAGCTGACACGATTATGTTTGGAATTACACTTTGAGGAATGGTGGGAGAAAATAAGAAAGAGTTTTTGTTTGTTTAATAAAATGATAATACTTTAGATTTTGTCATGTCAAGTCTTGTGATTTAACATTATCATTTGATGATATTTAAGTGATGATGCGGCCGAGGTTAGATATTAATATTGTTAGGTTTCTACTTCATTTCTTAAAAACTTTAAAATAATAAAATAAAATAGGGAAGTAGCATGACTTGTATATTTAAGTCTCTAGTTAGGCCGCGGCCCCATCTCTACGGCGCGGCGCCGTACCGTGCTACGGCGCGAATTCGTGCCGTAGCGCGGCGCCGCGCCGTAGATTTCCACGGCGAAAAATCGTGCCGTAGCGCGGCGCGGCGCCGTAGAATTCCACGGCGAAAAATCGTGCCGTAGCGCGGCGCGGCGCCGCGCCGTAGAGATGGGGCCGCGGCCTTATTTAGAACCAGTATTTAAAAAAATCACAAATAACTGTATCAAATAACTGTATAAGATTCATTGTTAGTTTAGGAAAACCAGTATTTTAATCTGTAGTAATGGTAAAGTTACGCTACCAGCGGTTAAATTTTACGATTGTGTGTGTTTTGAAGCAAAAGTACCTTAATCAATGGTCATTAAAATAGCCATTCTGACATTTGGTTAAGGTGTTTTTCTTAAAAATACACACAATCGTAAATATTCAACCGCTGGTAACGTTACCACGTTAGTTACGTAACTACTACTATCGATTAATTTCGATGAACAAACATTCTTTTAATTAAATCTAAAATTGTTAATTTTCACACTACTTGACCACTTCATTCTATATGTCAATGTCATCACACAGTAGCACAGAATATATAACAGTACTGACAGTAGTATTTTTTTTTCTTCTACGGTTTTTAGCTTCCGCGGATTGCATTTCGCCACTATAGTCTAGTTTTTTGTAAATGTGCGGGAAAACATTGTTTTGATTTTGTTTACGAGTATTGCCATGATAGTCGAATGAATATTCTCGGTGGCGGCGCTATTATTACTAGAAAAAGATACGTGTTTATTTTTTATTTAAAACTCTGTTCGATGCATAAAATAAGAACATGATAACATGTCACGCTCTACAAAACTCGCTTTTTAGGGTTCCGTAGCCGAATGGCAAAAAACGGAACCCTTATAGTTTCGTCAAGTCTGTCTGTCTGTCTGTCTGTCCGTCCGTATGTCACAGCCACTTTATTCTGAAACTATAAGCACCACATAGCTGAAACTTGGTAGGTAGGTGTATTTTGTTTACCGCTTTCCGATTCAGATACAAAAAATAAGAAAAAATAATATTTAAGGGGGGGCTCCCATACATGAAACTAAAACCTAAAAATTTTTTTTTACTCAAACCTATGCGTGTGGGGTGTCTTTAGATAGGTCTTTTAAAATGATGTTGAGGTTTCTAAAATCATTTTTTCTAAAAGTGTAAGGTTTAAGATATAGACGCTTCCAAAGTGGTAAAATGGGCGTCCCCCCCATCTAACTTTTGAACTAAGAAAGTGAAAATTTTGAAAAAAATATATGATGTAGATCTCAACAAAAACTTGCAACGAAAATTGGTTTGAATGAGATCGAACCAGTAGTTTTTGAGATATTGCACATTTTTGTCAACCGCAAATATAACTTTGTCTTTCATATAAACACTATGAAAAACAAAGCTATTTTTGCCTTCGCAATATATTGTGATGTTTTCGTTAAGTGAAAGTAAGTGGACCCTGAATTCAGTTAAGGGTGGCACGGAACCCTCAGTGCGCGGGTCCGACACGCACTTAGCCGGTTTTCTACTTTCTGATACCTTTTATTTTAAAATCACATATTTTACGACAAAATAACAGAAAAAATAATATCGTTGCTTTTAAAAAACAGTCTAGCTGGAAGGGGCTTATCCATACTTATCCAAATACACTTAAGTACCAAACGAGTGAAGTATTCCCCACTAACTCGTCAGACAATTTATTGTCTCTAAACTTTTAATATTCCTATCACAAACCGATTCAAAAATGCCTGAAAACCGATTTTATCAACCGTATTGTAAAACGCATTACTATTCTGTCCGCATGTCTGCAATCGAGTAAAAACAAACCTTCGAGGGTCACGTACGTCACAGCCCTTCAAATCACATTTACGCAGTACACCCTTTTACGATACATATTTTACGTAAGGGCAGTTTTTGGGGTCCCTTACCAAGATATCAGTGAGTTAGTGTCTTGCTCTTTCTCTTGTTAGGTAGCACTAGCCCTCGGTTCCCGATGCAGTGGTAGAGAGTAAAAACCAAAACGGTAGAAAATTAAAACAACCTAAAGAAATGAAAACTTTTCCTACGTGGTAAGTTCTTGATCAATTTCGATTAAACCTTGAACATATGGAAAAAAGATAACCAGTAAGCATTAAATTTAAAAGAAAAAAAACTAGAATACTGAAAATTCCCAAAAAATATGAACGGAACCGTCAAAATATGAGTCTGATTTTCCATGGAGAAATTTTATCTTATTTTTTATAGGTTTTATACTGACAACCGATCGTAATGACTGCAGTATGCGCCTCATACATACAAACGGTCATCGGAAGTACTTACTGTAAAGGTTTATTGCGATGTAGGTATGGACGTTATGGTACCTAATTTCCCCATTTTTGGTGTCGAAAATCAAGAGGATTTTGAGGTTAAAAATTAAAATATGTATAAAACACGTTTTTTATTCTCGTTGTTATATTGTTTTGCTTTTTAAAAGTGCAATTTTGTAACGTGTAAAACAGTAAAAAAAATGTATAAAGGTAATGCAAACGCTTGTTTGTTTTTTTTAATCAAGTGTTTAATTTCCCAATATCTAACTAACACATCCAACAAAATGAAAATACTTATTGGAAAAAGCTTCAAAAAACAGTGGGTAATAACTATGGTAGTAGCTATGATTCTGACAACATTAACAATAGTTTAACATATAATAACACTCTAGAATGGTTTAAACTCGTAAAGACAAGTATTTTACACATTAACTTATTCATTTGACGATTTTATCTTATTATTTTTAGGCTTATACTCACTCAAAACTGCAACTCAAAGGTTTTCGTCATAATATTTAAATATTATGGCCTTTGGTTTTCAGGTTAGCGCGGAAATTGGTTAATATTGAACATACCACTTTATGTACAAAACTGCAGAGTGATCGTTAGTTTAGGTCAAACACAAAACGTTTTATAATGCAGAAAATTTTCCGTTATTGTGCTTTCTACGGTGGTTTTCATTTATTGCAGATATCGAAAGAAACTGTTATATTATGTTTCCGTACGAGAACTGCACTAAGCGTTAAATTGATACAGCTCGCTCATAAAACATTGGGAATACGAGTAGGATACTTTACAATTCAGGCTTAAACACTACTAACATATAAAAAATATATCGAACGCAATGAAAAATCTAATGCATATGCAAAAGTATGGAATTTACTATCATCCACCTTAAATAAAACAAACATTTAATTGAAAAACAATACAAAAAAACAAATAAGCATCTCTCTAAGCCCCATCACAGCCCCAATACCAACACCAGTGGTATCAGAAGGCTGTTTACGCAGGCGCCCTAGGCCGCAAGATAAATTCATCTTCAGACGCCATTGAAATGGTAATGTGTTGATCGCTCCGTCTTGCTTTCATTCCGTTAAATATACACTTCGGAACGGGGCTCGGACTAAACATCGCTGGAAATATCATATTTCTGTGGTCTTTCAAATTGTATGCTTTGGCTTCGAAGTCAAAATGTGAAGAGAGCAAGCTTATAAATAATGTCAAGCTAAAGATATATGAGTAGGAGGAGTTATTTAGAAGCATGAAAATAAATACTAAATTTAAGGAGAAAATAAAGCTATAAATATGATGAAATTAACCATCATTTTAAAGAAATGTCATTGGTATAGCGTACCTACTAATAAGAACAATAGATAGGTTTTGGTAATTGCAATGGTGATAATTTGGTTGAAGACCTGCAGTAACTAGGTATTTAGGCTTTGGTTCTGAGATAAAAAAAAATAATGGGGCCGATTTCACGAAATCCTTTTCCGTTGCAATTAATTTGTAAGCTATATGACAGGGACACGTGGAGTAGTTTGGGGGAGGCCTTTGCCCAGCAGTGGGACAGTATAGGCTAGGAAAAAAAAAACAACCTGAAAATCCCAATGGTGCATAATTTTAAAAACTTTTCACCAAAAATTGCCATAAGGCACTAATCGCTCAATATAAAATTCGCCAACTCGTCAATAATTCTGACATCGGGCAAAGTTGGCCAAATTTCTGGCGTATTAAAAATGTCTGCAAAAGTTTTAATGTCTTGGTCCCTGGCATAAATCGCAGTTGCCCGAAATTCCCGGCAATTGAGGGTTAACTCAAACTTTGACGGTAACTTGATGGGTTAATTACTGGTCTGTCACTTAGTGGATATTAAGACTCGTTTATAATAAGGGAGAAACTTATTTAGGGACGGATGGTGTTACGAAAATTTTAGGGGGAGTTTCAATTTACGGTATTTTTTTATCTACAGCTCTAGCCATTGATATTGAACAAACTTACATTGTTTTACAGACTTGCTTAAATAAAACATTGCGTGGAAACAAATGCTTTTAAATTGTAAACTATGAGTTACACATAGGTACTTGTTTTTTGACAAAAACGAAACTTAAACAAAACACGCTTTATCACAATAACCTTAGGCACACAAACATAGGTACTTAATAAGCGTCGCGTCCCATCACATCGCTAATTACTTGGTTCTATAGCGAATTACAGAATACGATCCATCTTCATTTTGTTACGTCTGGAGCTTGGCGATGACAAACACAAACGAATAATAAATTCCTGATAAAGATAATTCACAAAAAAATGGTTTTTGACAAACATTAGTCCACAGAAACATCAATAATTCTAAAATTTTCAACTAAGACATGCAACATAAATATTCAAAAACGAAACCATTTCCTTGTGGCAAGGAGGCTATAATGCTGGCTGCGTTGCCGCGTTGGATAGCTATGCTAATCCTTTGAGCTTGGCTTTTGAGCTAGGATCCAGTCATCTTTATTATTGGCCGTAACAGAATTTAGTTTTGGTGTAAATTTTCTAAACGGCTATTTAGCAGAATTTATTTCTTGAATGAATCAAGAAATAATTTCTGCTAATTCTGCTAAGTTTTATTTGAGACATAACCTAAAGTCATTTCAATATCCTTCAATGCTCCATCTATTTCTTCTTGAGACAATTTATTAAGAAAACTATTTATTTTCATTTAGAGTTAAGCGTTATCCAATTCATATTAATTACCAACACAAACACACCTCCAGCTATGTTGATTTATATTATTAATTTTCAATTTATATATAAAACGTTTGTAAATTTATAGGCAACAACAATAGGGTCAAACAACATGTAACCCTACAACTTCGACACAAAGTCTTTGTAATACCATACATAAACATCAATAGCTCCGGGCGATATAAAGCCCCTCGCACACGATCTCACATGTCAGGAATGCACTCGTCACTGCCCAAGGCAGATAAATATACTGAGTTGCAGTACCACAAACATCATAACTCACAATCGAAATTGAGCTCTAAGTAGTCAGACTTAAAGGTTATAATGTACGTCCGGTTCTAATATAAGTTTTTATATAACTTTACGAAGTTGGAGTAAGAAAAAATATTTTTTCTTAATCAATCACATGCAGACGAGAGTACCTCAAAAGATTCTCTCGTCCCTGTTTAAGTTGTTTCAGCGTTGTGATGTTTTCACATTAAAGTTTTCTGTCCACGAGCTCACCATTGGAAGTTTGTAAATGTTTTTACTACCACCATATTATGTGCTGTAGTGGTGTTTGAGTGTCTCTAGTAGAGTTAAATAAATGTTGCCTTACTAATGCAATTAAAAAACTGAATAACATAACTATAGGTAACTTTATTTTAAATTGAAAAATGACACAACATTGAAGACATTGTTAAATCCAAAAAAAAACGGATAAGATTAATCCCTATCGGCTGCGTTTTATCGATAGAACTCAGAGTCAAACTATCGAACTACACTTGGGTGAAAGAATTCGCCGCAACACTGACGTAATAATCATAGTTTTAAAGTTGTCAGTTAAAAGCTCTATCGATATATTCATTTATTAGCCAAGCTATCGACACCACTCCACCACTGCCCTAAGTGCAAGGATGCTGCATACATCGGCGCATTCCTGCCTCGGAGAGAGTTCAGGAAGTGATTCGGTTTCAAACGGCCACACGATGCGCCTGCATTCCCGGGGGACCGTGTGCGGGGGGCTTTACATTCCTTTTTAATTAAATAGGTACTCTCAGTTTGGAGAAGGCAATTAATTATGTAAATATTTATGAGAAACTGAGCGAAAAAATCAATATAACACTCTGCTAAACTTAAATTTTAATTAACTTCATATGGTGCAAGTTGTTAGCAACATAACATGTTATTACTATACTATTACATAATATTTTTTACACATTTATGATTTTGACAGTTGCTTATCCCAATTTTCATCATTTTTACGCCATTCTCTTAACACTGACCAAAATTGAGTAGTACCTATAACTTTAAAATTATCTTATTTATATAGGCAAGGAAATATGTTTCACCACAAAACATCCCCTGTTACAAAATACCGCAACAAACTGTCTGTCAATTTATTCTCATCCAATTTTATTATCGCATGAAACAAGCATAAGACGTCTCCCCTAAGTGACAACATAACGCGAGTCGGGTAGATGCAACGCGATTGTCACTTTAATTTATTTTATAGAGACCTTTGCGACCGCAAGGGAGGTTTCCTATGCATATTTCGTGAGACTGTTTCCTTGTTTTATACTCGTAGATACGTACAGGATAGATGCTACGTTTATATTGAAGCATGTGTTTAATAGGCTTGGTAGTTTGTGTTATTTATAGATTCTGCCTCGATATCTCCTTTTTTGATAAATACATCCATGTTATCCATATAAAGTCTTGATCTCATGTAATTTACTACATTCTATTGTATTCATATGGAAAATGAATGCTATGACTCGTTTCTAAAGTAAAAGATAAGAAACAGTCAAAAAGTAGTGAAATCTCTTTAATTTGGTCCTTACTCCGTTTTCTGCAAGAAATTTTTAAAGTGAATATTTCTCTATTTTCATTTCCAATGTTATGGTATTAAGTACCTTTGTAACTTCAATCTTCATAGGTACATTATTCACCTATAGCTAGCGGTTAAGGTTGTGTAGCTGTAGGTGGTTATCTCACGTGAAATGAGTACATAAACATCAAAATGTCAAAATGCATAATACCTCAGAATAACGCCAGGTTTCTAGCATAATGCAATTTCAATAGCGTGGAAAATATTAGTTGCCAGAACAAATTGTCAATTTAGATATCCGATAGTTTGAAATTATCGACAAGAGCGTGACACAATGACGGCATTATCCTAATATCCGTTTTAGAGCGGGTATTTTGGGTAACTGATAATTTTGGCTAATGGGTGGTTGTAACAGACGTGGTGTATTGAATGGGAAATTTTGTCGCTTTGTAGCCAGCTGTTGGGTTTCACCGCAAATCCCGACAATTTGCCAGCTTTTCACTTTGTTCGAATGCTCAACTAACCACCAATTTGGTGGTCATCTAAACGATGGTTAGCGTGGCCAGTAAAACGGAAGTTGTGTTTAATAAATAGAGATAACGTTGCTATTACTTTTTAGCAAACTGTGATGATGCAGTTGTACACTATACTAATTTTACAGTACTGTGACGAAATCGGCTTACCTAATGTCCAAACAATTAAGTAATGGCTTGTGTCTAATAATCACTGTTCGGTTTAGAAGTTTTTTAACCCATTGAATACAAGATTTTTTATGGTTTATCATTCGCAAATTTTTTATAACCATCTTTTGATAAATTGTTCGTAATTCAAATTGTGAAATGCTTATACGAATGAAATAATTCACAAAAACAAAAATGCTTCAATTCATCCACCCCAAGAAAATTATCTTTAAAATGACAAAATTACTAACGCACGAGAAACGTTAAGAGGGTATAATCCCTCCGCAGAATAAACACTCGCTATAATGTACCATTAAAATGCAAGTAAGTGCAGAAACCGTCAGCTGCAACGGGCTCTTAACTCTGTTAGTATGCAAATACAATATTTTTGACATGATACCAAGTGCTTACTTAAGAACTGTTAAAGAGTCCTTGGGATGCAAAAGTGCATTCTTTTAATGTTATAGAATTTAAACATTCATAAACTCGAATGTAAGCAGAATGGTATTTTAGGGTTCCGTAGCCGAATGGCAAAAAACGGAACCCTTATAGTTTCGTCAAGTCTGTCTGTCTGTCTGTCTGTCTGTCCGTCCGTATGTCACAGACACTTTATTCTAAAACTATTAGCATTACACAGTTGAAACTTGGTAGGTAGATGTATCTTGTTAACCGCTTTACGATTCTCATATAATAAAATACAAAATAATAATATTTAATAATAATATTTAATTTTTTTTTTAGGTTTTCGTTTCATGTGTGGGAACACATGAAACGAAAACCTAGAAACTAAATTTTGTCAAACCTATTCGTGTGGGGTGTCTATGAATAGGTCTTTTAATATGACATCGAGGTTTTTCAAACCATTTTCTCTAAAAGTCTAACGTTTTTACACAGACAGACGCTTCCAAAGTGGTAAAATGGGCGCCCCCCTCATCAAACTTTTGAAATAAGCGATTGAAAATTTTGAAAAAAAAAATACATAATGTACGAGCAAAAGTTGGTTTGAACGAGTTCGCAGTAGTAGTTTTGGAAATATAGCACATTTTTAACAACCGCAAACATAACTTTGTTCTTCATACAAACACTATGAAAAACAAAGTTATATTTGCTGTCAATAAAAAATTGAGTATTTTCGCTAAGTGGAAGTAAATGATTCCCTAATTAAGTTAAAGTTGGACCCGGATCCCTCAGTGCGCGAGTCCGACTCGCACTTGGCCGGTTTTTTTCGAAAACTTCAATTTTTTATTACCAAGGTTTCTTTTTACAATAATATTTACAAACAAAATGTTTGCTAAACAAAATCTCTGAAAGCAAATCTCCGGTGAAAGCCTCATCCTCTCTCTGAAGTATATTATCTCTCCATATCGGTTTAATTCTTTATAAACTTCAAAATGTAAGTGGTTAAGTATACTGTTTACCACGGCGTCCACGAACAAACATACACATTTTTAAGAAATTTTATTCTAAACATGTGCTAAATGACCACTCTGTTACAAACTCGTCCAACCTTTGACTAACAAGCTTATTGGTGATATTAAACTAATAGACAGATAAATTGCACATTAGGACCGTAACATGTTGTGCAAGAATAAAAAAAATATACCCTATTTTCAACCTTACCCCTTTGAGTTAGGGGTGGGTAAAGTTTAGCGATGTGTTGGTGGTTGCAAAACCATTTTGATATTTCATTAAGCGCAACGAGGTGTTGCTTTTAATTATAGTAATAGGCTAATGTTATGCTTTGTTATGAAGGGGAGAAATATTTTAAATCTATCAAATTTACCTCAGAAGCTTATACAGACAAATCGTTTGATGTAACGTTAAATATAGTAACTCTGCTCAACCTACAAATTTTCTGATAATTTTGATGAACAACACCTTGGGTAACATTTCAGTGGCCCTACTAGGTTTCATACATGTGCGACTGACAAGTTGCATAAATATAGATAAGTTTTACCAATTTTATTATATATTCTATATCTAAATAAAATACTTACTTTTTATCTCCCTAAGCAGAAAGCCCTGCCATCTCTTCCCTGTTAAATTGGTCAACAAATGTGTTACCATGTAAAGTATACTAATTGATGCGTTGCAACGTAAAGCGTTGCGCGCGAGCTGCAACCGCAGGCGAGTCCCGCCGTGGTTGTCCACGATATATTACCGATGCTAATGCGACATGAAATACTGGATTAGCAGTTTTAGGTATTTGGAATGTTTTGGATATGATTGTATTTGTGTAACGACGGCGGAGACAGAACTATAAAAATGTGAACCTAAATGCTGCCATGGGTTTCGCTATAGCGAAAATCATATAGATTTATTACTCTACTTATAGAGTAATGAGTTTTTAGTCTCTCACCGTCCTGTCACCAAAATAGTTTTGTCTTATTATCTCTTGTCTTTACCCGCTACTTTCAAAGGGTATTTCAATATAAAGGTTTATATTTTTTTTTTATATATTCAATAAATCGAAAATTATACTTAAAGTTCACGAATAGTGCGAGTAATTGAGCCACAAATTGCCGCAATAAACCTCTTATTTATTGAGGCCAAACATCAATTCAATTTCGATCAGCTTTAAAAATTTGCGGCTAGCAAGTCTGTAACAAGTCCTAAATAACAACAGATCCGATACATTCTATCAAATAACTTATTCACTGCCACTCCACTTAATTTTATTCCGCTAGCCTTTTTTCCCAAAACCGATACTACAGTTTAATTTATTAAAACACGCGCACGCGCGTGAATGAGTTTATAAAGTGCCGATGCTGGCGTGAAATAAACGGATTGAACTCTTATTTTTTTTTCAAAGGAATGTGCGAGTGCAATGTGCAAGTTATTTAACAGAAATAAAAAAGGAAATCTAGTAACACATACAATATCATCTTACAAGAATTTCTTGCTACTGACGATGTCACTAGTGCAGTCAAAACATAAGCTTTTTTGCTAGATACTAAAGTATCAAGCATATGTAAGCTAAAAAGCCACTTATAAATGCCTGGAATTTTACTAAAACAAAGGCTTACACAACCTATATCCTTTTATCCTTATTTTTTTTGTTTATTTTCATATTTTCCAAATTATGTTATTTTTTTTGTTTCTTTTTCTACAGAATGTTTGAAATAAGCTTTCAAGAAAATAAGTCTGAATTTTTCGTGCCATTTGTTTTCACCCCAATCGAAAGGTAATAAACGAAAAAATATTGAATAAGCAATGCATTGGAAAGAGCAGCGACATTAAAACCGCCGAGCCCAATTTATTATTATAGCATGAAGTCGAAAATGTATTTTTTAGTCCATTGTTTTCTCACGACAATAACCATGCATCACGCTGAGCAGACTCTGTACACTGCAGGCCAAGGGATATGCACAAATATTAATATGTTAAAATTGGGTGAAGCGTACTGAACAAAAATAGTTATATACCTCTAAAATAAAAAAATCAAGCAATATATGGATGAATGAATATCTTTTTTTGGTATTTTATCAAATCAATTACCAGGTGATCTTTTTATTTATTTTTTATTGAAAGCAAATGATTATCACATTTTTTTGTTAATTGGAGTTATTATTTACTAATCAAATTTATTTTTATTTTTGGAATCTAATGAAAATATCTTAATTAAATTCAAATTCAAATTCAAATTCAAAGATTTATTTCAGACAAAGGCCATATCACAATACAATATCGTTGAGTCAGTAACACCATGGCACTACACAAATATAAAACATTACAAAAAGATAAAAATAAACGTAACATTTGAGGCATCTAAGGGTTACTTATGTGCAGTCGAACCCAATGCTGCATAAACGGGCAGTCCACTCGCCCTGCTACAACACGCAGGATATTGCTGGAGCTCCCGCGGACACGGCTTAGCATCGAGGCGGCTCTTTTGCGTAGAATGGCATGAAAGCCATCGGTATGAGCGTCTGCGAACATGCCTGACGCGCTGCAGTAACGCGGCAGCCCCAACAATACCCTGAACGCGTTGTTATACTGCACTCGCAGGGCACTGTCTTCAGCGTATAGCTTATCCACAGGCTACACGTGTAGAAAGACTGGCAAAAAGCTTTGAAAAGTATCACCTTAACGGGTTCAGTACAGCGTGCAAACCTGCGAGCCAGCATATTGCATCTGACTGCCAACGCCCGTCGCTCCCGTTCTATATCCTCGTTATCAGAGAGATCTTCCGTCACCCAGTGACCCAGATATTTAAAACGCGATACCCGTTTTAGTGCAACACCGCCTAAATAGACAGGAGGGACTGCTGTGATATTGTGACCCCGAGACTGAAACATCAGGATTTCACTCTTCTTTGCGTTATATCTGAGTCCATGAGCTCCGGCGTAATCCTCGCACACCTTTAGAAGTTTTTGAATGGCGCTTATCGAGGGAGCCAACAGCACCATGTCGTCCGCATAACTTAGATTGTTAATGATTTTACCATCTATGGAGCAGCCCACACCTTCCACACCACCAATTAAGTATTCATTAATTTTTATTTTGGCGTATAATATTTTGTAGTTTTGTAAGAAACCAGAAACTTAGATTCGTTTTTTTATTAATGTTTTTTTTTACTTATTCGAGAATCTTTCCGTTGCCAGATGTGTACATTTAGAACAACAAGAAGTATCTGTATTAACTTTAACCCATTGGATGAAGGTTTAAAATGGTTTGTGCGTGTATCCCGTCTCGTTTCACGGGTCATAACGTCCGTCTCCTCCGTTATATTTGAAAGAGCTCGCATGCAAAGTGATATGCAGCTTCATGATAAATGTGTTCATTTAAAAACATTGCGACGCAACGACTTGTATTGTTGTGGCGTTTTATTTGCAATGAATTGCTTTTATCTAAGTTTTGGAAGGCCCGATTGGAGTCTCAGTTTTCAACAATAAAATTCATGTTACTCTCTCTCTCAAACTGTTTTTTAAAGAATCATTCAAATTATGTTATTTAGATCTAGGTGTTGTTTATGCTAGGTTTTCACTTCAAATAGAACGGTTTAAAGTTAACGCTGATCAAGTTTTACCAGTGTGAAAAAATGCGCAATTGTAATTAATATTTACAAAATTTGTATTTATTTTGTTTCAGGTATATTTTTAAAAGGCTTTTGGCTGTTGGTAAAAGGGTAACTATTATGTTTGTAATACTCGTATTTTCAAACAACATTGTTACAATTTGCCGTTATTTTCTTCAGCTTCTAATACTCGTGTGAAATTTCCCAAAATTGTTTTCATGAAATTTTCACACCACAATAAATAATGTATGGGTTTCCATAACATATTAGGGCGGCGCCTGCCACCCAGATGCGTTGGGTCATAATCATAACATAACACATATTATGACTTGTAAGTCATCGCTGCCTCGTGTTATGATTACATTACTGACAGTACACGCTAAAAGTTCAGATAATTTTACAAGATGCAAGGTAACAGGCTACATAATAAGAATACGAACTAATCTAAAATGTAAATGTTTCGTTTATATTCAAACGCGTTTTAACTTGTCTTTGCCTAAAAATAATATTTTCTACGATCAGCTCACAAATTATACTCAAAAGATATATTTGGTTTTGTGTATGTTTTGAGAATGCGCTGTCTTTATAATTTGATTAGTTCAGAAAATATTTAACGGTATACTCAATAAAATAATATATTTCTTGCTGATAGGTATATCAAAAATGTGTTTCATCTTAAATGAGTTGGAAAAATCATAAAAAAAACTCTTATTTAAAAAATTTGTTATAACAGTGCATATTTTTATCAAAACTGAACTGGTTTGATGGATTAGAATATTTTTAACACTCACAGTGTCATATTTTAGATGACCCGGTAAGCCAGAAAGATGCTTGTTCGAGTCCCGCCCGTGCGCAATTTTTGGTTTCGTATTTCATCTTTTATGAACTGGTTTGTCTCAAAATGTTGCATATACCCCACCCTTGAACAGGCACTGTACCCTGCTTCGGCGTATATAACTCACGGTATGACATGAAATTCGTCTTTGCCACCGCCATTCGTCTCCCGCTTAATATTCTTTCGCGATGAATACAAAATTACAGGGGGTTATCCGGATTTCCATGTGGAAATACGTTCCTTAAAGTATTTAGACTAAGACGAGGTTTCACTTTTAATGTGGAATGGCTGATGAAATGGAAGAAATGTCTCACGAATCCCATTAGTTTATTGCTTATTGTTTTATATTTGAATAAGTAATTCTATTTTTTTTTCTGTAAATCTACTAGTACATAAACTGTTTGTTTGTAAAAAGGTAGGTAGTGTTTGTTAGTTCTATAAATTAATTTAGGAGTAAAGGTGTTATGACATCTAGACTTTCCAAAAGTGGCGTAAAATCATCTGTCAGCGAAATGTTTTAGTGTTGCACGTAGGATTAAAACATAACGTAAGACGTCGTACAATTTTATCCGTTTCTGAAACCTTGTTATGTCTCAAAACAATATTAATCCGAGCTGCAGACACGCTACACTATCCTAATACCCCCAAATTGATGTATCCAGCATATCCTCTTGGCAAACAGCGGGCATGTAACTCATGCCGTCTTGCTGCAAATATGGCAACACAATGCCGCTGCATGGAGGCTGTAGGCTGCTGTGGGATTATAGTGCATCGTGATTCTCTAGCTGCATTGTCGCGGGGATAAGATAAGCTTGATATGTTAGATATTGTGGGCGGTTTTCGTAATGGTACGATGTTACTATTTTATACTGGTAGGATTGATAATCTGTGCGCATCAGATTATGTTATGTATTTGTATATTAAACTTTGTTAGTAGCTCTAACATTAAGATATCAACCTCCAGAAAAGCGCCTGATTCTTCATTTGTATGTGGTAGAGTATCTAGGTAGGCATTTAAATGTAAACAAATTAGTCTTTCATTGGCATGAAACAAGGTTTAAACTTGCGTTTAAATTACGCCGGGACTCCGAGCGTTTAATGTTAGTATAGTTCTAATTTGATGTATAGCTTTTTTTTCCCTTGTCTAAGTAAGAAACTACTACTAAGTTAAAGTAACTTAACTCAAAACATGTGATAAAACTTTTGTACTAAATCTTCGCTATGTAAAATACCATCATTGGAAACTGCTTTGGCTAATGTACTATCAACATTAATAATCTATTCAACAGTAATATAAAAGCTGTATGTTTCTTTAATAATTTACCGGTAATAGTAGGCCTACTACGAAAAACTAAATCCGTCATTACGCTTGTCGTATTTCGGATCCGGGTCATTTTTAGTATGGAATCCTTTCTATGAAATACTTCGGATCCACAAAACGATTATCGTATTGACGGATTTCATTTTTTGTAGTAGGCCTGCAGACTCCTACTTATGTCTAAACTTCACTTTAAACCATAGATACAGCTAAGTGATTCAAGTCCAATCCTAATAGGTATTTAGGAACTTTTGATCTGTGATTAACATAAACACATTAACTTCATCACAGAACAGAGCACACAGTATTAGTAATCTTTATTTGCCCTCAAACTCAATTAGTCGTGTGTATAGTCGTGCCATCTGCGTGCTGTAAACATATCTCAGGGTTGCGGATGGCGGCCCGTTTGCCAAACTGATAAATTTACACGCTGTACATGTACCAAGTGTTGGTATGATATCTTAGATCCTGATGAAGAGGCATAACCCTACGATGTGATCGACTTATCACGCAAAAGTTAGTTTATATTTTTCACTAACAATCTAACTATGTTAGTTACAAGAATAAAATCAATTAAATTACATTTAAAAAAAAACTAAATCTAAAGTGGCCAGTTTTGCACCACTTCACCAATCATTTTCAGGATGCCGTTACCACTAGCCTGCACCCTGCGCACCAGGGACGCGCATCGCTTGCGCATTGTTGCGTAGAAGCAGTCTACGCCTGCTTCAGCGAACATCCCTGATGCGCTATAGAAGCGAGGTAGCCGCAACAGCACCCTGAAAGCGTTATTAAAAGTTAGTTCAATGAATACCTCATAATGACTAGAGCTAGAGCTTCGCCGAAGTCAGCATTTATTTGTAACGACGACAACATCAATAACACTAAAAAGGCTTACTCCATAACAATATAGCTCAACTTCGTAAAAACTTACAAAAAACTATCCATTAAACTGAATGAACTTAACAAAACAGCCCTCCGCAAGATTTTCATGCGGCATTAACAATATCCTGCGCAACAAAGAAATATGAAACTTTTTAACTGCTCTCGCTCCGATAATTATGAAAATGGTAAAAATGGGGAAAGGGGTAGAAAGAGGGAGTTTTTCCCCGCTGTTCACACTTGACCGAGTTTGCAGAGTACAATAACTGTTGCTTGCTGTAGCTCATTGTTTTATAAGCTTGTTGTTTTTTAGACTTTGTTCTGTAATATTGTACGGGACTCTTGTTGGTTGAGCTTGGAGTTTTGAAATAATATTCTCGTGAATACACATGCGTGATGTGTTTGTTTATTTCTAAAAATGCAATGTAAGAATGTCAAGGGATATACTTGTATATAAGGTCACCTCGTTTTAAGTGATAATATTTATAGAGCCGATTCAGCACAATAAATTAATGTTTTTTTGTAGAAAACACTTTGGGTTTTTATCCGCTAGTTTTTGAGGAAATTGAAGAGGAAGGTAATATATTTTTTTAGATTTTAATATTTTTTTTTTTAGAGAAAAAGCAGGTTGCGGCATTGAATTGAGAAAGGCGAAGCCGATGACGTAGATAACTTTTTAAATTGTCAGGGTGCTGTTTTAACAATTGATAGTGTCTATGTTAAAGGAAATAATAAAAATTCAAATCTCGCTTTTCCAAAAAATAATGATACTGTCCTGTTTCTATGATGCATACAAAGCCACTGTTAAAATATTATCACTTAAAATGATTTGACCATACCTATATTACTTCTTTTGTTAAAGTGAATGTTACACAGATAATGTTCATTCATTTTTTCTATAACAATCGATGAAAATTTCATAGACTTTATTAATTTATCAAAAGGCAAGTCCGTAGTCTACATATTATGTATTGTCGAGGTATGTTGTGCCTTATCACTTTTCAAAGAAAATCCTTTGCATATATGACACAATGAAGTCGATTAAAATCGGGCATAACTTCAAGCAAAAGCCGACGCGCAGTGCAAGAGACTTTGGCTCCAAATGTGGTTAGGCGCGACTGACCGCAATTTAAATTATTAATCTCTTTAAGAGGTATGTGGTATCTTTATGCCTTCATTCTTGTGTACCTATATGTCGTAGCTTCATTCTTTTCTTTGTTATAAATCGATAATATCGATAATCACATTATATCAGAAACTAGCTACTCTCAAACTACGAGTAGCTCGCTCCTTGATCGATGCGCGCTGAACGGAGCGGCTTAGGCGGAGTTATGACGTTGATTAAGCCAAGTTTCATGGGATCACGAATTGCAGGAGGTTAGGCGCCGCCTTCGATGAGCGATCTAAAACTATAACCAGTACCTAGGTATCTAAGCTTGCAAGGGTAAGTAGATAAAATACTTGATGTAGTCTGTGCACCTTTTAGTAAATAAATCCTTGCTCTTTTCAGCTATTTTTTAGCATGTGACAACTAAATTCAACAACTCATCCGTGTCTTTACGTTCAATCTTTTGCGTAAATATATGGTATACTTTTTTATTTAGCTTTTCACTGCACCCGTTGCCATATCCACATGTTGACATCTCTCTGCGTGCTCTAAGGTTTGACTAGCAGAGAATACTTTTAGCATTAAGTCCACCTTTGTACACTAAATTTGAATGAAGTCTTTAAATTAATAATAAAAATATATTAAAAAGTGTGTAATCGTAATTAGATACACATTGCTAATTGAAGAAAGGCTTATTGAAAGATATTGCATAAGAGCAATACTTACACCATTTTCATTCATTATTTCGTGTTTGCCACATTGGGACATGCAATAAACCCATAAGTCCTTCCGTTAATTATTTTGAAAGTAGCACATTTACATTCGAATCCAAATTAATACTAGGTACATCTGAGTCTTCTATCTCACCTCAATAAATACGTATCGTAATTTATTGCCTGCCCGGGTACCTATCTAAGTGTCTTCTAATTAGAGCTATTAATTACAACAGTAAATACACGTCGATTGTAATGTCCTGTGAAATTGGGCGCTGTCTGTTTGTCTGAGCTTTCCTTGTACCCAATTAATAAGGTAAAACACATACGAACATTGATATAGTGACGAAGGAACGAACATTTGAGTAATTATTCCTGTTTGGAAGAGATCGCTTCTAGGGATAAGTCCGCATAAATTTTACTATTTCTGTAAACGTATTTGTAACTGACCAATCCATGAATTTGATATTTGTGTTTGTCCCACTAAAACTCGAGAATGGCTGAACCGATTCAGATGATTTTAGTCTTGAAATATTCGTGGAAGTCTAGGGAAGGTTTAAATGGTGATGAAATAAAATAAATATAAAACGGTAATGGGGCCGCCGAGGGCAACGAAATGAAATTCGCTTGGATCGCTAGTATAAGATACATGTGCTTTAAAGATCTATTTGCGTATATTATTCTTTAGCTGTTACATTAAAAAGCTAATCCTACTTAACCTGCAATCGTAACTCTGTAAGTCTCTGTAAAAAATCTCAGTTAAGCTATTTTTTGTAATTGAATCATCCAACATGATGGTTTAATTTAAAAATCTAACCATTTATTTAGCATTTCTCTCAAAATAATTCTGTGTTCGATTTGTTTTCTATCGGTCTTTATCAGTAGGCCTTATTTATTAAGACAAAGACATTAATTAAGGGAACACCTCCGTTATTAAATGCTAATCAAAATTAAATACGCGTCTGTGAGCTCGTACAATTTCCCACAAACAAAATTTCAAGTTTCAGACGTATAATTACATGTAATTTATACCTTAGGCCGTGGTCGTTTAGCAGCGGTGAACTTATATGTCGTAGATCACTTATGTACTGATAAGTTTTTGGTTTATTGACCAAGTTTTACACGGTCTTTTTCAAACCAATGTGTATTTCATTTGGAGTTTCAATCTTAGTAAAATTGAGATTCTAATTGAATTATGGTACCGTGATTAGTGGAAAATATTACATTGTGACTTCATTGCTACCAATATTATTCATCCGTCCGTCTAACCACGAATCATTTTTTTTTATTGTTATAGATAGTGTCATCATTGATTGAGGAAAGTTTGGGGTACGGGTTGTGTGGCATATATAAAATATGAAATAATATATATTTAACAGTTATATTCCTTATATTATCATCAAATATTGGCAAATTCTTGCACAAATTTATAGTACATATTTACAAATTTTTAGAACAAAACGCGCCTTCGTGAATGGCACGTTACATCGTCTATGTTTTGTATCGTATGTGTCGCTCTTACATAACTAGTTGCATCGTTGTCTACACTATAATAGCCGCATCACAGCCGCATGCGAACGCGTTTATGTTCTAACCACAGAATTATTATCCCTTTTGGAAGGAATATTAATTTAATGGTTCTAACAGCGTTATTGACCAAGTGTACTTTGTATATAATTTATAATTTTATACGCTTTTTAAGGCCACGGCTCTACCGTGGGACATGTCAGGTGTCAGCCAAAGTGTTGTCGCGATTGCTCTGTTGTACGCGTTTACTCAGCCACAGCCTAAGGAAAGCAGCCTTCTCGTTCTTTTGATTTTCAACACAGGCTGCATCAATTCATCCCACTTCCTACTAAATAAATAAATGCGAGAGGATCTACATATTAGTCACTCCTTCGTGTTAAAAAAGCTAATTTGATTTTGTTGAAACTTTACGAAAGCACATAGGCCGTCATTCATTATATTATTTTGTGAGGTACGCGGGTATAACCGCAAGTATTTAAAAAAAGTAATAATGCTTAGTAATAATTTATATTCTAGGTAGCTGCTCCACCTTATTTTTATAATAACATGCAATAAGGTAAGTAGCCAAATTCTAGGGGGTGGTTGTCAATGCAGTTCGGAATACAGGATAAATATTAAAAAATATGTATATTGATATAGGTTCAATATCCGAATGTTTTAATAAGTCCCTGTTTCATCGAATTTGTCAACAACAGGATTTTATCATTGACTTCCTGTCTTAAGGAGAAACAATTACAATACATTTATGAAATGAAACTAGAAAAATTTAAGAAATTTATAATAACTTATAAATATTTTTCTTTCTTATGTTCTTTATGTTTGAAGCAACCTAAAAAGAGACTGTTCTATTCCATCGTCGACTTTGTTATGAAATTGTAATGAATAGTAGCCTAATTTCTTACTCCGTTATTGAAAAGTTTTAACGGTATTCTACTTAAGGGTTTCGGTTTGTTTTACTCGTAAATACTTAATTTGGACCACTTACAATATGCCGTTATTAAAAGAATATTACACGTGAGTATATTTGCATAATTT
This sequence comes from Pyrausta aurata, assembly GCA_963584085.1. Taxonomy (NCBI): domain Eukaryota; kingdom Metazoa; phylum Arthropoda; class Insecta; order Lepidoptera; family Crambidae; genus Pyrausta; species Pyrausta aurata. The sequence goes on along the minus strand of OY757269.1, from coordinate 722,166 downwards.
TATTATATACCTACATACGGACATTGCAATTGGCATTATGCCTGAAAGCATAAATTCTTGTCCACTGTTTGCAACCGCCAACATAAAATACCCAAGTAAAGAATTTCCGTGAAGAAAATTTCAATGGTGGAACAAAACGCATTCTAATGCGGACATCCAGTAGCACACAGGTAGGTGTATTACGTAAACTGGTATACAATCGCGATGCAATAAGAATTCGCAAATAGTATAACATGCATGGCTGAGATAAGCTTTTAAAAGGATTCCAAGCAAAAGCGTCATGCACCGTCAAGCGGCTCTGAGCAGTTTATTTATCATACGCTGTCGAATTTTAGTAAACGCTTATATTAGAGCCATAATAAAAGACATATTACAAATAAACCGTAGCACTCCGTAGCAACTCACGTAAAGTCGTAGCAAATTCGTAGCTTTATTTTTGCATAATCTTCAGTATGAAACGTAGAGTCCATTCCTACGGGATGCTTGTAAGCTTAGACTGCGCAAAACCAATTGGTTAAACAGCCATTATAACCTCACGAAGCTTTAAACGACTAAAGATTGCAATGTGAAAGCGATCGAGATAGGTAACAAACCTGCGGCAGAATGCATGCGATGCAATCCGCACTGCGTAGCATCCGGTGATATTTATGCGGCCGCGGCCACTGCGTTTCGTTGTTTCGATTCAGCTGCAAAAAATACTTGTGAGTTTGGCTGGTTTATCGTTTGCGTTTGTTTGCTCGCATAGCACGAGTTTTTTTTACCTTTACTTAAGTTTCAACTATTCGCTGGAATAATTCTAATAGGTGTAAACTGATTAAATATTGTATTTATATTTTTTTTTGGTATACAGTATGATTATGCACAAACACATGACCATCATCTCACGAGAGCCAATCTGAGCGGCAACTGCGACATTTAGTCGCCTGGCTGTGGGGCTATGAAATCGTTGATTATGTCAAACAAGATTGAAATAAATCTGGAAAACATCTGTTTTTAGCCAAGTGTTTAATATGTACACCAAATGAGTAACCAATGGAACAAGAGCATAAGTAGATAGTATGTATTCTCAAATTTTAAACAAAAATGGCTAATAGTCTGTTCGAACCACGGCAATTCAAAATAAAACCAGTAAAACTATTTTTTTCTCATTTCATGGCCCCAAAACCGTGAATCACTGAAGCCGTAACACTCATTGCTATGATCATTGTGAGCGTTTCATTTTCACTTGGGTTGTAGGGGAGACGGAGGAAACTATGGCGCCATGGATCTTAATAGACTTGTGATTCATTCAGATGATAAATTGAAAGTACTAGGATATTGATGAAGTTGGCATATGATGCGTGAACAACATGCCACTAATCTAATGAAGGGTGTGTTACTAATAAGATAGAGCTTTATGTTTTGACAAAATGCTATCGAAAAAATAGGAACGTATGTTGGTGTATAAGATATCGTTGGCAATTAAAGATAAAAGGTTTTTTTTTACTGTAGGGTAATTTTATATATGATTCATAATATTGTACTCGAACATTTCGTATAAGTAGATATTTGTTTAATATAGCGATTTTTTTTAAATGTAGACACCATTATCATCTAATTTAAGACCTTGGCTCTTGGAAGTGGAGTTTTTTCATTATTTTTCGGTTTTCCGCCATGATAATGATGATGAAGATGTAGATACGATACTATCAATAGGCATGGTGTTAGCGTTCCATTTTTAAACAGGGTCCCATGTACCAATTATTAAAGACATATACCATACACAAAATCTCAAAAGCAAAACATCAGTTACCAAACCCACACCCTACTAAAACAACACACAAAACATTTAACTAGCCAGTGCGATTTTAAACTATTATTCCCTTATTCCAGCGCTATTTAGCACAAATATTGGATTTAATTTCCCTCTGAAAGCGCAAATTATTAATCAGCCGTACAGTCGGAATCGTAAGTAAAGGGGTACCAACAAATATCGATATTTTGTCATGAATATTTGTTGGTATAGTGTGTGTGGTTCAATACTTATTTATTTTATTTTATTAGGATGAATATATATTCGTAAAATACCGTGTTTAAAAATACACGCGTCAACCTGAGAAACTACTCTGATTTTTTGTCGGTTGAAAAATATAACCACAATATTGATCCAGCTTATTGAGAAATAGAAATATTGTTTTAAATCAAGTTGAAGTACAAAAATCATGCAGTATTTATCTGAGTCCTCTACTTGCCATAACAAAATGTGTAAGTTTACCTACGTTTGTCATAGACTCAGTTTTTTTAGCTTTCGTATTTGTTGTAGTATTTTTTATTATCAAAAATAAGACGGCTATAGTGTACAGGTAGTTTAGCACTTCAATATTTTCCAATATGAAATGCGTTGCTTATAACATTTCCGGCGCAGACTGTACCTATCGCCATATTTCACCCTGGACATTGCGGAACATAAAACGGTAGCGGGGAAATTAAATCGTATATTAGAAAAATAAATTCTATATTAACGAGCTTGTTAAGGTTTGTCCTGCTTTTATGACTGTAATGGCGTCGTAAAGCGAAAGGAGTTATTATTAAATATTTTATGCTGTTGACTGTACTTTTTTACGGTTTAATACTGAAGTGCGGTCGTCAAGAAGGACAATGAATATTGAGGTATTTAAACGAACGATTTTGCAGAGTTATTTTTACTTATGATGTTTATGTTAATAGGTAAAATCGAAAGAACTGGGCGTTATAATCATGCATATCAGATTTCAAGCATAGTATTACGAAATCAGTTATTATTTTATACTGCTTGCCAATATGTTAGTTATTTAGAAGCTATTCATCAAATCAGAAGTATATTTATCATAGCCAGATCTTAATCCGGCAAGCCTCAATCGAGTAATGATGTAGAATTGTACTATAATTATATTGCACTGCAGATATTTTCACGGATTATTGCCTTAAGGTATTCTTTACCAGCCAAAGCCAAGCCCAGTCTTAAAGCTGTCATCGATAAAGTTTTTCAACTAACAATGGCCGATCTGTCGATGGTCAACTTTGAAACCGCTTTGAAATTTGAACTTACTTCCAAGACTTATGAACTTTAAGCAGTGATTGGAAAGATGACAGTTAAAGCTTCATATTGACACACGTTGATAAATCGGCATTATATAGGATCAAACGAAGTTACTAAGAGAAGTTCGATCGTTATTATATGAGTCTTCTCATCATCAAATTAAGGAGCTAGATTTCTAGTCAGTGCAGTTTTTTTCCATTGTTTTCGGTTTTCCGCCGTTTAATATGTACTGTGTATAACATGTATACTCAGGGCTGACACGTAAACAAATCTTTATGTATATGTCAACACTAAAGTAGACGACTAGAATGATGATTATTAGAACTATTTCATTTCCAACACCTACGGGTTGGCTGGAATAGATCTCTTTTAGGGATAAGCCCACCTTTGTTCACATTGTGACTTTTTGTATTTTCTGTACATCTTATAAGTGCAATAAAGAATATTATATGATTTAATGAAAAGTTAAGAAAACCCGAGTTCTAAGTGAACTTATTGAAATTCCTATCTCCTGAAATTTTAAAAGGAGCAAATGTTTGTTTGATGAGCACGAACATTGAAATTGATGTTACATGTTTAACAGGAGACGCCCCCGTCATAATCGTTTTTAGGTACTTCATAACACAAGGAATTTAAAATTCCTTACTTCGAAACCAGACAATTTTGGTGTTTGGCGCATATTAATTTACTATTTTTAATTATAACGCATACGTCATTGATAAACGTACCTTAACTGCGTAGGTTACCGTTATGAAACATGACACAATATACTACAAATAATAAATTGTACTTCAGTAAAATATCTCCAAGGTCCTCCCAGTAAACTGGCACATCTTGTTACCAACGGAAAAACAAAGTTACGGCTGTGTTCTGTACGTGACGCGGCTTCTGCGGCCGATAACAACCGACGTGCCTTTTCGTCGAATAATGATATGTGTAGAATTGGAATAAAGTCGTACAAGAGACTGTTTCAGAGATAATGAGGATACTAAAATGGTGGATCGGAACAGATATATCAGCTCGCCATCGAGGCTTGCAGGAGTATAATAAATCAATATAAACACTATGTATTTGCGTGAGTTTGGAAGGGGTCAGAGATGACGGCTCGTTTAGTAACGTTTTTAATGAATGTTTGACACTCACAGTGTCATTATTACCGACTTCAAAAAAGGAGGTTCTGTAACAATATTAAATAAGAAATCAGAGAGTAAGAGCGTTGGCCCGGTTTTCCAGAGGTTACTGGTTTGAATCCAGCCCGTTTTCAAATATCTTTGATTTGTAGTCTTGTTATCGAAATATGTTATCATTCAATCGTAATGATCTTAACTTTTGATTAAACTTAAATGCCTCACACATTCACTCACATTTACTTCTGGCATCCTACACATAACTCTTTGAAGTACCACCCGTACAATATATGGAGCGATCTAAACAATGTCTTGCGCGATTTGTTGGCGGCAACGTAATTAGTTGAAGTCGGCTGGTCGGCTAACTTGCGATGGCGATGCAATTGTAATCAGGAGGAGAAAGTTTGATACGTCAACTATCGTAATACCGTTCATACTAAAATCAGTACTTGTCTTCCAAAAGCGCAACCTGAAAAGATGTTAATTGGTGCTTGCTTTATGCATGATATAAAACACTAAGGTTGTCTAACGCTATCTTTGGAGCATCTGTCAGCTCAATATTCCAAAAAGTAAATAAATTAGCGGACTTAACCAATAAGTCATCATTATAAAATGCGCACAAGCTCTTACCATACTAGACGGTTGAGTTAAGTACGAGTAATAGTTCTCTGGCCAGGCGCTTTTGCTATCGCCCGTGTATCGCCAGTTATATGCGAGGTACGGTAAACTATGTATTATAGGCCCTTAAATAATATCGCAACAGCTCATGATCGGTATACCTACTTGGTATTTATTGCTTTCTTCACGACTACGGCAAAACAAAAAGAGGGTTATGATCTCTGATCGATTTGCCTGGCGTTGGATTTTAAAAGAAGAATCTGAACGAAAAATTAAAATAAAAAAAAGATACAACCATCAATAACGTTTGCTAATGGTACCTACAATGCATTTAAATTCTGCTCAAGTGTCAGGTGTCAAGTCAAGTGTGTGTGTGTGTAATGTTGTTTTTTTATTAAATATCATCTAGATTGAGTATTTTAAAAATCGTGATTGTTGAAATCGAATATTAAAATAGTCCGTACGATTACCACTAACATTAAGCTTTGCGATCGTACAATTTATGACTCTTCGGAATTTATTATTTAACCTCAGTAATTTGACTATTGAGGTTGAACATTTATCATATTATTTCTGAATTTAAGGTTATTAGGAGTTACTTGATTCCACAGATAAGTACGGACCTGCTAGCCTTACTGGCTTGGGTTCACACAACAAGGCGAAATTACAAATGGCCGTCTGTTTACCTTCCTCTTCGTGTTTGTTTATAAACAAGCAAATTAATTATCTAACTTCATTCCGACAAGGATTCGCTGGAATAGTTTGCCTTGATTTTGGTTCTACCAAAAGACATGGGTAGGCATGCAAGAATATACCATAAGGTGTTTGAAGCAAGTTACTTTTGCATTGTGGGTCAGAAAATAGAAATAAATTAGAAGTAATTTATTTTGAGCATGAATGTTTACTTGAATTACGTGCTTATAGTCATAAAGCTTAAAAAGGTCACAAAGACATAAAACGCTTTTTAATAAATTAATAGACAAATGGAATTGTAAGTGTAGTTTAATAAAAGCTCCTGAATAGTTTCCACCATTTTAAACACATCAATGCTTTAGTTGAAAAACGTCCTCAGGCAACGAAGTAAATTTTTTGCAAGCAATATACGAGTTGGTATGGTTGAGTACTTTTTTGAAGGCATAAATGTTTCTAATTTTAATGAAGGGTCATAGAAAATTAAGCCCAATATGTTATCTTATTACACCGGCTATGAAAAACCTTACTGAAGCATTGTGTAGGTTCTTACCAAAACTATATCCGAGGTAAAAACCACGTCGTAAAACCTTTAATGCAATAACCCACACCTACAAATAATAATAACACAAAGCCACAATCTATCTCTCCCATAACCACCATGCCATTCTAATAAACCATAGCCTACGTATTTGATGATAATTACCTCGACACGTGGTGTCTGCTATATTGGAGGAACCTCACCGCAGGCTGAATTAGCGCTCATGATATTAACTGCTTATGATTTACCGGCGACAGCTGGTATCTGGCGACGGCTAATGTAATATGTATCTATTATGAGTTGATTCTATTATTAGTGAGTAACTGCCTCGGTGGCGCAGCGGTTAGAGGGTCGCATTTTAAAGCGATGGCTGCGCCAGAGGTCCCGGGTTCGATTCCGGGATCGGGCCAAAAATATGAACCTGGGTTTTTCTGTACAGAAATTCTCAGAGAAGCCCGGTGTTTGGGAGTTGGCGGTGTTTCACCCCCGTGCCTCGAAAAGCACGTAAAGCCGTTGGTCCTGCGCCTGATCTCTCTCCGGTCGTGTCAGATTGCCTGTCCCATCGGGTTATGAGAGTGGAAGGAATAGAGAGTGCACCTGTGTTTGCGCACACACTTGTGCACTATAATATGTCCCGCGCAGTCGGTTAGTCGTTGTGACTGGCCACCGTAGTCGAAATCGGCTAGGGGGACTATTATTATTATTATGAGTTAAGATACTTAATAAAGGGCAAATATTTTGCTGACCTATAGACCTAAGGTAGGGTTGAGAGTGCGTGAAGAACGGACGGAAAACTGTCGCAAGAGCCTCACGCCGGCGCTTTTTTGTGTAATTTTTTTTAAGAAATCACATTGATTCCTAGAATATTAATTGGCGCATATTATGACGACAACTAGAGAAGTCACTATACCCAAGTTCATTAATTAGGTATTAGAGTAGATTCAAGTTAAATTTGAAGGGTTTAAACAACACTCATAATTTATGCATCTTACGGATAAAAGACTCGTCATTTCATGTTTCTAAAACTTTTTATTAAAAGAATGAACTCGTTGAAGGGTATAAGTTTTGCAATCAACAGCCATCTCTCTACTATACTTACAAACAGCTATTATGATATTACATGCCGTATCAAACGAGACAATATTAGGCCTATATCCGATAGTAAAAGCTGTGATAGTAAACAAAGGATCGTGATCGTAAATCACTGATCGAACACTTTGAGATGTTCAGGAATGGTAACACCATACTACTTTAACGATAAACCGTTACTTTAACCGCCGAACTTTACTAACAGAAACAGAAAGACGGGTTCTCTTTATAATTCTAGAATATTTTTTTGTCAGATCTGCTCAAGCAGGCCTAATTTAAGCAGTGGCGAATGGTAATGAATAAATTATTTACATCGTACGGCAATATCACAAAAAAACCTATTTGTGTCTTTACGTCGATAGTTTTGTGGAGCTGTGCTGATGGTGAAACTCCTTAACGCTTGGGAGTTAAGTAATTAAAACAGCAGAACTTTCATTGGGTCCTGTATAGCGTACTTAAGGACGAAGTCAAAAGGCGCAACCGCTCGCCCTCCCCCATCACTAAATATTAACAAATAAAATAAACATAACACAAAGATAAAAATAAAGTCTTATATAAACGATTTACTTCTTTTTTAAAAAAAAGGCGAACAAATTTATTTTTGCTGTCGGTGCTCTGATGGTGCTTGAGATGATGCAAAGCGATGGCACCATCTCCAAAAAGAATAATAATAAAGTCCCCCACCTAGTGATACAAAGAAAACAATCATCAATTTACTGCCGAATAAAGTAGCTCGGAAGTCGTCTTAACTTTATGCGTCGGATGCGAGCCTATAAACCGATCGCGTTATAGGACACTCAAACGTGCCCTTAAACTCCACTCAATTGTCCCCGTAACGAGTTATGGGGCTTTATCTTACGGATCTTAAATGGATACTTACTGTATTATATTTAAAAATAATAATTATTTGAAATCAGTTCAAGTTATAAACTCAATAATCGAATTTAAATTGAATCTTCTCGATATCACTGAGAAATCTGCGGACAGGACAAACATACAAATATACCTACAGACATTCAAATATACGTACTTGTTAAACTTAGCAAACGTGTTTGGAAGCTTAACTTAATCATCATACTCAAATGTTAACCAATTCCACCAATATCACATAAATAATAATCTAATTGATAAGATATTTTTTTTAAGTCCGTAAAAATAAGGTTCATTGTAGCACTCTCGGAAATCAATTCTCGTCGATCGAATCGTCAATCAATTCTATACGATTAATACTTAATTGCTTTTCTGTGTACCTGCCTTTCTATTATTAACGACATGCAGGTATTTTTTTCAAACTAGATATTTTATTGGCTTTAATAAAAAAACCTAAAATTAAAAACAAATAACATAACATAACACGGAAAAATTTCTTACTTTTCTTCTCCTTGTGTATTCGGGCTTTGGGGTGATTGGATCAAGTCTTTAATAATGTCAGGCTTGTTTGTTGTAATAAGGCTTAGTTTAGGTTCCTGAATAGGGATCGGTATTACAGAGTGTATTGATAACCTTATGTTATGCCTAGGGTAAGGGGTTGTTCAGGCCCCACTGATAGCGTTTCCTAATAGTTCAATATCAATTATAAATAATAATAACATGTGGCCATGTTGATCGGTCCTTTAACTTGGACAATTTTGTTGATGAAGTCAAGCATAAAACCAGAGATCTTGGATTTTTTAAATGATAGCTTAAGTTCAACTATCTATATATATTATTATATTTATATCCCTATGTAAAACACATTTGTAAACATAAATAATACTTTGTAATAACTATATTATGACATTTTAGGGTGAGGTGCGGTCTACGGTTGGTCCTGTCTCTGCTGCGCTTAGCTTTGATCTAGATACAAATTTGAATACATCTGTAAAGCCTATTTTTCCTAATGAAGATTATGATGATGAAATAATAAGATCTTTTGAAATATCTGTAATGAGCATATTTGCAAATCGCTATCACTATGACCACACACAATCTTATAAAACTGGCGGTCACATAAACGGGCCGTTACGAGGGTCCCGACGTTTATGTGGGTTGCATCAGATGTTAATTAATTCGACCCGGATCAATACGTTTTCATTTTTAATTAGCTCGCTAACAAGATCGATGTGGTCTGCTGGGATTTGAGACAAGGGGGTAGTGACAAAAATTTACGGTTTGAGGAAAGTATTTTTTTTATTTGGAGTGCAGCAATCAGTAATTAAAACCCGGTCAAGTACTGGTTCTGTAATGGTTAACTCATCAACACAAAAGTCATTGGTTCTCACCAATTTATTTTTGTGTTTATACTCTTTCTAATTGTGAAAATATACGTAGTGCCCACACATATAATGCAACAACTTCTTTCAACAAATTAATCATGATGTTTGAAAATACAAAATTACTTTTTCTCAAGTGGTGATTATTTCTTTTTTCGAGTAGCAGACGCGTCGTTACCACGAGCACCTCATTATTTATTATTACATTGATAAATATAATTTTAGTATTTTGATTGATGACAGGTGGAATGTTAATAATGTCAAACTAATTTATGTCCGACGCCATACCCAACGAGTAGTAGAAACACAAATAACTTTTTCTTGATGAATAAATAATCATATAATCAAAGTTGTGTAATTTATTAAATGCACATTCACAAACAATGCCGACAAAATAGCATACAATTCAATTCTTCTGCACAAAACTGCATATTCCCTAATTATCAAAGTGGTTCAGCAAACGCCGTCATTATTTCATCTGTATAAAACCCTTCGCTTAAACAAATCCTGTCCGTTCTTAATTGGCAAATATTTAAATAAAATAATTATTAGTGAAAGCATTGAGAAAGCAGCTCTATTCTCAAGAAAGTAGGGTCAAGTTTAGTTTGGTGGGGCGAGCTCGTTAGCTGAGCGAATGTTTGGGCAGGCTGCAACGTCGAGGCGAAATATTGACAGATCGCGTCCGGCGAATTGCTGGAATCAGATGATTTTGAAGGCACATTGCATGTTGCGGTGGCAATCAGTAATTATAGCAGTGTGTATCCATGCAGCAGTGCAAAAATAGCACAAATTTCGACAATTAGGCTTCGTTTCCATAGATGCTGAGCTGAGTGAAGCTGCACAGAGACGTGGGAAATTGACCAATAATGTTGCTTTAAATATGACAAGCTAAACGTGCCATGTATTTGGTGACATTTGTTTTTACACTTCTCAGCTCAGCTGAGAAGAATATTGCTTTGTATTTGGAATATGATGGATTCTTTATTTATTCTCTGAAAAATAAAACATGTTATAATAAAGCGCTTTAGGTAAACTACATATAAACATACAATATTATTTTTAAAACACAACGGGATACTTGAGAAACTTTCGCCGTGTACTTCTCAATAATGTGCTCGCGAAGTTTTCCGCAGCTACGCAACCGTGGGATGTGGAAGTTTGTACAAAACGACGGTTTAGATGATGGTCGGTGCGACGGGAATACAGATTTATTTTCTTTTGTATACATCGTCTTATGGAGATCGATGCGTAGGAAAAATCACAGTTTTACAGTCGTGAATGCGGGCTTACCTTAATTCAGCAATACATGTTAATAGCTACTTTATAACGTAAAAGTAGTTTGCAGTAAATGCAAGATGGAAATCCGATACACATAAAGGTTTTTTAAATGACAAATATTTATTTATAATAACAAGATGTATGTACGTACGTGATTCTGTATTTCATCTTTTTATTGAAGAAGATATTGCAAGTTTAATATCAATTTTAATAAAAATTAAACTGAAATTCTTGCCATAGGTTAAAAATAAAGGCGTGCTTCTAAAATAAAACCGATTGTTGAGGATAAGGAAAACCAGGGCTTTTTAATGTTTCACAATTGAAGTTTATTTTCCGACTAAAGTATAAAAACAATATTTGACGTATTATAGAAACACTAGAATTTTAAATAAGGAAAACCAAACAAGAAGGTATTATTATACCTTTGGTGATGCTGGTCACCAACATGGCCCCCGACGGTGTGAAGCACCAGTTTTATTGGCAGGTGACCAGCAACGCCACTTTACGAGTCGGGCGACGCAGCACACCCCCTTTCGTCATTACATCTACGACACGTACAATGTTATCTTTTCCCGGGTGAACTGCTATAATGCGGCCCCGAGGCCAATAATTTCTGGGAAGCGTTCCATCTGCTATAAAAACCATGTCCCCAACCTTCAAGTTGTGATGGTCTGAATTCGACAGGCGCTGACGGGGCACGAGTGTTGGCAGGTATTCTTTGACAAAGCGCTGCCAGAAGTGATCAGCCAGGCGCTGCGATTTCCGCCAGTCGGCTCGTCTGGTCAAATCCGCATCGTCAAAGGCATTGACTCGTATCTGGGGATCGTCGCTGCCGCTTCCTATTAAAAATGTGAAGGGAGTTATTGCCAAATCGGAGTAGTCGTCGACTGCAACGTGAGTAAGCGGTCTTGAGTTAACTACACATTCTGCCTCCAAAAGTAGGGTATGAAGCACTTCTTCCTTCGGTGCACGATCTTTGAGCGTCACGCTTATGGCAGTCTTTATAGAGCGAACCATTCGCTCCCAGGCTCCTGCCATGAAGGGTGCTGATGGTGGAAGGAACCTCCACGTAATCCTTCTATTTGCGCAGAAGTTGAACAGCTCTGGTAGGATTTTAGCTGCTCCCACGAAGCAAGTGCCGTTGTCAGAATATATACAGGTTGGGCATCCTCTTCTGGAAACGAAGCGACGTAGTGCCATCAGGGCAGAATCCGATGACAGACTCTCGACCACTTCAAGGTGAACTGCCCTGACGGTCATGCAGGTGAAGAGGGCGATCCATCTTTTTGCGGTACGCCGACATATAGTGACGTTCACGGGGCCAAAGTAGTCTAGGCCCACATGTGTAAAGGGGCGCTGGTGATGAGCAAGTCTGGCATCGGGCAGGTCTCCAATCGGCGGTATTACCGGTTTTGACTTGCGTATCCGGCAGAACTGGCACCGCTGAGATGTCTGCCTGACGGCTGGCCTAAGACCGACGATATGGTATTTTCGACGTAGTTCGTTTACCACCAGCTCGTTGTTAGCGTGTGCGAATCTGACGTGGTACGAATGTATCAGCAGCTTGGTGATTGGGTGTTTTCCGTCAATTACGATCGGATAGGATTCTACATCCTCTGCAGCGGCAGTAGTACGGCCAGAAAGCTTTAGCAGGTTGTCATCTCCTAGCAGTAGAGAAAGATTCTTTAGTCTACTATCCCTCGAGACGGAGCGTGCTGCTTGAACGCGAATTAATTCATCGGCAAATGAGTCTAATTGAATTTTACGTATTAAATGGATCTCGGCAACGTTGAGATCAGAAGCCGCGATCAAAGGAATGTTCATATCATCATGAAGTGAGCATGCAGGAGACGTTAATTTTGAATTTTGTGGTGATGAAATTAATGATCGAAATATTTTTGCCGACTGATGGGCTCGAGCTGTTGCCCTGAGTAGGCGTAACCAGCTGCTGAATCTGTGGTGATCAGCAACTACCGGCAACAGAGCAGAGTTGTCGGTTATATGACCAACGGTAAGCCCAGTCACTTCAGAAACGGTCTTCATTTCTTCTGTGACTTGAAGAGTATCACGGGATGGTTCACAGGGCCACGAGTCTTCTGATAATAAGAGAAAAGGTGGTCCGGTTAACCAACGTGACTGCACGGAAAACTCGCCACTGCTGCGGGTAGCGTCGTCAGCGACGTTTAAAGCTGATGGGACATATCTCCAATTTTGAACTTTGGTGATTTCAGCAATTTCACCAACACGAAAAGAAACAAAAGATTTAAATAAACAGGCATCGCTGCGGAGCCATTTTAAAACGGTGATGGAGTCTGTCCAGTAAAAAACTTGATTAGGTTTTCGCGTATGTGCATCAGTAACGTACACGCTGAAGCGAGCAGCAACGAGAGCTGCCTGTAACTCCAATCTCGGTATGGACACCGGCTTTAAAGGAGCTAGCCGACCCTTTCCTCCAACAAGAGACAAGCTTACGCTGCCATCTTCATAAATGAACCTCCAAAAAGCTACGCAAGCGTAAGCTCGCTCACTGGCATCAGCAAAAACATGAAGTTGCACTTCCTCGACATTCTTTGCGCTACCTAAATAGCATCGTGGAATAGAAATATTCTGTAAATTTTGGATTTCCGTAATCAAACTTTTCCAACCATCAATCAAAACATCAGGTAATTGCTGATCCCAATCAAGACCCAATTTCCAGGTCTTCTGAAACAACATACGACCTTTCATAATAACTGGAGTTAGAAAACCTAAAGGGTCGTATATGGACATTAAAAAAGATAAGACTGAACGTTTTGAAAATTTTGATGGTATTTTCGGAAGAGATTTTAAAAAATGCAAACGATCTTCTCTGACATTCCACGAAAGCCCCAACACACGGATTTGCGCAGGAGAAATCGGGCCTAACACTACCTCAGTCACGTCAACTGCTCTAAGATCACGAGGAATAGTGGCCAGGGCTTCATCGTCGTTCGACACCCAAGACCGCATTTCGAAGCAAGCTTCCTTATGAATGCACAAAATCTCTGAGGCGCGTTTAGCAGCTTCCACAGAATTGTCAAAACTTCCTAAAAATCATCCATGTAATGATCTTCAATGATAGACCGAACAGCTTCCGGGTACTGACTTTGAAATTGACTAGCGTTTTTATTCTTTATCCATAACGCAGTACACGGGCTGGACGCTGCACCGAATATCATTGAAGACATGCGATATTCTTGCAGTTGCAGGTTAGGACTCTCCCTCCACAAAAAACGTTGGGCATCTCGATCCTCGAGTCTGATCTTGACTTGGGGGAACATTTCCTTGATGTCCCCTGATACCGCGACTAATCGTTCTCGAAAACGCATAGCTATTGAAAGCAGAGGTTGAAGAAGATCAGGACCAGGCAAAAGGAGAGAATTGAGGCTTAAGCCAGTGCATTTTGCAGCTGCATCATGAACTACTCGCAACTTATTTTTATGAGGATGAACAACACCGAAATGAGGAAGGTACCATGGAATTTTGCCTGATGGTGGACCTTCACATAACTCTGCATAACCCTTATTGATCATTCCATGAATGTTCTGTTTGTATGATTCAGCGTAGTTGCTGTCTCTGGCCATTTTTCGCTCGAGGCTATTGAAACGGGCTAGAGCTAGCTGACGGGTTTCAGGAATGAAAGAAATGTCATCACGCCATAGAAGACCTGTCTCAAACCTGCCTGAATCTAGACGCCTAGTGGTCTCTTCTAAAATATTAAGGGCACGCTCCTCAGCTTTGCTACGATGATCTTTCTTTGTTATCCCGATAGAATCTAATTTGAAATAGTCTTTGATGATACTGTCTAGAGACAGATCGTTGTCATCACTGGTGGTAAGATGATTAACAGTTTCCTGTAGAAAGTTGGTTCCGCGCGATAAATAACCAAACAAGACCCATCCTAACGGCGTTTGAGCGGCTGCTGGTTGATTACGAGTTCCTTGGCGAATAGCCTTTGGAAACATTATCTGCCAGTTATCCGCGCCTATAAGCAGCATGGGTTTGGCGCTTTCGTAACAAAGCTCGTCTGCCAGGTCTGACAAATAGTGATACTTGGCCATGTCGTCTAAACGTGCAGATTGACTAGAAATGCCAAGGTTAGAGATTGATCTCGCTCTTATATCAAAAGTGTTTGAACTATGACGGCCCTTTACTTTAATGTCAACGTTACAGACCTCAGTTTGCCGGTTTAAGCCACCTATACAATCTATCTTTAATTTAGATCTGGGTCCATTGGCCCCAACTAAGTCTGCTACAGACTGGTCTAAAAGCGTTACAGAGCTCCCATCGTCTAGCAATGCGTAAGTGTCCACACTACCCTGACTTCCTGTGATCGTGACTGGTAACACCTTTAGAAGTGGTTTAGAGTTAAATAAATTGGGAGGCGAGACGCTATGGGCAACTACTGCGGATTGTTCGTGATTGTTTAAAGGCGCGTCTACATTAGAGTAGGTAGTTGGTTCCGAGTCCGAATGAGATTCAGTCGTAGACGAAGAAGTGGATGAAGCTGACTGTACCTCTACGTGAGCCAACGTAACAGAACGAGTTCGATGAAGAAGTGAGTGATGTCGATGTGAAATGGTACAACCCTCTACAGTGCAGCTTTTCTTACACCTTTTATAATCGTGAGGCGATTTTTTTAAACATTTTCGACAAACTTTGTTATCAAGAACCCATTGCCAACGGTCATCTAACGAAAGAGATTTAAAAGCCTGACAAGTACTTACATTGTGTGTACCACCCTTACAAAATAAACATTGACCTGAATTTTTTGGTACGTCATCGGACGCGGACGAAATAGAATAATTTTTGACAGGTCTGACGGGCTGACTTTTTACAGACGTCAACTCTGGCGTAATCAATCCGAATTGTACGTGTAATTTTGCCTCGTACTCGAGAAAGTCGGCTAAAATTTCGAGTTTCCATGCACCAGAGCCGACGTGAGCTGCTGCGTAGTCTACCCATCTACACCTAATTAGTGGGTTTAACTTACCCAGTATAGTGTTGACCAACTCAGGAGAGGCAAGATACTCCGAGTGGTGGAGAAATCGGACCGTCTCAACTAAATTTCTGATTCGACATGCGAAAATATTTAAATCTCTCGACACCTCGTATGCACCGAGTCTTGGAAGACTCCGAACGAGTGTGAGCTGGTCAAGGATTATGTGTTCGGGTTGAGCAAACCTGGTTTCCAGCGACATCATTATCCGCTCCGGGTCATCAGCGGTTGCGAGGAGCACGGCCACAGCCTCCTTGGCGGGTCCATGAAGCGCCGCGGCAATCCGGGTGATGTTGTCACACGAATCAAAATACGCTTTGGACTGATCGTAGGCCCGCCGGAATTGGAGCCAGTCTAGGGCGTGACCGTCGAATCTAGGAATATCACTTACCCGTGGCTTCTTTTTTCCTAGGTCCGCAATCGCCTTCGCCAATAAAGTTATATTGTCTTGTGTACCTGATATGTCATTACGAGTTTTATTTGTGTATAAGAAACAATCATTATTATAGCAATGGTGTGTGCCTAAACCTGGTGCATATATGGTATTGTTTAGGTCTGTGTTCTTGGTCCGAAAGTCGTCATGACAGGGCGGTCGTTGCGGCGATGGTCCTGGTAGCCCCGGCGTCGGAGGCGGAAGCTTGGGACCACTTTCAACACCTAAGGTCGCAGGCTCAGCATGAAATTGCGGCTGGCGCAACTCAGATGCCAATGGACGGACACCGCAAGGGTCCTGAGTAGGTTCCCTGTTAATGAGAGCACACACTGAATTAAATTGTTCTGTTGCTACGCTTTTAGCATTAGAGTCTACTAACCATTGCTCCACATCCTTGTAAGAGTAGTCGCTGCGCGACGAGGTGCTGCCGATGGCTGCGAGTTCCGCTTGTAGTTCTAAGTCAGCTATAGCTGCCGCTCTTTTGGCGGCGGCGCTCTCGCGCTCGGCGGCGGCACTCCTCTCACGCTCGGCGGCGGCGATTCTCTCGCGCTCAGCGGCGGTAATTCTCTCACGCTCGGCGGTGGCAATCCTCTCACGCTCGGCGGCGGCAATCCTCTCACGTTCGGCAGCGGCCTTCTCTCTCTGGGCTTCAATTTGAGCAAGCTTTTTTGCATGTTCCACCATTACGGCGAGCTTTTGTGCCCTGATTGTGTTGCTACTGGAGACAGATTTAGACGGAGAGGTAGCAGTGGATTGCACGCACGGCGGAGAGTGAAGGATGGTGGCGAATTGCGCATGGGGCGCGTGAGGTGCTTGTGGCACTAGGTCCGCATGGGTCGCGGGGGGCGCTTGATGCGCGGGGTCCGCAAAAGGTGCGGGTTCTGCTAGGAGTGCGGAGTGCGCGAGGGACGCAGAGTGCGCGTAGGGCGCAGGGTGCACATGTAGTGCGGGGTCCGCATAAGGCGCGGATTGCGCATGGGGCGCGGGGTGCGCATGAGGCGCGGGGTGCGCAAGGGGCGCGGGGTGCGCATGAGGCGCGGGGTGCGCAAGGGGCGCGGGGTGCGCAAGGGGCGCGTGAGCCGGATTTTTATCACTTTCACTGTTACACTTTTTAGCTTGAGCCCTGGTTGTAGGCATGGTTCCAATTGATCACTTCTGACACCAAATGTTGAGGATAAGGAAAACCAGGGCTTTTTAATGTTTCACAATTGAAGTTTATTTTCCGACTAAAGTATAAAAACAATATTTGACGTATTATAGAAACACTAGAATTTTAAATAAGGAAAACCAAACAAGAAGGTATTATTATACCTTTGGTGATGCTGGTCACCAACACCGATCTATAACAACTTCTTAACCATATTCATAAGTGTTTTAAAAATGGTTACTTACATAAATTCCGCGAACCTTTTACACCTAACACGGCTGCAGGCGTCTAGTCTCTTGCAGTATTTTAAACGTGCAGTTTTATCGCTCCCCTGACGCTACATGCTACGAACTCGCCTGAGACTGCTACGACGGTACACTATGCTACTATGTAGTCGCTAAACTACGGGCTTGTAGGGAGGGAATTAGATTCTATTTTTTCAGTAGTTTTAATTGCATTTAAATGTCGGATTAGCTAATAAATACACACTTACTTAAATAATTTGTAACTGATGTCAATTGTTAAATAATAAAATTTGTTACAATGTTTCAACACTATTTATTTAAAAATTAATTAAATTAAATTAAATTACAATTGTTATTACAATAAATTAGAAATTAAATTACAGAGATAATATTACACAAGAGAGCCGGACTAACTATAGGCAGAGCAGCGGGATATGTGGGTAGCTCTGGTGTGAGATCGGAGCCGAACAATACAATATTTTGTTTTAAGGAGCAATTACAATATTTTAAAGTATATAAAAATATAAGAATTTGGGGCGCCAGGCACCGCTCGTTGCAGCACCAAAATAATATTTGAAATAATAAAGGTCCCTTTACGGGTTACCGGGGTAGATGCCTCGGGCCGGAGTATGATCGGAGACCCAGGAGCGAAATTTGCAAGCCGGGGTCGTCCGCTGTGATTCAACCCGAAGGCACCCGGAGAGAAGTGAAGAGGTGAATTAACCAATAATAATAAAAAACCCCTGGAAAGTGACAAAAGACCTACTTTATACTTTGTCACAACCAGTACAAAAAATATTCACAAAGGTGGGAAATTTTATGAAATAAATGCTTTGCAAAGGGGAATCTACGTTAATGATGCTTTGCAAATCATAAATAGAGTGAATTTGGAATGAAAAAGCCAAATTTGTAACAAGAGGACGCGACCGTTAGGTCTACCCTCCAACAGGAATAAAAATGAAGATTTTACCTCAAAAGGGGTTTGAATGAAGGAATTCAGCGCCGAGACGAACGCTGAACCACGCCTGCCACGCTGTCTCCTGTTGGTTCCCAAATATCCTGCGAGGACGAGAGAAATTAGTTTCCGACACTAACCTCACCGATTTCGAAGTGATTTGGAAAATCGCACAAAATGCGAATATACTTACAGGGAAGAGACTAATTGCAAGAATACAACGGTCTCGGAGACGGAATTCTGGAGCTGGTAGCACAGTTCGGCGGGAGAAAGGTAGAAAAGTCAGCGAACGTTACGACGAGAATCGAAATTGAAAATGAAGACCGGAATCCGCTGACAGTTCCTTTTTTATATGCCGAGTCATGTCACGGCATTGGACCAAACGACCATAGACACGTAGAAGAAAAAACAATTGTATGAATCGAATTAAACGTGAGATAATTATTTAAAAGGCTAAATTGTATTATTATAATGTTCTCTGAATTAATTGAAAGTAAATTAATAATTAAAATAAAAACAATTGAAACGATAAAATCGCTGAGCTATAATAGTGAGCTTAAAAAAACCGAAACATTACGTAATCTGTAGCGACGTCAAAATAATACTGCCAAACTGTCAACGCCTGTGTCAGACTTGACAGTGACGGAACGTTATGCGAAATGTTTGTTTACTAAACGAAAACCAATATCTAGATCTATGAAATAGAATCAATATAATGCTAAGCCAAAAGGATTACATGAATTGCAGTGCCGTATCATTGTCATTACGGAATACGGAATACAATAAAAACATAAGGTTTTTCCCAGGACGTAAGTTAAAAGAAAGGTTCAATTTTTACTATGTAACAGTATTCCCCCAATTAGAAGAATTTTACGTAAGTAAAATTCGAGCTGGCCCTCCAGCTCATCACTAAGAGAAAAACCAACCGAAGTTTAAGAAGAAAAAAATTGAATGAAAGATCCAAAACAAAGAACAACCTACACTAAAGAGGAAATGAAGAGAGGAGTCGTCGGCGGTGGCGTGGCGAGCGAGGGATGAACTGCGGGCCACACGTCCGTCGATAACAGCAATACTAAACTAAAATAAAATATCACTAAGTGATGTCAGTACCACTACTGCCTAACTTCAAATCTTTGACGTGCCAGGAAACGAGTGACTTGCCCGTATTGGCATCCTCCATCTCATAAACCAGGTGTGAAATTTTTCGAGCCTTTTCAAACTTAGGAACTAACTTCGCCGTATAGAACTTTGAAGCGTCACTCTGCGGGTAATTTTTCTTCCACACAGTGTCACCTAACTTAAATTCTGACTGTCGCCTACCCTTATTAAGATATTTGGCACTACGGCCGCGGGCAGGGACTAAGGCTTGCTCAACTTGCCCGAATGTGTCCTTTAATACACCAAGGTTTTGAGCGCATGTGTCTTCAGACGCATAATCAGCAGGGGGAAGGGAAGAAGCAACAGTACTATACACTGCACCCGAACTGGACTCTTTGACTACTTTACGGGTCACAGTCACAGGAGTTGGAAATTCTACAACGGCTTGGACTTTGGGGAGATGTTTTGGATGACGAACTTCGGAATCAGAAGATCCGTCAGAAGGTAAAATTTTAGAAGGAGGTAAATTAAAAAATTTTGGGGCTAAATTGAAAGCCTTCCAAAAATTAACTCCAAGGACAATTGGAGTGGAAACGTCAGGAACGACGTGAAATTTGATAAACTTTGTGGTTCCCTTTAAGGTTACCAACAAAGAAACAAAACCAGAGACAGAACAAACAGAATCGTTAGCAGTGGCAATATTCTTGACACTATTGTCACTGTGTAACGTGTGTCCTGCTCGGATAAAATGCGAACTCGCATCAGAACCTAAAATGGAAATAACAGAACCGGAATCCAATAAACCGGAATATTCGGAACCGTTAATGGAAAAAGTTAAATGAGGACGCTCATCCCCATGAGTTAAGAAATGGACAGAAGCAACTTTGGAACTAGAAGCATAGTCTTGTTTTATTTTAGAATTATTAGAACTGGCTTTAGGCCGACAATCAGGGCAACTGCTCGCGTACGCTCCTTTTTTGCCGCATCGGAAGCAGACTATGTCTTTAGACTTGCACTCGCTGAGTGTATGACTCTCTATGCGACACCGTTTGCAGAAGGTATCAACCTGTTTTACTTCTTCTAGCTTGAGTCGGGTCTTAGGCGCAACATACGCTAAGTCAGGAGCGAGCGTATCTTTGCTTGGCTCTGGAGGTTCCCTGAAGTGACTCGCATAAGCAAGACTATGTTCCAAAAGTTTGCATTTCATTTTCAATTGAGAAATATTATCGATAGATTGAAGAGCTAACGCCGAAATGTAATTAGGCCTCATGTTGAATCTAATAATGTGAAGTCTTTCGGACTCACTTACTGAATAAGACAGCCTACTAAAATAATTCTCCATTATCGCGATATATAAGAAAGCAGGTTCGGTAGGGCCTTGCGTTCGCCTACGGATCTCGTCCATCAGACGCCTATCGAAATCAGGAGGTGAAAATTCCTCTACCAAGAGACGCCTTAACGATGACCAATCGCAGACAGTATCCCTTACGCTGCGGTACCACACCAAAGCGATATCTGTAAAAAGCTCATAAGCCGATCTGAATAAAGTCGCTTCGCTAATCTCTCTAGAGTGCGCGAGCTCCTCCAGCGTCTGTAAGTAAGTGCGAATGCACGAGTGACCGTCAAAACGATGATTCAAGTTTCTAACGGACTTCTCACTACTGCACGAAACCATGACGGGTGAACTCACAGGAGCGGTGGCAGGGGTGGCAGCAGGAACCTCGTCGACCGAACTAAAAGTACTATGGAAGCTGAAGGTCATTCTTTCGAGCCTAGAGAGGAGGGAAATGACTCGCTCTTCTAGAGTCGAAAGCTGTTCCTTTATGTCTGGCCTCACATCAATTCGCGACAAACGATGATATAAGTGACAAGCTAAAGCTTTGACACGGTTAAATTTCTTAAAATTTGAGGATGAAGCACTCATAAGGACGTCTATATTTGAGAGACTGGTGGTGACAAATTGTAATTCCGCGTCCGGGGCGCGCGACGTAGTATCAATGTCGTCAGAGGGTATTTCCTTTCCCAGAACACGAATCTGCTTCCTAAGTGCCTCAACCGTGGCCTCTGGCACTTCCCCACGAATCTCAACTTCATAAATTAATTCGTCCTTATTTAAAAGATTAAAATTGATAGGATGCTCCATTTTTAAATCAATAGTTTATAAGTTTAAATAAAATTAAAAAAACAATTAAAATCGGCTAAGTCGGCTCACAACAAAATACAAGATTACTATGTTAAAAAAACAACAGCAGTAAATAATAAAAAAATTTTGCTCCTTAACAAAATTTTCAGAGTGAAAAAAAAACAATGCCTGAAGGCTTTAAAAGAAAGAAAAAAAAATAAGGCTTGAGCCTAAAAAGAAAAACACACCTAAGGTCGAACACTGTTAAAAACAGGTGGGCTCTCAGTCGCCTCCTACGACTCCCTGAGCAAGTGCCGGGGTGGCCTTATTCTTACCCGAGAACCACACGGGGTGTTCGGGACCGATCTCAGTTTGTAGCTCTGGACACAAACCTACCTAAAGCTACTGGCCCCACGTTGGGCGCCACTGTTAAATAATAAAATTTGTTACAATGTTTCAACACTATTTATTTAAAAATTAATTAAATTAAATTAAATTACAATTGTTATTACAATAAATTAGAAATTAAATTACAGAGATAATATTACACAAGAGAGCCGGACTAACTATAGGCAGAGCAGCGGGATATGTGGGTAGCTCTGGTGTGAGATCGGAGCCGAACAATACAATATTTTGTTTTAAGGAGCAATTACAATATTTTAAAGTATATAAAAATATAAGAATTTGGGGCGCCAGGCACCGCTCGTTGCAGCACCAAAATAATATTTGAAATAATAAAGGTCCCTTTACGGGTTACCGGGGTAGATGCCTCGGGCCGGAGTATGATCGGAGACCCAGGAGCGAAATTTGCAAGCCGGGGTCGTCCGCTGTGATTCAACCCGAAGGCACCCGGAGAGAAGTGAAGAGGTGAATTAACCAATAATAATAAAAAACCCCTGGAAAGTGACAAAAGACCTACTTTATACTTTGTCACAACCAGTACAAAAAATATTCACAAAGGTGGGAAATTTTATTAAATAAATGCTTTGCAAAGGGGAATCTACGTTAATGATGCTTTGCAAATCATAAATAGAGTGAATTTGGAATGAAAAAGCCAAATTTGTAACAAGAGGACGCGACCGTTAGGTCTACCCTCCAACAGGAATAAAAATGAAGATTTTACCTCAAAAGGGGTTTGAATGAAGGAATTCAGCGCCGAGACGAACGCTGAACCACGCCTGCCACGCTGTCTCCTGTTGGTTCCCAAATATCCTGCGAGGACGAGAGAAATTAGTTTCCGACACTAACCTCACCGATTTCGAAGTGATTTGGAAAATCGCACAAAATGCGAATATACTTACAGGGAAGAGACTAATTGCAAGAATACAACGGTCTCGGAGACGGAATTCTGGAGCTGGTAGCACAGTTCGGCGGGAGAAAGGTAGAAAAGTCAGCGAACGTTACCCAAGATTATTTAATTTTAAGATGACGGACTAAGAGCACAGGTGTCAGATTCAAATTTACTGTCACTAACATCAAAAATGACATAGTACGACTCAAAAAAAAGATTATTTTCTAGAATGAGTGAACAATTAATAATGATGTTACTTACACATTCTACGGAATCGTTCTATAAACCTCTTAATCGATACATTTAAAATCGATTTGTCAATATCGATACTTTCTTATCGATACATATTAGTCGATAATATGATAATTATCTTTCCTATCAAAATTTAAAAAAACATGCAAGGCAGATGTTATGATGAGGCAAAAAATAATAGATTTTTGCGTTGGTTTCATCAAGATCATTTAATTTGAGTGATAGATAATAAGTAATCTATGGTAAAATAAAAGAACAATGTAAAGTCCTCATTGGAACCTCATATAAATCGCCAGGATAGAAATACATCATGCAGACACTTTTTCAAGAAAATATAGCCATAATATTAAATGGTATACAAATTACATGACAGCTGATATTTGCCGGTCCAGGATAGCTATTATAAGTATAAAACATACCTACGCAGGGACACAGATCCGACACGCAGAGACCTTACTTAGCTATTTATTTAAATTTACTTACAAATTAAATAAAATTTACACACATGTAGCTACAATTATGACGAGGATATGGATCTGTATCCAACAGGTATATGCCATTCTTTGATTTTTTGTGATTATATTATATATTTAAAACTGTTAACTCAGTTTAACTCCATACAAAACATATTTACAATTACACAGTAATACACTGATCCAAAACGGAAGAGATATTCAAATAAGTTTTCATGAGCCCATTATTTTGTATTAAAGCATATATTATAATACTTATGATTTACCAAACACCTTTTAATAATAACTTCGTTTATAGATTGCTCGGATCCCTCTACCTCTATAAGTGATTCCACTCACACTCGGCCGTTTTCTTAAAAATAACCACCTTAGATTGACGGCTAAGTAATTGGACAGTGTTATGCAAAAGGGTGTCAAGTGACATATTGGTCATTTCGAGATAAACGCGTTTAAAGATTTTCAAAGTCGTCACTTTTAAAAATTGCTGTAACTTCGTATTTACACAGTTTACATGCCTGGAAATTGGCATAACTACAGAATGAGATGTATATTTTATGTATTTGATGTTCATTTGTGTGAATTATAATTATACAAGTAGATAAATGCAATTAAAACACTTAAAACCTTTTTGCTTTAATAGGATATCGTTGCAAATAATTTGCTAAAAGGTTTTAAAGTACTTTAAATCCCTTTTGCAAAACTCTTTTAAGAATCCTATTAGTATTAGTTTTATAGTCAAACAGTTTCAACGACACAGTTCTCTATATTTTTATGATTTCTTCATTAAAATTTCTTTTGTTTTATTTTGTAGAAGTTTATAAAAAGCGTTACTTTCAATAATTCTAACGTTCTAGTAAATCCACACACTTTTTCTGGATTTTTGCTATTCGAAATTTAATCTGCGTATTTCTATGCATTTTGTAATACTTGATTATCAATGAACAGTCTGACCATGGCGAAATCAGTATAATATACAACTTCAGGTGATAGCTTGATCAATCAGGACCTATATTCAAATATGTACTCTGTTTTTAATTTGTATGTACTATGTACTCGTACTTCCAAAACCGCAGTAAATTGCTCCTTTTTGCCAGATTTGATTATTAAAAATACAGATATTAATCTTAAGACTCTTACATCCATAGGTCACTATTATTTTATTCAAAAATAATAAGATGCCTTCGTAAAATCATTAGAAAAATCTGTATTTTTTAAAAAGTTAATTCAAAAAGAAATTCTCTTCTATTATAAGGATTTTGGAATACATAGATGATTTTGTTTAAAGTAAGTCAAACTGGATAGATTTTTAGGAGTTAGTAGGTTGAATAATCTTTTTAAAGGAATTATGACTAGGATGACTTGTCGTCCTATTCATTGGTCAAAAATCTTAAACTAAGGTCTATTTAGTCATTATCTAAAGATCTGTGCAAGAAAAAACAACAGCTGTTTAAACCTGACAGATCAACATTCAAAAAACACAATAATTTTAGTATTTCCATTAATAAACATGGACTTGAAACCTTTTTGTTAAAATAAATTTAGCAATAATAAATCGCTAAACGGTATTAAGAACACATGAAACCTTTTTGCATATATCAGTATACTCAATGGGTTGTTTCGCAATACGTTATTTTGTGAGATAACTTTTAATATAATTTTTTCCGAAGTTCGACCTTTGGGCGACCAGTTAGAGGACATTTTTGCGAATCCAGTGGTACTAATAACTCCATACCTGATTTTAGGTCACTTGACACCCTTTTGCATAACAGTGTCCAATTAATAATTGATATTATTTTAATGAGGACAAAAACTGTAAACATTCATTTAGTTTGACTATGGCGTACAATTTTAAATTTTAGCATGACTTTGTCGTACAATTTCAAATTTTTACACATGACTATGTCGTACAATTTCAAATTTTTACACATGACTATGTCGTACAATTTCTAATTTTATGTCATTCAAACTTAATACCTACTTCCTGGTCCCTTTTAATTTGTAGAAGTTTTTCTTCTTAAATAATTAATAAATTACCATTGTCACAAAAGGAGGTCTGGACTAGAAACCCCAAGGCGCCCAGTGCAAAAAAATGTATCTCACTTGTATGGATATAAAAATACCTAAAGTCCGTTTTTCTTCACTAGTCGAATATTGTAAACAATCTTGTCAATTTTTTTGTAGCGAAAATATTCCTTTTAAAACAGCCCGAGTGCTATCTCCCGGTTGTATCTGTAAAATATATTCATATTTGTTTTTTTCTAACAGATCTTATTGTTAAGGTAGGAAATCGTCATATTAAGAATAATATGACGTCATACATAAGGATAATTTTATGCCGTAAGGATAATATTATTAATGTTATTAGAATATTTATTTACATACGCCAGGCAGTAGTGTATTCTCGTAGCGTTTTAGGTACACCTACGAAATGTCTGGATTCGAAGTAAGAACTTTGCTCTCTAGACAAAAAAATACATCACCCATTACATAACTTAGGTACAAACAAACGCTCATGCTTATCTCACATCACATCAAATATTTGCGGGATTCGAACCTGCGACTGCAGCTGCGCAGGGCATGTAGCCTAGAGCGCGAACCACTTCACCCAACATCATGGCCTTATTATAACTAACTAACTACCCGCATCCTACATACAATACAACACAACTACGCAATTTTCTTTGTTTTGGGTTGGTGGCAATATCTTAACGCCGACTGATTGTGATCACCCGGTTGACAATGTTATAGCAGTCAATCAACAGTTCACCACTCACTACGTATGGGTAGCTTTTAATCAGTTAAGTACTATCTATTACATTGCACGCAGTTGCCGCTATGCTCACGCTGCTCTTTTTAGTATGAAAGCGCGCACTTTCGCGCCCCAGTCCATGTCCTGTTGCGACCTAATATGAAAGTGCCCAAATAGAACCATACTACCTGATTATGGAGGAGAATCTTCACAAAAACATTTCAGTCTCCAATTTCAAGCTATATATGCTTTTGGTGGTTGTGCTAAAACCAAATTGACATTTCTGCCTTATAAATTGTCTCTTTTCATGAAAATTTTATGTTTTCTCCAGCAATGTATTTTTGACAAAACGATGTAAAACTGACAATTTCACATAAGTCAAAGTGGCGTTAAATAAAATAAAACGGCCATAATCAAATTAGGCAAATGATACACTTGCGAAGTAATTTGTCTATGGAATAATTACAATTGACTTTCACTCATTCTCTATAGTTAATCGAAGAAAACCAAAAAATCTGTCCATTCAGTAATGACAACTGCTAAGCTGGTTAGACACAAAAAAGAGAAAAAATATGACTGACATTAAAATGTGACAGATTGCTAAAAAAAGGCGATGACAGATCCATTTTTCGGCGTACTTTTGAGCTTACGTCAGCCTGGAACGTTACGACGAGAATCGAAATTGAAAATGAAGACCGGAATCCGCTGACAGTTCCTTTTTTATATGCCGAGTCATGTCACGGCATTGGACCAAACGACCATAGACACGTAGAAGAAAAAACAATTGTATGAATCGAATTAAACGTGAGATAATTATTTAAAAGGCTAAATTGTATTATTATAATGTTCTCTGAATTAATTGAAAGTAAATTAATAATTAAAATAAAAACAATTGAAACGATAAAATCGCTGAGCTATAATAGTGAGCTCAAAAAAACCGAAACATTACGTAATCTGTAGCGACGTCAAAATAATACTGCCAAACTGTCAACGCCTGTGTCAGACTTGACAGTGACGGAACGTTATGCGAAATGTTTGTTTACTAAACGAAAACCAATATCTAGATCTATGAAATAGAATCAATATAATGCTAAGCCAAAAGGATTACATGAATTGCAGTGCCGTATCATTGTCATTACGGAATACGGAATACAATAAAAACATAAGGTTTTTCCCAGGACGTAAGTTAAAAGAAAGGTTCAATTTTTACTATGTAACACAATATAACAGTAAGCGAACTTAACAATTATAAAACTTTTCCCTATACAAACAGTATGTATGCCATGTAGGACAGAAAAAAAATGAATATTCATAAAATGTTTAATGGTTTTGTATTGTTGATATAAATAAAGAATTAAATAAATGGACATTTAATCAAATGAGTTAATAATTAAGCCCTTAAAGCAAACTATCCACTTTCTCGCCTCAAAAGACTGTGTACAAAATTAATTTGTACCCGCAATCATATTAACACGAACGCTATGGGTTTAATTAATTTCAGTTAATAACTGTTTATTAACGAGTTCAGCGGATGTAAGGTTGTAACAACAAAATTTTACCTTGTTCCGGTTATCTATGAGCGCATAATTATGTTATTGTGACGCCATTTCTGTGGCTTATTTGTAATTAATATTATGCTGCTCGTAAATAGAATAAATATGAAAGTTGTGAGCTCTACATTATAATTATTATTTATCTACCTAATAAGTAATATTCTGCATTGTATCTTATCGTTGGTTTCACTGCTTATGTCTAAATATAATTAAGTGCATTGTTTGAATGATGTAATAAAAAAATTAAGCAACAATGTAATAAATAAATAAATAAACCACCTTAAAAAAACATGAGGCACTCATATGTCTAAAGCTAAGCAACAAAACTAATACGGATATTTGTTGGAGTCACCAAAAGGTAGGTTTTCAAACGTCCTACCTCTTTTTTAAATGATTTTAAAACAATTACCTAACCTACCTTTTAGTATCTCTAACAAATTTCCGTATTAGTTTTGTTGTGTTTGTTGTAGGTGGGTGCATTTAAAGTCACTCATTTTGCATATTTGACTTTATTATTTTTCATTGCAAAAAAAGTTACTCCTTTTATTTTTTTAATCCCGTGTTATCTTTGAAAAAGAACCGTTTCTTTTATTTTAATGATGTAGGAGTAGACATAGACAATTCGACACGTTGAAATACGAGCTGGGATGAAGGGAAGAATATTTTTGCGAGATAATAAAATATTGGGTTTCGAAAAAGTCTTCGTTTTGTGTTTATTTCTGATTGAGGTCACCGCTTTTCCATAATTTAATTGATGTTGAGTAGTTTATTATATTACAAAAACACCTATATTTTCGTTTGAAAAAGTTATCTTGTTTAATTATTTCAGCTCTTTTGTCCTTTTGTGATCTACAATTAATGAGACTATTTTGTACGTCGTACGCTTCTAATTTAACAAAAATCTAGAAATATAGTCAGTCAGTTGAATTAGCATTCCAACATTATTTATGAATCTCATAAGTCTTTACTTTTACTCTATAGTAGAACTTGACAATAAACTTTTAAATTAAATGAAGACTTCAAACTGTAAATGCATGAGTTTATTTTAAAACATTTATACCGGTTTTCGAATAGTAACTAACTACGACAGATGTAGTTAGTTACTGGTTGTGCTAATCTAACTAAAATAAATAATGTTAGATGCTCAAATATGTAAGTCAGCTGCCCAGGTGAAAATATGTAAAGTACAAGAAGATAAGCATTGTGATTATTATTATTTAGATGTGTGTGACCGCACCATAGAACATTTAGTATTCTTATATTATTATGATCTTATATAAAAAAATCTGTTGCACGGTTGCATCAATCTTACCAAACAGTATATCTCCCCTCTTAAAGACGTAGCTTTATGTCGTATCTTACCTCCAATACTTTACTGCCTCATTCCAAACTTAGTTGTAACTGTCAACTTCAGGTGATTCCGATTGCCATCTCAGCCGCGCCATTGGCTTTTATTGTCCCCAATATTGCCATGATTGTCCCCAAAATTGCCATGATTGTCCCCAAGCCCCTAGATAGCCCAAAGAATTTATGTTCCGCGGGTTTATGTTAAAAATCGGTGCCAACTGATACCTCTCTGCCAATATAATGGAGTCCATTATAAATGTCGATGCGCGTTTATTTTTTATTATGAATGCGAGTTTTTAATGTCAATGTTTAATGGTTGTGATATGGTGCCACATTTAAGGAGCCTGAATTGCCCAAATGTGAGTCACTTTTTTTTGTAATTTTTTTTTAGAATCACTGAATGCAATTTATTTTATCAAACAAAAATCTAACTGAAACGAAATACGATTCATTTACTGTTTAGTTAGACAATATGACATGATCATACATATTCTTAGTAGGTAGTGTTCTTTTGTTGGATAGGTTCATTAAAAGTAAATATACAAAAACCTTCACTTCTAAACCTCACGTAAAGTTGTATCTACCTCACATTATGTTTAATTGTTGATTCAATATAAAAGGCAAACTCCAAGAAGATTTCGTTTTTGTTTAAGGTAAGCAAACTGTAAAACGGTGGAGTTGCCCGCCACGCAGCGGCAAAATGGACTGCATTCAACTTTGACGCAGTGTAAGGCTCACGACACACTATCATAATGTTTGTACTCTATTTGGTCGGTTTTGTGATCCATACTTAGAACCAAATATGCATAGTTAAATCAAGAAATGGTTAAAAGTCGTTATCATTGTTTAAATATTAACTCGTCAAGTATGTGTAAACGAGACACAATAAAAATTCCATTGTTATGCGGCGCCCGAGTGTCGTTTGATACCTGACTGATTAACGCTTGTGCGTGCTTTAAATAAAAAAATACTTACTTAACCAATGGTTATGCAAATAGCCATTGAAGAATAATTGCCTAACAATTTATTAACGATTGCATTGAAGGAGTAGAGCATTGCTTCCTAAGCTAAGCAGAGATCGCTTTGATTTCATTGATTTAAAAAAACTTGATTGCGCCATTAAAAGTGTACAAGATTATTATCTCTCAGTCAGTGTCCTTTAGGTGATGCAGAAAAATCGTTC